>CM062812.1:578261352-578706352 GCA_031772625.1 Pinus tabuliformis | reverse complement strand
CCTGAAAATTTTATAGGTATTTTCCTGAGCCACACAATCTTTTTGAAACTTGCACTTCTTGCTTCCCTCCCTGCTCTCAGAAGATTTTTGAATATTGCACTTCTCACTTCCACTCCTCGCTCCCAACAGCCTTGAGCTAGATCCTCTAAGGTCTAGGGTTAAAACATGAGCAAGATCATGGAAAATAAAAATACCAATGGGTGTGAAAATACACTCAAGGAATGGTAAGAACTGCATGGGCGAGCCAGGGAACTCCATGCAAACAAGATAAGAGAGTTGAGAAATTCAACATATTCAGAGACAAAAATGTTTTTCCTTGGGGATCTAGTTGTTATCTCATGTGAAACCTTGAGGATGAACTTATGAGGTGCCTTGAGTTGAATCGTTGTGCTCGTCACTATTAGATAGAGGACTTTTAGTTTCTAGCTCCTCCAAAATATGGATTAAAAGGTCTGAAATCAAGCCTAGACTTCATCATTAAGGGTAGCTTAGTCCTTATGATAGTGTTGGCATGCTAGTCAGGGCTAGCTCAGGGAAGTGAGCATCGTGGGACATAAAGGACAAGGGAGATGTCTTGAATAAATGCATTCACTACTGAACTCAACCCAAGCAGAGATCCACTATCTTAGTTGTTAGAAGTATTCATTACCAAGTGTCTTACAAATAATTGAAACAAAGCATTAACATATGAGGTTACATATGGCATGCCAATAATGGCTTCAACCACAAGGTTGAGAAATCCTAGGTAAATATTTCAAGAGATTGTGGACGTGAGTCTTGGTGCCATTTTAGCCAAATCACATGCATACAATTATCTTCTATTCAAAAGTACACATTCGGGAAGAAACTCTAGCTTTTGGCTTATGTTTGTGTGATGTGGATTCTAATCCACAAATTTCACCCCTAGAATAACCAGTCCAAGGAATGGAAAAAAATTTGCAAAACCTTAAATTGTGAGTAGAGAAGCATGTTGCTTCAACTGATGCTTCTATTTATTTACAGAAAAATCCATGAATGACCTTGCTAAAGCACTCATGCAAAATTCCTTAGAATTTCACATACTGCAATCCTTCTTTTACATTAATATTTTCTCTTGGAAGGATTTCAATTAGAAATTAGTTCCATTATATGATTCAAGGTACATGCAATCTCTTTGCTTCTCACTGTGGTTTTAATTATGCATAAATATTCTAGGATGTTTTAGTATGGCTAGTCCAAGAATTTGTCTTTGTCCACCAGAAAGAGCTCCTAAACGTTGACCACATTTACTATGTACGAAACATGCATTGATATATAGACCATTTCAGTGGCTAGAATGAGTGATGAATGCTAGTTTAAATGTAACTTGCAATCTCCACCTCATTATTTGAGTATTATATTTTCTTTGGAAAAAATATCGAAGTATTTTTACCTCTAATAAAGGTGTTGGAGAATTGACATTCAACAATGGAAACTTCACCTGTAAAATATTTTCATTATTTCTCTTATGTAATTTATTCATATGATATCAAATTTCAGGGTATGTATTGTAATATACCCAAATTTCCACTTTGCAGATGTCTCGGATTTAACACATTCATTGATTCAACAGTTTATTAAGGGTACTAATTTTTGCTCCGACACTTTTTCCAAAGGAGCAAGAGTAGATGTTAGAGAGGAAAAACAGGGTTTTGTTTTGGCGAAGATGAATCCCCTAATTGGCTAAATCACAAACGAAAGCTTATGAATCTCGGGGAGAATATTTCTTATTTGGGTAGGTCCTTTGATAAATAGTTTTTCAGCTGTTGATTATTGGAGATGGATAATAAAAAAAATTTAAGAAAGAAAAATTCAAGCTTGGAGTAATATTAACCTACTTCCTTCCAAGAAGATTGCAATTTTTGATAAATTTCTAGCAGTGGGTCACATTGGTTTCTGTCTTTTTTTATTCTCAAGGAGCCTATAAAATGCTGGAATAGGTACTCCAAGGGCAAGCAAGGTGGGGTAAAAAAGATTGGTATGGTGTCTCTGAATTTTTTGTAATTGCACAATACTAAGTGATCAAGGGGGATTGGACATCCCCAACATTAGTAAACACATGATTTCCATTTTCCTTTCGATTTGTGTAACATCTCTACAAAATTTCCATTTTTTGGGATTCTATGAGACATTGATATACTTTGTGCTTGTAAAGATTTCCAATGTTCTAGGACATTTATGTTAGTGTAACTTTCTTCTTAAATTTAACCTCCTTGCTACATGCTTTAGAAGATATATAGAAACTCAAATTTCGATTGTATTTCACTTTCCATATTTTTCACTTTCTTATTGGCTTCCACATTCCCACTTCTATCGGCATTCCTTTGCACCTCTCAGTGCAATTGCGAGTTTTAAAATCAATGCCTATATATCCAATTTTAGGGACTACCATAACTCTCACATAATTCTTTAAAGGGTGCTAGCTCAATGGAAGAGTGCCTGCTTTATAAGCACGAGGTTGGTGGTTTGATTCCACTGTGTCCTAATATGAATTAATGAATGATATTGTAGTTTATTTTAATTAAATACTTTTGATATTGGTTTATTTCAATGGTGAGATATTTTCTAGATTCATTATTTTATTGTCTCTAATGAGACAAAAGTGATGGTGTATTATCTTTGAATGCAATATGCCTTTAATCCCAACTATTGTCTCTAGAGATACAAAAATGCTTGTGTTATATATTGTCTTTATAAAGACAATATTTTACGACAATTTAATTTGAGACACCAATATTTTAAGACAATTTAATTTGAGACACCCACTTAACGATAATATTTAAGACAATACACAAGTTTTCTTATGCCTCAATTTAAGACAATTTACCCAAAAATTGTCTTAAATATTGTCTTAAAACCCCCCTTGTGTTGTAGTGCTTTTATAAGGTAGATTAATGAAACAAAACTTCCTCATTAGAGTAATTTGACACAATGTAAATGTAAAGTATTTTCTTAATTTTGAATCACATATGTAAGAAGATCGTTCACATCATAACATTATTATTGGTTTTGTGCATATATTCTGAAAAATAGCAATACTAATATATATATGATTTTTTGGGAGATATATGTGATTTTTAAAATAATATTAAATATAAAAATAAGATTATTATAATAAATAACAAATATATATGTTTGGTTGGTTTTAAATAAAAGTATCATAAAGTATGAGTAATTCTATGTTAATTGTGTTTGCTTAATTTGTTTACTTGTTTTAAAGGAGATGCAGTAAAAATATTTTTTTCATTTCTAGCTTTAGAGAAATTTCAATTTCCATATTAAATAACTAACGTAGTCATATAAATTATGGGCTAGTAAATAACAATGGGCATCAATCCACAAGCTAAGTGTTAATATTATGTTTTAAGAAAAAATGCAAATTGATATATAAAGTGGTAGTAACCTCTAGTGGGTCTCATGGAATATTTTAGTGGCTAATTTTCGCCCTTGGGCGAAATTAAGGGGTTCTAAATTTTTATTGGGAGAATAATATTTTGTCTCATAGTACATAGTTACAAATCGCCTCAAATTTATTTTATAGAAATATTAGGTATGGAGGTTAGCCAACCTTATTTTAAGTGAGAGGGTAAAAAAAGTAAATTTATCCCTAGAAATTAGGAGCTACAACTTTCCATTCACCTTAAATTAAAGAATAGGTATTTATGGTAGTTATTTCACCCTCCCCATGTAAAAAAAAAAAAAAAAAAAATCTTTCATTTCCAGGTATTTCATGGTATTAGGATTAATTTCAAGAAAATGACTCATTTTTTGGAACAAATACTCGCAAAAGAATAATTCATTTTTATTTAAAAATTCAAGTCTCTTATTTTCATGTCTATTTAAAGATTGAATAGTGCTTTTGCCATCTTCCAAGTTTGCATCTGTTTAATCATAATCATATATGAGGGTTGTTGGCAAAGTTGTATAATTTGAATTAAGAAGTCAAGAATGAGAATAGAGGTACAAGATTGTTCGCAAAGTAGTGAAATTTTAATTAGTAAGTCGAGGATTTCAACTTCCACCCATCGTTAAGTCAACATGTGTGAAAAAATTAAAAATCTCTATTCCAAAAAATAATCCCTTACGTTCCAAATAAATACAACCCAAATTCTATCGTTTATTTTGTTACTTACCCTTTATTTTCAATGTAAACTCTATGTAAATTACGTTTCTACAATGAAATGATAAACTAGTTGATACAATTTCAATACCATGGTGCTGACTATTTGAAATTTTATGGATTGTGTTTCTACTAGGAATCGATAAAGTAGTTGTTGTTATTCTTGGAATAGTAAGATGTTCGCCATTTGAAAAAATCAGTTGGAGCACAATTGAATGGATGTTTAGAGACATTTTATTATATATATATATATATATATATATAGTTGTTGTTATTCTTGCAATAGTAAGGTGTTGGCCGTTTGAAAAAAATCAGTTGGAGCACAATTGAATAGATGTTTAGAGACATCTTTTATATATATATATATATATATTATTGAAACAAGGACTCTCATCCAAACTTTCAAGATTCATGTATATATGTATTATCGAAACAAGGACTATCATCCAAACTTTCAAGATTCATGTAAAAGGTTATATTAAAATGAGAATGTAAGAAAATGAATGATAAATTTGAAACTATTTACTTCAAATAATTTCATTAGCAAGATGAAGATAGAGGAGATATTTTTAGCGATTTTATATGCATAGATGCAGTGCAATTTTTATTTTCATTGACATCCTATTCGTATATATGGTGGCAATGAATAGGAGAGAGATTTAACATTTTGAAGGCAATAAAAAAAATTGAAGCCATTAAAAAATTACATGTGATATATATATATATATATATATATATATATATACATACATATATATATATATATATAGATATCAGTTACAAATTTATTAGGTTTCTAGAGGGATTAAATCTGTTCTATGCAAATGTTTTAGTCATTTTTTTTCAATGTAAATTTTGAAGACATTGAATCCATTTTATTCATTCAAAAATATAATTTAAACAATGAAAAATTATAGAGGGATTAAATTTGTTGTGTGCAATTTTTTTAGTCAATTTTTTCATTGTAAATAAAAAAATGTGAGGCTATAAAAAATGAATATACATGTTATATGCTTACTCTCAACCATAAATAAAATATTTCAATGTCCATATGAACTATCATAATCTTATACCAATTTTATAGAGAAATAAAGTAATTAAATATAATACTAATAAATGTTATACTTCTGAGTACAACAAATTGTATAATTATTATACTTTCTAAAAGTATTTTAGTACCTAGCGTAGATTTTTTTTTTTTAATATTTTAGTACATGACTCAAATAATGTTTTTAAATATGCATGTGAAATAATTTATTACAATGTCAACTTCATGCATATGTATATGGAGAGAGTGTAAATGACTAATTATTTTAATGTTGATCATAAGAAAACATTTCAATGTCTTAAGAGAAGTAATGAAAAGTAAGAACGTTCAAAGAGATATGTACTTTATTTAATTATTAATATCAAATTAAAATGCAACATTTAAAAATATATAATTACTAATAAAATATTCAATGTGACTAATAAATAAAATACTTTAATTTGGAGGGATAATTAATATGAAATGTATTCAAAAATATATTAATAACATAAAACTCATTTTAATGTGGAAAATATATTCCATAGATAAAATATTTCAAGAAAAATATTTAAATGTGTATATATTATATATGATTAAAAAAACTTTATATTCAGTATATAAAGCAATTGAATTTTTTTTTTTTTTATGGCTAAAACATTTTAAGTAGTTTGATTGTGGCCCTCTTTTAAGAATATTTTTTGGTAAATTTTGTTTGAAATCAAGAAAATATGTGTTAGAATTGAAAGTTTAAGCTATGTGGTTTACACAATTCAATTTCTCAAGAAATTTTTGAAGACATTGAACTCATTTTTTACATTCAAAAATATAATTTAAATAATGAAAAATTACAACTGTGTGTGTATATATATCTCTCAAATAGGTTTCCATATCTGTTGTGTGCAAATCTTTTAGTAAAAATTTTCATTGTAAAAGAGGTTTTCCTTGGAGCTACAAGATTGTCTTGCTCACCCTAAAAATTCCTATATACTCTCTCTTCAAGATTGAAATTTGTGTGTGTCTATATATATATATATATATATATATTACAAATCATGAAGGTTTCTAGATCTTTTGTGTGAAAAATTTTTAGTCAAAATTTTCATTGTAAAAGAGGTTTTCTTGAAGCTACAAGATTGTCATGCTCCCCCGAAAAAATCCTAGATACTCTCTCTCCAAGAGCCAAATCCAATCTAAACCAACAAAAACATGTACATGTACACTAATTTGATCGTGGGTGCACAAATTTGTTGTTAGTTCCAAGTACTGCAGTTATGTTTCTAATTAAAGAGTTGATTCTCATATCCCACAGATGAAAACATACATGCAAATAAAAAAATAACCTTGATCACTCTCAGTACGAATTTGAGGCATTGTACATATGAATTTTTATCTAAAATGCTCAAGAAACAATTGGATAAAGAAAAATCTTCATGGATAGCCTGGCTTTCAAAACCGGTATAGAGGAACTATGTATTTTGGAATTTCCCCCTACACAATTATATTTTATATCTAAATTTTTGTTACAATAATATCAAAAAAATGATTGAAAATGGTTTATATTTGTTTTACCTCTAATTTGGTGCATAACAACTGAGTTCTTATTTTAATAAAAAATGGTTACAAGGTAAATGCGTATGATTAAGTACACCAGGGAGAATATATACCTCTAGTTTCATGCATAAGATTAGCAAATAAAACATATGTTCCATCCATAGTTGGTTATTCCCTAATGGTAACTATAACCAAAATATCGATTCACATAACATGTTTATCACAAGCTATAACGTTATGGATGTTTAATGACACTCACATACAAAAATAAATAGATATAATGATACTTAGTAAAAATGTTGTACCATTATATAAAATTCCATTTACAAGAATTAGATTGGTACATATAACATTGATTTCCCATTATGAATAAATAGTAAACCTATAGCAATATTCAACATTCACCATTAAAATACTAAAATACTCCAGCCAAGTGCATTGTATTAATCAATTGGATAGACAAACTAAAGCAAAAACTTATCTATTTGAAAATTGAAGGCCAACATTAACTTAGGTAGATAAATGTTCCACCCAACCATACACTCTATTGCACTTATTCTTTTTATACTAGGCCACCCCAATTGAGGCTATGAGACAACTAAGGAAAATTAGAACATTTTTATGGAAATCATTCTATCTTAGGACAAAAAATTACCTATCGCATTATCTCACCACTATTTTTTTTCTTGGAATAACACAATTATTTTGGTGACACATTGCTTTCCTTACATAGAAAAATGAGAATACCTTCCTTATCTACTCAATATTCCCTCAAAAGTCTCTGAGCTCTCCCTGTATGTGTGCACAGAGGGTCTAGATACTATCCATTAACTCCAACAACATTTACTTAGTTCTTGACCTTTTTCAAGTTTTAAAGGCTTCCTTGCTTGTCCATTCAACCCACACTATGATTTCCTCCTTAGATTCTATCCATGGCTTCTCCATCACATAGCTTGATATCTTTCTTGGATCCCTTTCCAACCTTATTTTTGAATCTCTCTATGTTTACCCTCTCTAGAATTCTCTTTTTTCCCAAGGAGCTAACTTCTAACCATTTGAATCTCTTCCTTATTTATTTTCGTAATCTATACATATTTATGTAGTTCTCATCACATGAATTCAAAATGGTCTTTATCATTTCTGATCAGCCTCCTAGTATGAATCAATACCTCTAAAACTACTTTCATGGATGTTAGTATCAACTAATAGAGAATGAATTTACCTCTCCCTCAATTTCTTTCTCTCTTATAACCTACTTCTCTTCCATATGATTTTCCTTCTCTATTGTGTCTAGCCCCATGCATCTCTCTTCAATATTCTTTAAATGATTTCATAATGGTCACACACCATTCATGTGAATGTGGAATTGTAACACCCCCTCCTAGGTCTACCCAAAGTAGCCATGCTAATCGAGGTAAACATGAGGAGAGATCCTACTACAATAATATTTGACCTACTATGTCCCCTTAAGGAAGTGGAATCAATGGAACACCACATACAGTCATCCAACATCATCAACAAAATCCTCAAGAGACAAGTCATCCACTTAGATAGCTTGTCCCTAGGCACCATTGTTATTTTGCAGCTCTTAGGCCATAGCCACTCTCATGCTATGGGCAAGGGAGTGACCAACAACCCAAAGTTGCTCTTAGAGGCCTGGTTCCTAGTAACCCTGGGATTTAAGCCACTTTTCTAGCCCAAAATCCTGGCCTCTACCGAGAACTTGTTGTAACTTCCAAAATTCATTAAAAACGTGATAACAATATTGATCAATAAAAAATAACCCTCAGGAATAGGCTTGAGCATACCCAACCGGGATTGACATTCTGTCAAACACTTGGCATCAATGCAACCTACAAGTATAGTATATAAGACAGAGCATAAACGACTAAAACAACTTATGAAACATAACCAGAAGGATCACCTCCTTCTCCATTGAACTACTACATCATCAATTAGGTCTTGCATCCATCCATTTAATAGTTACAAGTAAATATATGAAATAACAATGACATAAACCAGTCATTCAACCATCCTTATAACTAGCATAAAACCATATGAATATTAGAGATATGATAGCCATTAAATCCACATATAAATCAATACAAAAGCAAGAGAACTTAGATTTTATTAATCATAGGCAAATCCGACCATGTTTAGGACTTCCACGTACCACCCAACCATATACATGGCTAAACGAAATCTCTCTTTCAGTTAGTCACCCCCGTGCCATATTCTAAGCATGAATGTGGGATCTCATAGAAAAACCAATCCAAGAACAACCAACGAAATGCAAAGGTTAAACCATCTCCACCCTCACTAAACCGTGATTACACCAAAATCGTTACTCCGATCACAACCAAACAGAACTTGCAATGCAATCCAGAATCCATCACTACCCTTGAGGAATTTAACATCGCTTTGTCTCTCAGGCTTTACCGCAATCCAAACCCAGATCATTGGGCCCTAAACCGAGACTTCTCCCTCAGGCTTTACCGTGTCTCCTGCCAAAACTGGTCAAGGGATTCCTAAGCCTTTGGGAATGAACCTTGAGACCACCTCCACCACGGATTCTAAAATTCATCTGGCAATTCCAAAGATCAAAAACTGAAATAACATCCCAACATACCATAGCATTCAAAAAAAGGCTAGGCTAGGCTAAAACCACTGTCATAACTCGACAAAACCATGCCATTGACAACAAGAGAACCATACACCAACATGCTAAGTCCTACATGTCCAAATCAGCTAGGAAACCACACATGCAAATGGTTACCTGCAAGTATTCCTATTGAAGTTGTGTGATCTTGATTTCCTTGCCTTGTTCCTTTCTTTCCTTTCCTTTCCTTTCCTTGTCTTTCCTTTCCTTTGCTCCAAACTAGGGTTCTCCATGAAAACTCCAAGTGACCAAGAGTGAGAGAGAGTGATAATAATGAGAGAGATCCAAACTTGAATTGAGAAAAGGTTACATTGAAAAAAGCCATGAATTGGTCCTCAGAAGCCGTTTAATGAATGAGGCCTCTATTTTCTTCATTTTCCATTATTTTCCTTCAATTTCCTCCTCACACACAACCTGTGACCTTTCACCTTACTTTTTTCCTAATTTCCTTTATTTTCATAAATAAATGTGCGAAAATGCCTTTTTTCCCTTTTAATACCTTTTCCTTAGCCTTTGCCAATTTTCCTTAGCCAAAACATACATACAGTGATGTCCACTAGGATATCTTTGCCCAACATTCAGCTTGGAATAAGTGTCCCTTACCCATGGTCTTATTTTTCCTTTATTAACTTTTATCAAATGAACTTTTCACCAGGGCTGTTACAGAACCCTCCCCCTTGGGGAACACCGTCCTCGGTGTTAAACCACACCAAGACCTCATCAAAACTACTGAAAGAAAACATACTGCCCATGGAGATTTATAACTTAACTCGTTGCAGTATTTACAATGAAGAACCTGCTCAAAAGAAAAACATCATGACAACATGACAAGATAATAACCATAACGCTTATTGGAGCTTTATAACTTATCTCATGGTGGTATTTACATCCATATACATATACATATACAAATATGAAGACATCATTAAAACATATGTCGAACATAAACCCACATCAAACCAAAAATTATTTGCCTCAACTGGAAAACAATGAAGGATATAGGGCCCGCATCTGATCTGTCATCTCCCATGTAGCTTCGTCAGGCCCAAAATACTTCCACTGCACTTTAAATTTCTCTATGGCTCTGTTCCTGAGCATGAGATGTTTCCACTGCAATATGCACTGAGGCTCCGGTTGGAACTTTCCTTCTAGCACCACCTGCAATACAGACTAATCAATAACATGATAAACATCATTTATATACTACTTAAGCAATGAAATAGGTAAAACATCATGGACTTTCACTATTGGAGTAGTGCAAGTCGATATGCCAATGGTCCAATCCTCTCAAGGATCTCAAAAGGCCCACAATATCGTGGTGCAAACTTGGCACATGAACCAATCATTAAAGATCTTTCTTAGGCTTGATGCACAAATACACATGCTCCCCAACCTGAAACTCTTTGAACACCCTGTGTTGATTTGAATAACTCTTATGTCTATCCTGTGTTGCCTTTCTATTCTTATTTATAACCTGCATTTCTTGCTCCATGTCTGCTAACATGTCCGACCAAATAAGTTCCCTATTCACTGGATCACTCCAGCCGATGGGAGTATTACAACTTCATCCATACAACGCCTCAAAAGGACTCATCCTTAATGATTCCTGATAACCATTATTGAATGCAAACTCCACCAATGGGAGATATTCCTCCCATTTCCTCTACTAGTGCATCATGTACATCCTCAACATATCCTCTAAGATCATGTTGACCCTCTTTGTATGACCATTTTTCTGTGGATGATAAGTTGTACTAAAGGCTAAGTCTGTACCCAATCCTCCAAAGAGCTCCTTCCAAAACTTGGAAGTGAAATTTGCATCCCTGTCTAACACAATCTTCTTTGGAACACCATGTAGTCCCACTATCTCTCTGATGAACACTTGTGCTAGCCCATTGGCTGAATATGTAGTATTCACCAGAATGAAGTGATCTACCTTGCTCAACTTGTCAACCTTGACCATAATAGAATCATGATGCCTCACTTTCCTCGGAAGACTTGTGATGAAATCCACTGAAATAAGCCCCTATTTCCATTATGGAATCACAATAGGTTGTAGTAGACCACCTGGATGCTTTCATTCCGCCTTTACTTGCTAGCAGTCTAAACATCTAGCCATGAACTCAGTCACTTCCTTGTTCAGATTTTAACCAATAGTAAAACTTCTTCACGGTCGTTAATGTCTTCTGATACCCTAGATAACCCGAATATAGCTTAGTATGAAACTCCATCAATATAAGCTTATTGAGCTCACTACAATTCGATACATAGATTCTATCTCGAAACCTCACCAAGCCATATGCCATGAGATGATAGTCTACATCCTGATCACTTATACCTGTACCTACACCTAAACCTTTACCCGTGCTTGTAATATGCTATAACCTGTGAATAATATCCATGTATTTTTCATCCCTTCTTCCTACTTGCAATATCATATCCTTTAACTCTATCCCATGGGAGCTTATAGCTACTATATGATTTACCTGTACCTTCCTGCTAAGAGCATCTGCAACCTGGTTCTCCTTCCCTTTGATGTATTTGATATCAAAGTCAAACTCACTAAGAGTAGTCAACCATCTAGCTTGCCTAACATTTAGATTCAATAGGTAGAACAAATAACTCAACCCACTGTGATCGCTCATTAATGTAAACCTCCTACCCAAAAGATAATGTCTCCACATCTTAAATGCATGTATAATCACTTCTAGCTCAAGATCATGCGTTGGATATTTCTACTCATGCTCATTGAGTTTTCGTGATTCATAGCACACTACATGTCCGTCTTGCATGAGAGATCCACCAAGTCCCCTCTTTCAAGCATCTTTACACACTACAAACTTTGTGTTTGGATCCGCAATCTTTAGCATTGGTGAATGTGTCAACAATTGCTTGCGCGGCTCAAAACTATCTTCACATTCTGGAATCCATTCAAACTTTTTAACTTTCCGCTGCAATGATGTGATAGGATATGCAATGCATGAGAAGTTCTTGATGAACCTCCTGTAGTAACCTACCAATCCCATGAATGATATCACCTCATCTACATTCTTAGGAGGTGCCCATTGCATGATGGTCCTTATCTTTTCTGGATCTACTGTTATGCCTTCCTTGGATACAACATGTCCCAAGTAGTGTACCTCAGTCTGAAAGAAGCTGCACTTGCTAAGCTTAGCATAAAACTCATGCTCTCTTAGAAATATTAACACTGTTGCTAAATGTTCGACATGTTCTTCCTCATTCTTATAATATACTGATATGTCATCAATGAATACAATAACAAACTTGTCAAAATAAGGATGCAACACATTATTCATCAAACACCTGAATGTAGCTAGAGCATTAGTCAAACCGAATGGAACAACAAAAAACTCATAATTCCCATATTTGGTCTTGAACATAGTCTTGAAGGTATCCTCTTCCTTGATGCGTACCTGATGGTATGCCGATCTAAAGTTGGTCTTAGAGAACATTGTTGCTCCCTTTAGTTGATCAAACAAATCATCAATCCTCAGTGAAGTGTTCATGTTCTTAATCATTACCTTCTTTAGTTTCTTGTAGTCAATGCACAATCGAAGAGTACCATCTTTCATCTTTACAAACAACACTGGTGCGCCCCAAGGTGATACATTGGGTCTGATGTATCCTTTGTCTAACATTTCCATTAGCTACAACTTTAACTTTACCAACCCAAGTGTGCTCATCCTGTAAGGTGCTTTCTATCCTGGAGCTGCCCCTCGCACTAACTCAATAGAATATTATACCTCCCTGTGAGGTGGAAACTCTGAAATGTCCTCAGGAAATACATCTCAAAACTACTACAATACTGGGTACCTACTCAACACATCAGCATCCTCATCCACCTTAACCTTGTCAGTGGAAATGTGTACTGTAAACATCACACAATATTTTCTGCAACTACTCTTAGCCTTCATATAGGTAAGCATCCTCACTCATGTGGGCTTCTTCTTTACCTGCAAGGTCCTCTTTTCCCCGCTATCATCCACACACTCAATGGCCCTGTCGAAGAAATCCACTTTGGTTCTGCGAAGGTATAACCGACCCATACCCAAAAGCATACTATACGATCCTAATGGAAATGCATTCAAATGTGTTGCAATAGGCATACCATTTAACTCAAATGCACAAGCTCTTACCCAATGGTGAACTAGCTTCTTTGTACCTGTAGCCAACTGTACCAACCAACATTCTGCATGCACTTCTTTTCTCAAACCACACTTATCAACCAGGTTTGGATTAATATAACTGTATTTAGATCCAAGATCAATCAAAATAGAAACAACTTGATCACAAAGCTTACTGTCCATCTCAATGATCGATGCCTGATGATCTTCTTGCCTGTTGTCCATAGCTGCATAAATCTGAGGAATGTTATGACCAACATCAACAATTGTATGCACCTCCTGAGAAATGTAGATCTGGGTTCTACCACCACTCTGATACTACAGACAATCCCTCTTACGATGATCCTTACCACATATCCAACACTGCAATGGTTCCCTACCACTGCCTCTAGAGTGCTTCTCTCCATGTCCCTTCTCAGCTATATTGAATCTCTTGTAAGGAACTACATTATCTTTCTCACTTTCATCTTGAGGTGTTCCTCGATGTGGTGGACAATTTCCTTTAGCTTTGTCGTTTCTCTTCAAGTCATGTTTCGACTCAAATTTGTGCTTCGACTGCTCATAAAAATGCTTCAACTTTCAGATGGCCTTATCCAACAATCTAGGCTCATCAAAATCAATATGGTCTCCGTATGCAACTGGAAATCCACTAATGAATCTCTTAACCTTCATCCTCTCCTTTCTGAGGTAAGGCACATATCTCAACAACTCCAAAAATCTTCTAGTGTACTCATAGAACCCATCTACAACTCATAAAAATCCTGTTCGAAAATTATATATTACAGAGTAATGGAACACATAAAATATTGCAAAAATAGAAACACAGAAAACGCATAAAACAAGAGAGACACAGATATACATGGTTCACCTAGTTTGGGCTACATTCATGGAGAAACAACCAGTCCTTCTTTTTTATATTATCCAACAAGGTGAAGAGACACAACCTACAGTAGATCCGTTGTAACTCCCTCTTTGCTCTCAATCTTCTCTCTCTTCCTCACTCAGAATACATATATACATAGACGCAATACAATTCCCTCATATATAGCGAGGGGTTTCCTTCTAGGGAAAAAAAACCCTAAATTAAACATAACTTCTACCATTAGATCTCCGCCTAATGAACAGCCCAGATTGAGTACGAGATTACAACATTTTACAAGGCAATTTTACATCTATTCTTAGCTTCAGGGGCACTGCCCCTGAAACCCCCCGCCAGGGGGGGGCTCCCAAAAGATCGCAGCTGCCCCCCCTTGGACACCCCATGCAGCGAATATTTTACGGGTGGCATTTCTACCCCATTTCGAACTGGGGTCCAATGTGGCAATACATTTGAATACAAAAGATAATTAGGCTCCACACCCAACAATCTCCCACTTGGAGACTGATTATAGAAACTCCACCACTGCTTCATTTGCTAAACAAGGACTTCTCTTTGGACCTGGCTGTTTCTCATCTTCTTCATCATACTTGAAGACCAATTGAAACTGAGCAGATTCTCAGTTTCTCCCTGGTTACAACTTTTTTTAGCATATCTGTAGGATTCTAGCTAGTGTGTATCTTTTCCAGCTTCAATTGTCCATCTTCCAATGCTGAGCGTATGAAATGGTACTTGAGCTATATATGTTTAGTCTATGAATGAAATGCAGAGTTCATTATAAGATGTATGGCACTCTGGCTGTCACTGTATAACCTTCCCAACTCTTGCTTCTTACCCAATTCATCCAGAAACCTTTGTAACCAAATCATTTCTTTACTAGCCTCTATAGTAGCAACATACTTTGTTTTTGTTGTTGAAAGTGAAACAACACTTTGGATTTTTGAAACCCAACTGGCAGTTGCTCCACCTACAGTAAATACATATCCTGTAGTGCTCCTCCTGTTATCTCTGTCACTTGTCATATCTGCATCAACATATCCCTGTAGAGAAATGTTTGAACCACCAAAGCATAATACTTGATTTGTGGTACCTCTCAAATACCTAAGAATCCACTTCACCGCCATACAATGTTCTTTTCTTGGATTGTTCATGTACCTACTTACAACTCCCACTGCATGTTCAATATCAGGCCTTGTGGAGACCATTGCATACATTAAGCTTCCAATTACTGATGCATATGGAACTTTAGACATATGAGCCATTTCTTCCTGAGTCTTGGGACACACCTCCTTACTTAATTTGAAATGACTAGCCAAAGGTATACTAACTGGTTTTTCATTCTGCATATTAAACCTTTTCAACACCTTTTCTATGTACTCTGAGACAATGTTAATTTTCAATTCTTCTTGTCTCTAGTTATTCTCATACCAAGGATTTGTTTTGCAGCACCCAAATCCTTCATTGCAAATGAGTTTTCCAATTTCATTTTGAGCACATTTATTTCCTGCATGTTAGAACCTGCAAAAAGCATGTCATCTATATACAATAACAATATAATATAGCTGCCATCATTTTTCCTTTTGAGATAAACAAAATGATCAAAGTGACACCTACTATAACCTTGTTCAGACATAAAGCTGTCAAATTTTAGATACCACTGCCTTGGAGCTTGTTTTAAGCCATACAAGCTCTTCTTCAACCTGCACACTAGTTTCTCCCTCCCTTTTACCTCATATCCTTGTGGTTGTGGCATATATATCTCTTCCTCCAAATCCCCATCGAGAAAGGTTGTCTTTACATCTAACTGCTCAAGATGCAAAACTTCAGCTACTACCAGACTTAGAATATTTCTGATTGAAGTCATTTTCACAACAGGAGAAAATATCTCATAAAAGTCTATACCCTTTTTCTGTGAAAACCCTTTCACCACAAGTCTAGCTTTATACCCTTTTCTACCTCCATCTTCTTCCTTCAACTTGTAAACCCATTTATTCATTCTATAATGCTGTTTTACTTGCAGGCAACCTGACTAAGTCCCAAGTCTGGTTATGTGCTAAGGAGTCCATCTCTTCTTTCATGTCTTGCTCCCACTTCTTCCTAGTTTCTACCTGCACTACTTTTTCGTAACATTCGGGTTCACTAGAATCAGTCAACAATACATAATATAAGGAAGGAGAGTATCATTTAGGGGGTCTACTCATCCTGGTAGATCTTCTAACACCACTTTCAAGTGTTTGAAGTGATTGTTTCTGTTGTGGTTGTTGATCATTATGATTTTCAGGCGCCATCACTTTTTCTATGATCTCGTTAAGCACTGTGTATTCTCTGTTTTCTTTTTCCCGTTTCTTTTCCTATAGCTAATCCTTATACAAAACCTTTTCATTGAATATGACATCTCTGCTCCTAATGATTTTATGTTTTTCATAATCATAAAAGCGATAACCAAAATCATTAACACCATATCCAATAAAGGTACATTTCTTTGATTTTGCCTCAAGTTTTGTTCTATTTTCTTTGTTAATGTGGACAAAGGCTTTACAACCAAAAGTCTTTAAAAAGGAGTAGTTTACCTTTTTACCTATCCATGCCTTCTCTGGAATACCACCATCCAAGAAACTTGAAAGCCCTCTGTTTACTATATAAACAATAGTATCTACAACATCTGCCCAAAATTGTAAAGGCAATCCTGCATGCAATCTCATGCACCTTCCACGCTCCATGATTGTCCTGTTCATCCTTTCTCACACACCATTTTCTTGTGGTGTTCTTGGAACTGTCTTCTCTCTACGAATTCTATTCTCTGAATAGTACCTATCAAACTCTTTGCTTCAATATTCACCTCCATTGTATGATCTGAGACACTTCAACCTTTTTCCTATCTCATTTTCAGCCAAAGCTTTCCATTTCTTGAAAGTATCAAATACATCAGATTTATTTTGAATACAGTTAATCCAAGTTTTTCTGGTTGCATCATCAATAAAAGTAACATAATAACGAGAGCCACCAAGAGATGATACCTGAGCAAGTCCCCATACATCTGTATGCATAAGCTCTAATTTTTCACTCTTCTTTTCTTTCCCAACTCTAAGGAATCTGACTCTCTTCTGTTTTCCATAAACACAATTCTCACAGAATTTTAAATCAACATGCTTCAAACCTAGCAACAAATTTCTTGAGTGAATAATCTGCATCCCCTTCTGACTCATGTGCCCGATCCTATGATGTCACAATGCTGTATCTTCTCCTGTAGAGGTTAAAGCATTAACAGAATTAAAAATACCATTGCATAAATACAATGTACCAACCTTTCCTCCTTTCGCTATTACCAGGGATCCTTTAGTGACCTTCTAGGTTTTATCTGTGAAAGTAGTTACGCAACCTTTACCTCCCAACTGCCCTGTTGAAGTCAGATTTTTCTTCAGATGTGGAACATCAATAGCCACTGATTTCCATTTTGTTGTTTTATGAAAACTATACCCATTCCAATGATTTTACAGGGTTTATCATCACCCAATCGAACATGTCCAAAATCTCCTTGAACATAATCATGAAAATGTTTCCTATCAGGTGTGGTATGGAATGAGGCCCCTGAACCTACCACCCAGGCATCAATAATATTTTCTAAAGAAAGAATCAAAGCATCTTGCAACACATCACCTGTCACATTCACTTCATGATTGTTTTCTTGTTGTGCATCTCCTTCTTTTCCCTTCCAAGATTTGCAGTCTTTCTTCAGGTGTCTTTTCTTCCGACATTTCCAGCACACTATCCCCGATCCTTGGATCTGCCTTTTCTTGACTCACTGCGATATCCTGGGCTCTTTCCTCTTTTCATTTTTCTTCCCCTAGTCTCTACAGTCAAAGCATTACCTGATGTCTCACAGGAGCTTTTCCATCACATTTCCTTGCTAAGGATTACACTGACAACATCATCAAACTTTAAAGTACTAGATCTAGAGACAGAGTTACTAATGGCCATAACTAAACCATTCCAACTTTCTGGCAATGAGCACAGAAATAACAGAGCCCTAACTTCATCATCAAAAGTTACCCTATAGAACTTAACTGACTTGTAACTGTATTAAAATCATTTAAATGATCAGCAACAGATCCACCTTCTAACATCTTCATATTAAATAAATGCTTCATAAGAAATAACTTATTTGAGGCTGAGGGTTTTTCATATAGTTTGGCCAATGTCAACATTAAACCCTTTATTGTCATTTCCTTTGAAATATTAAATGCTATCGACGCTGCTAGGCACAGCCGTATTGTTCCAGGTGCCTTTCTGTCGAGAATATTCCATTCTGTGTCTGTCATACTCGTCAGCTTCTTTGTCTTTTCGCTCAATAGTCGGTACAGATATCTCTGATACAGATAATATTCCATTTTCATCTTCCACAGCTAGTAGTTTTGGACTTTGAATTTTTCAACCCTAAACCTACCATCTTCCGCCATTGCTCCCACTCGAACCAGGAACGCTTCTCTCCTGCAAGTTTATCAACCAAGTAGACCTTTGGCTCTGATACCAGTTGTTAGAAAATTATATATTATAGAGCAATGGAACACATAAAATATTTCAGAAATATAAACACAGAAAATGCAAAAAACGAGAGAGACACAGATATACGTGGTTCACCCAGTTTGGGCTACGTCCATGGAGAAACAGCCAGTCCTTTTTTATATTATCCAGCAAATTGAAGAGATATAACCTACAGTAGATCCGATGTAACTCCTTCTTCGCTCTCAATCTCCTCTCTCTTCTTCACTAAGAATACAGATCTACATAGACACAATACAATTCCCTCATATATAGCGAGGGGTTGCCTTCTAGGGAAAAAAAACCCTAAATTAAACATAACTTCTACCATCATATTTCTGCCTAATGAACGACCCAGATTGACTATGAAATTACAACATTTTACAATGCAATTTTACATCTATTCTTAGCTTCGGGGGCGCTGCCCCCGAAACCCCTCACTAGGGGGGCTCCTAAAAGGTCGCAGCTGCCCCCTGTGGACCCCCCTTGCAGCAAATATTTTATGGGCAGCGTTGCCGCCCCATTTCGAACTAGGGTCCAATGCGGCGATACCTTTGAATACAGAAGATAATCAGCCTCTACACCCAACAACTCCTTAGCTCCATCATCATAATACCTCTCAGATAAGTACTTCTTCTTGAAGATCCTTTCAAACACATGCCAAGTCAAATCATCCTCATGTATGTCCTTTACATTGTTCACATCTTCCCACCAAATATCCATTTTACCTTTGAGACTGAAAAGGACTATCCTTGCTTTCATGTTTTCTGAGTAATCATACAATCTAAAGAATTTTGTCATGTTAAGCAACCAGACCTCCACATATTGCAATTTCTTCATCTCTCCATCAAAGGTAGGTGGCTTTTCCTTCTTGAACTCATTCACCAAGTATCCCCTGTCATTCTTCTTGTATGGATCATAATGATGATGACCACGATGTCTATGAAAACCAGAATTAGATTAATACATGTGTCTGTCACCCCTCCTATCCAGAATTTCCAACATCATGCCATCTTTGATAGTGTCATATATATCTGACTTATGTCTACTATGAGACCTGCTTCCATATGCTCCATTAGTTCTGTCCTCATATCCATGGCTAATATGAAGAGGTCCATGTCACTGCAAATCCGAAAAACTCTGAAGTAATATCACATTCACCTCTGTTTGTTTCTCTCGTGCCTGCATAATTTTTTCATTTCATGCTTTGTAACTCCTTATTTCTTCCTTTAGGCTTCTCAACATGTCTGCTAAGTCAGAAGAGTCCCCCACACCAAGCTACCCATCTGTCTACCACTTTGCTAGCCATCTTATCTCTTTCCTGCAAGGCATACTATGTTAGCTAAACCAAATCACCATAAATCAACGTACTTTAGCATAAATCAAGGAGGATACCTTGTCTACAAGATCATCAAATTAGCATGATGCATGTACAACATAACCATAATAACATATAGACATATATCAATAAGTGTATCAATGCATAACCATCATACTAACTAGGGTCCAGTCTTCAATGCAAGGCCATATCAATGATGCATGCTATGACCTCATGCATGATAAAAACCATTACTCTAGTATACACATTGCCTCATGCAACTAGCCACCTACATAAGCAATGCCTAATCAACTACACATATGCATAACCGCATGTAGTCGAGCATAAGCGGTCAATTCTTGTAATCAACCTATAAGACGGCTGCATGCAATCAAATAACCAAGAATGCAACCCAACATGAAAGGATGTAATCAAGTTGCATATAATTGTATAACCAGTCATATACTCATGACAATACATTCCATAAAATCGACATCAAGGTCCTCATGATAACCTTACTATTACCATGATCAATATGATGCAATGCAACAAACACATGGAATACAAGTATAAAATCCACACATGCAACTAACATGCATGCATGACCAACACATTCACCCATATATGTAGCACCAGATATGGCCCAAGAGAGCACAACCATGCTCTGATACCAGTCTATAACACCCCCTCCCAGGTCTACCCAAAGTAACCATGCCAACTGGGGTAAACATGAAGAGAGATGCTACTAAAATTAGATTTGACCTCCTATGTCACCTTAAGGAAGTGGAATTGATGGAACATCACATATAGTCATCCAACGTCATCAACAAAACCCTTGGGAGACAAGTCATCCACTCAGACAACATGTCCCTGGGTCCCACAACTATTTTGCATCTCTTAGGCCATAGTTTCTCTCATGCTATGGGCAAGGGAGTGACCAACGACCCAAATTTTCTCTCACAGGCCTGCCTACCAGCAACTATGGACTAGAATTGCTAGTTCTATGCCAGTGACCCCGAGATTTAAGCCACTTTCCTATCCTAGAATCCTGGCCTCTGCCCAGAACTTGTTGTAACTTCCAAAATTCATTACAAAAATGATAACAATGCTGATAAATCAAAAATCACCCACAAGGCTACGCCTGAACATCCCCAATCGAGACTAACATTCTGTCAAACACTTGGCATGAATGCAACCTATAGGTCTAGAATACAAGATAGAGCATAAACGACTGAAACAACTTATGAAACATAACTAGAAGGATCACCTCCTTCTCCATTGAACTACTACATCATCAATTAGGTCTTGCATCCATCCATTTAACAGTTACAAGTAAATATATGAAATAACCATGACATAAGCTAGTCATTCAACCATGCTTATAACTAGAAAAAAACCATATGAATATCAGAGATATGATAGCCATTAAATCCACATATAAATTAGTGAAAAAATAAGAGAACTTAGATTTTATTAATCATAGGCAAATCTGACCAGGTTCAGGACTTCCACATACCAACCAACCATATACATGGCTGAAGGAAATCTCTCTTTCAGTCAGTCACCCCCGTGCCATATTTCAAGCATGAATGTGGGATCTCATAGAAAAACCAATCCAAGAACAACCAATGAAATCCAAAGGTTAAACCACCTCCACCCTCACCGAACCATGATTACACCAAAATCGTTGCTTCAATCACAACCAAACAGAACTTGCAATGAAATCCAGAATCCATCACTACCCTTGAGGAATTTTCCATCTCTTTATCTCTCAGGCTTTACCGCAATCCAAACCCAGACCACTGGGCCCTAAACCAAGACTTCTCCCTTAGTCTTTACCATGTATCCGACCAAAACCAGTCAAGGGATTCCTAGGCCTTTGGGAATGAACCTTGAGACCACCTCTGCCCTGGATTTTGAAATCTAGTCTACAATTCCAAAGCTCAAAAACCGAAATAACATCCCAACATACCATCACATTTAGAAAAAGGCTAGGCTAGTCTGAAAACTATTTTCATAACCCGAAAAAACCATGCCACCTACAACAAGAGAACCATACAACAACATGCAAAGCCATGCATGTCCAAACCAGCTAGGAAATCACACATGCAAAAGGTTACTTGCAAGTATTCCTATTGAAGTTGCTTGATGCTACTTTCCATTCCTTGTTCCTTGCTTTCCTTTCCTTTCCCTCCCTTTCCTTTGCTCCAAAATAGATTTCTCCAAGGAAGTTCCAAGTGACCAAGAGATAGAGAGAGAGAGAGATAATAATGAGAGAGCTCCAAACTTGAACTGACAAAATGTTACACTGAAAAAAGCCATGAACTGGTCCTCAGAATCCGTTTTATGAACGAGGCCTCTATTTTCTTCATTTTCCATTATTTTCTTTCAATTTCCTCCTCACATGCAACCTGCGACCTTTCACCTTACTTTTCTCCTAATTTCCTTTATTTTCATAAGCAAATCTGCGAAAATGCCTTTTCTCCTTTTAATACCTTTGCCTTAGCCTTTACCAATTTTCCTTAGCCAAAACACACATTCAGTGATGCCCACTAGGATATCATTTCCCAACATCTAGCTTGGAATAAGTGTCCCTTACCTGTGGTCTTATTTTTCCTTTATTAACTTTTATTACATGATCTTTTCACTAGGGTTGTTACAGAAATGCCTCCACCATTCACCTTAGAACCAAAATTAATTATGTCATTTAGGTGATCATTGTATTCTACTATGTTGATTGTCTTAGTCTAATAATGAACAATAATGAATCATTCCTTCTTCCCCACAACCATTGACATACATGCCTCTAAGACTACATGAATCATTGCCTCTCTACAATCAATTTACTACATCCAATCGTGATTTTGTTCCCTCCCCATCAACCACATGTGTGGGGGACATGATTTTTTTCAAAGAAAATGTGAGAAAGTCTAGGTTTTACCACTCTCACAATTCCCGTGATGAAGGTACTTATTGCCTTGATTTCGTAATTGTGGAAGGTGTACATCTTCACAACCGCCACATGTGTTCCATGATTGGTAGTTAAGGTTTCTATAATTTTTGTAATGAGCATGGTGATGACGGAAACAAAGTAAAGTTTGGAAAAATCGAAAACTAAGGATTATTTGGAATGTAGAACCCACTAATAACCTATCACCTTTCTGTCTCTTGTTATCACAACCCATTTTTTATGTGATCCTATCTCACACAGCTCTATTATTTTATTAAATTCAAGAAATATAATACTTGCATTATTCAATGTACCATAAAATTTATTCCTCATGGTGTAAATAAAGCATGGTAATTAAAATATACATGCTAAACAAAATTGAACATTTAATCATAATTAAGTATAGTTAGTAAATGGGATTCAATACTAGGACATTCTATCTTATCCCCCTTCGAATAACACAATCATAAAATATTCTCTTCTCATTAACAAAACTTCTTTTCCTCATTCTTTAGTTGTATTTGCAATGCCATCCTATTCACTATCTTGGTGTACCACGATACTCCAATATTCCAACATATGCCTACATTAGTAATCAAGTAAGCATACATACTATAGAAATTATGAATAAACACTTATCTTATGCACAATATTTCTCAATTCCATGATCTAATCATATATTCAAATATATGTATGTATTTTTTATTTAATAGTTATCTCTATGGATATGGATCTATCCCATATGATGGCTTCCATAGGAAATGATTAATTTCATTATCCTTTCTAACTCACCCACAAGATTCTAGCCACCATCCCACATGAACTTTTAGGTTTCCTCCTCCTTGATACACTCACCCACTAAGCTTAGATGTTCCCTTCTCTACTAAACAATCCCTTAGGTGAGCCATCTTGTCATGGATTTCTCATGTAAGGAGAGCACGGACTTACTACTAGACATCCACTAGTCATATATAACGTGTGGCAATCATAGGGTTCCTTTGTCCTAACAATGGCCTTTATTTGAGGGTTTCCATCTTCAATATCCATCATCTACCATGTATCATACACATATAGTTACCATAGAAATATTCATAATAATATAAATTATAAATTCCAAGTCTAATTCATAAAGAATATCATATTTCATGAATATGAGATTCCTTCTCATAGTGTTTCACTCATGTGTTGTAGCACCTAATATTTCTTACAAAATTACACCCATTTTCATATTTGAGACCATTCTATCTACAACCTAAACTTTTCAATCAACCAAATACAAGTGAGTATCTATGCATATAATCCTTTATTTCAATATTTACTACCATCCATGAGGTGTTTTCATAATAATATTAACAAACTAATAATTCAATCATTTTTAGTTATTAATCATACTCAATGAAATGGAACTATGATTCAATGTACATGGGCTACTTAACATACCTACCATTACAATATGAAATTAAATATTTATTCCAATAAATCAATCTGCCAATACTCATGATCACATCTACTTAATCTATCTTTATCGCTTGATATCAAAATACTACATTTCTATACCATGTATTCCACCATCATCAGTTGGAAGGTCTAGCCAACACCTCAACAAATCATCTAGTCACCTCCCATATATACCTTAGGAATACCACAAGAGACGTCCCTTCTCTACTCTATATTACCTTAGTAACCCTCTCCTTTGTAGGTGCTCCTCACTATTTTCATGAAGGTTAAAGTCTACAACACCAATATAAGTAGGGAGACAATTTGACACTTGTGAAGTATTACATCCTTCCATATCCATCAACAATATGGTCTCACACATTATATCTATTGGCACTCACTTTCATGTGTTATACAAATTCATAACATGATTATGTTACCCATTCACTCATTGTCATGTGACTCAATTATGAGATCCTAGTTCATGGTTGAATCAAAAGGATTATAAAAATCTTTCCATACGAAAAGTTCCTTCATTCATTATATCCAACCTAGGTATCATTATCATACATGCATTCCATCATAAAAAAATAAATGAATATATAAACTATGCCTAAAGGAATCCATACTCCAATATTTTCAGGTCATATATGTTGGCGTGATTAATTTTCATACTTGGAACTCACATGATCCCCTAACCAACCTATTTACAAGAATCCTATCATCTTTATCCTTTTCATAAGGTTTTCTATCATAGGCTACTTCATCATCAACATTTTCAACAATTTTTGATATTTTTTTGGAATAAAATGTGTGTTAATATTTGAAATGTCCAATATTCGAGTGGACACTCCACCCATGATCAAGGAAAAAGAAAGAAATAAAATATGAAGTGAGTTTGGTAATGAAAAGAGAATGTAAAGGTAGCTGAAAGGAGTTAACCATGAAAGAAGAAAATGGGTTCCAAGGAATGGAAAAGATATTTAAATCATATAAACAATAATATAGACATTATGAGAAATTTGAGCCATAAAAGATAAATTATTTTCTTTATATATTTGATTATTTAAGGAATTTTTTTTTTTCCTTTCACTCTATAGTGTCTCAAAAGAATCTCCTCCTTTTAGAATCTACTACGTTTATTTTATATTTTCTTTGAAAATACTTACTGTTTGTTAAGAAAGGAAAATGATATGTTCTTAATTAACTAAAGAGAAAAATGCTCTATGCACTAGGATCCTATGTGTTCATCATAGAAGTCCTATTATCATGAGACTAACATTCATCTAATGCAATTATACTTTGCTACCAAAACAAAAAAAGCATCACATGTTATTAGATGAGAACAATAGACTATTTAGTGCACTATCATTCTTGAAGTGAAAATTTCCTTGATGATGTTTGATTTGTGACATATTTTTCCAAGTAATGAACATGCAAAGACTATTGTTTATATTTTTTAACTCACCAACTGTAGTTTTTTAATGAGTTTGTGTTATTACCTTCTTTCTTTTTTCGTTGCATAGGAAATTAAGTTTCAATACATATTTATTGTCCATTCATTTTCATTTTTCATTTTGTACGATTCCAAATAATTGTTTACCAATTCAACATTATTAGAGTTGTCAACTGTAGAATAAAGAGAAACAACTACTACAATAGTTATGATCCAAAAATTAGGTGAAAACCCTACATATGACGAGGAAGCACTGCATTTTAAAGTTGTTGGTTTATTTGAACTCGAGGAATTGGAGAAGTATATACCTTTAAAAAAGTGATGTATGAGAAAACAAAAGAATTTCATCTAAATATTAATGATTTTGATATAGCTATTCATAGACCTTATTTTCATGTGAAGCCTACAAAATATGAATTACATTAAATATGAATTGCATTAAATATGATTGAGTTATATATATGCATCAAGACAAGGTTTGAGAAAAAAAATTTCTTTAGTTAAACATCACATGCCTTTGGGGGTTCCTTTCCAACTAGTTTCCCCTTGGGATGTGTTAAGACCTTTGTGGTAAAACATGATAAAAACATGCAAAAATATTTGCAATAGTGTATAATAAGAACCTATAGTAACATTACTCTTGATTTCTCTTTTCCAAAACATGGAAAATTATTATATCATAGTTTAACTAAATATTTTTATTATTATTATATATATATTTATAAATTACCAAGGAATCACCAATATTTCACAATGTTTTCTATTTTTTAAGAATATTAGCCAAGAATTCACAATACCATATAACCTAGTGAAAAATTCACCAAGATTAAACAAAAACATTATAATTTAGTGAAAGATTCACCAAAAAATTATATATTTATATTATATCAATGAAAAAATAGCGTGTACATTTTTCTATATACCATGGGGATTCGCCCATTTATTATACATATAAATTTGGGGGGTTTCTTAAAATTTTCCCTGGATAACATCATCATCTTAAATCCTATTTCTTCTTTAAAAGTTATTTTTGTTCGGACATCTTTTGTTTTGAGGCCTATTTTTTACCTCAAAATTCCCCTAATGTATATGACTCCTTATAGGTTGTGGTTTTGTGATTTTGAAAGATATGATGGTAGTGTTGTTTTCTTCGTAGATGACTCAACATCCAAAATCCTTGGATGTGGAAAATTCATGCTGAAGCTTAAAGGTGGAAGGATTATATCACTTCCTTGTGTTCTATACATCCCAAGATTGGTTATAAATTTGATTTCTGTAAACAAGATGAGGAATGCAAGTGTAAAAAACGTGTTTGAAATGGATACATGCATGATGGTTTGAGGAGTTATGGTATTGTTAAGGGGATTTTGGATTGGAAATTTTTGTAAACTATTTGGAAGAATTGTTAGTTATGGGTTCAATAGTTCCATTGCTCTTAAGAGTGGAGAAAGATAAGGAAAAACCCCAATATCCTCTAGACAAAAGATTGTGGTGTGGCATCTAAGACTGGTGCATATCAAAGAGAAGGGTCCTCAAGTCATACACAATAATGGTATGGTAGAAGGTATGTCTAATTATTATTTGGACTTTGAAATATATGAACATTATTTATATGGAAGTATAATATGTAAGATTCTCCTCTAATTCTAGGAAATTAGAGGGAATACTACAACTAGTGAACAATGATGTGTTTCGATCTGTGTTAAGTCCATCATTACTTCCCAAGGATTAAATAGATTTATTTCTTGGGGAAGAAATATGAAGTATTTGATAAATTCAAAGAGTTTAAGGATATTCAAAATATCATATTGAGAAAAAAAAGGCGCTAAGGATATATAATAGTGGAAAATTATGTGGTAATGAATTTGAATCATTCTGTAAGAAATGCATTATAATAATACAAAATAATACTCCATACACACCTTGTGAAAATGGCATTGCAGAAGGGATGAATAGGATGTGGATTGAGAAACCAAGGAGCATGCTCAGTGGGGTCGAGTTAGGATAGGGATTCTAAGTAGAGGAAATGGAAATTGCTTGTGAATTAGTAAATAGGTCACCCTCATCAATGTTGGATACTAATACTCCACATGAGGTATGGAATTGTAAGAAACCTTATCTAAAAAATCTTAAGGTATTTTGTTGTGGTACTTATGTACATGTTCCAAAGGAGAATGGGAGTCAAATAGACAAGAAAACATAAAAGTGTATCTTTATTGGATATAAAGATGATCTGGAAGGTTATAAGCATTGGAAACCATAAACAAAGAAGATAGTCTATAGTTTATATGTGGTATTTAGAGAAGTCAAATATGTTGTCAAATAGGAAGTCTTACACAAAGAAAAGGATCTGAAAATTACAAATCTTGAATTAAAGGATGATGAATCAGACTCTATAGAAAAACATGAATCAAAAGAAGAAGAACCATATATTTTCACACTAAGGATATCGATTCAGGAAATAAGGCAACCATAAAGTTATGCTTGACATGATTTCCATAAAAAAATTCTTGTTTATTATTGATGGTGATCCTAGAGTTTTTAGGGAGGTAGTGGATTTAGAGAATGGAAAAAGTTGAAGAAAGGCCATGGATGAAGAAATTCTAACCATGAACAAGAATGCAACTTGGTTTCTAGAGGAGTTGTTAACTGGAAGAAAGACCAATGTCAGTGAATGGGTGTTGAAGAAGAACCTAAATACAAAAGGAAGAATGGAGGAATGGAAACATAGAAAAGGGTTATTCCTAGTTAGAGGGAATAGAATTTGTTGATATTTTTTCTTTTATTCCTAAGTTAAATTTTATTAGATTCTTTTATTTATTTCTGTTGCATATAATCATGAATTAAAATAGGCGGATGTGAAGAAAACATTCCTCCGTAGCTATTTGGAAGAATGCATCTACATGAAGCAACTAGAAGGATTTGTTGTGAAAAGAAAGAAAGAGTTGGTATACAAGCTCAAAAAGTCCATGTATGGGTTAAATAAATCACCAATGATGTGGTATAAAGAATTAATACTTATATGTTGGTACTTGTAACGTCCCCTAGTCACTTAACTACAGTGATACCACCACCACCAACACCATTACCATAGTCATGAATGATACATATACATAACATGACATAATATCATGTAATAAAAACCATAAACCATAAACCATGGGCATGGATAAAACAAGTTTTAGATACTTATCTATTAAAATATGTCAACTAGTTGCAGAACTTGGATGTACCACCTAGCCATTGACCATGTTGCTCCACCTCTCTCAACAGTTGGTCAACCTCGAACTAGGGCCATGAATCCACTATGGAAGTAGCTACTCAAGTCAATTACATGTTTAGTATTGAATATGAACAAGACCAAGATACCAAACCATGATAGTCGCAAACGAATAAGATTACATACCTCATCATCCTCAAACCCAAGTAGTGTACCCCCATCATTTCCCTCACAATCCCTTATGTTGTGTGACTACATCTAGGCATATAACTGAGCTGAGAAGGGATGTCTTAGAGCCTTGTGGCTTCTAGGAGTTCTTGCTACCCTCAAGGATCTCAAGGTACCCTCTAGGCCCATATAGTGACCCTTTTCCCTCACGGCTCTAGCCTTCCCTGATGCAACCCAAGGAAAACTTCCCTCCTACCCTATCCCACCAAGACTCCTTGGGGTACATTAGCTAAGGATATTTTGGTTCTTCCTAGAATTAGGTCCACCATCATCCCTTAGCAGTCTTTGATGGAAAGGATGTTGAATCTCCTTTATTCCATTCCTTTAACCTTTTATTTATAATATAAGATTATAATAGTTTATTATTATTCCTAAAGGTGACATTGGGAATATTTTAACCATAATAGTTATTTGACTTAGGAACCATGTCTGGGTTTTTCCACCTAACCTTTCTCTTCTTGTGGATTCTTAGCTCACTATACTATTTTTGTCCCTTGGCCTGGATCCATGATGTCATTTATTATTGCATGTGCACTTTACACATTACATTTCTCAATATTGTTTGCCTTTTAAAACACAATCACTCTAGCTTGACCACACAAACAACTTACCCCTAAAACACATTAGTAGACTATCCCACTAGCCCTAAAACACATTAGTAAATTAGCCCACTGGCCTAACCTATAGAGGCACACAGGCCTCAATAGAAACCAACACACTCACCCAATGATAATGAATACAAGTACATACAGGCGTCATCCTAGGGGTGCGACAATATCTATCTCAAATGCTCACTCTGTCACCATCTCTTCCTCTACCCCTCTCTTCCGCTTTCCCTCTCTCACACTCTCTCCCTCTCTTCCTCTTCCCTTTCGCTTCCTCTTTCCCTCTCTACCCCACTCTCCCTCTCTCTTCCTTCCCCACTATACCCTCTTCATCGCCCCCCCCCTCTCTCTCCATCTATTGTCTCTCCTTCACTCCCTCTCTCTCTCTTCCTCTCTCCCAACACCCTCCCTTCACTCCCTTCCTCTCTTTCACTATCCCTCCCTTAATACCCCCTTTACAAGAACCCATTTCGGCTCTATCTCTCCCTCCTCCCTCCCTCTTAGTGATTATAGACATAAGAGAATGCATGTCCTTTTAAAAACATATGTTGTTTTAAAAGTTCACACATGTTTTTCAAAATGCACACATGTTCTTGAAATTATCCATGTACCTTTGTAAATGTGCATGCATTCATAGAAGCACACATGCACTTCTAGAAATGTGCATATGTTCCTGAAAAATCCATGATGGCAAGGATCTTTGTTTTTTTTAGGGGGATTGAGGCTATAGGATTGGGAGTGCATGCATTTTTCAAGAATACACGCATGTTTTTGTGTGAACAAATTTGTGGTGACCCCATTTCCACTTTTGATACCATCATTATCTTGCACGCACCTAGATGTGGCACAGAGTTAGATGAATTGTTCCTTTCATAAGGACACTAAAATAATAGACGACAATGGAAGAGAAAGTATTGGACTAACCGCATATTTGAGGGAGAGGGACACTAAAAATAAGGATGATCATCTTCGAAGGAATTTTACTTTTGAGGTAGGCTAAACCCTAGTTTTGTACATGTACATCATTTTGTTATAGCACCAGAGTTTTTTTTGTCAAGTACTTATGTGATGCAACATTTCTACGATTTGTAAACACTATAAAAGACTAATGTTGTTATGTGGATCTTATGTGATACAAACTAGATGTTTGCGCTGGTGAAGGCACTCCATTATTGATGCTTGATTATTGTGGTTCTTTGGTGGTGGCTACACTTTTTTTGGTTTTTCCATTATTGATGCTTAATTATTGTGGTTCTTTGGTGGTGGCTATAGTTTTATGGTTTCCCTGAATAGGGTTCCTAAGAGCTTATAGACTATATAGTCTTGTTATAGGTTGTATGTATTTAATGTGATTCATTTCTTTTATCTATACTATAAAGTTTCTACTTCTCCAAAAATGTATAATATCACATTTGATCTCTAATTTCCATTTGTTTCTTAATTAAATAATTTTTAATAAGTGTTGTTCAAGTTAATTTGACATAGAATAAGAACGAATTTATTAAGTGATTTAACATATACTTAGAAGATAAGAGTGTATTCACAATTGTAAATAAACTAATCTCCAATCTATTATATGGTTGGAAAATTGTGCTTCAAACGTGTTGCTACTTAATATATAATAGCGGGTATCTCGGGCTATTTAGTGCGTTGGGCTGCAGAGAAGTAAAATATTATTCATTTTTAATACTATAAAATATATATATCACGAATAATCCATAAAATTTAGATTGAAAAAATCTTAAATGCAAACTAAAGCTTCTACATTTGCAGAAAAGGTCCTAATTCATAAATTTCTGCATCTTCAACAGTTATCTATCCCACGCACGTATGATAATGTGGAGAGATTGTTTGTTGTGATCATACCCGAGTTTGAGAAGCTTATTCTTTTTGTACCCAATTTGTTTGGATTGGATTTGATGGTGATATTGTACACCATTTTCATTCATAATTGTTGAATCTTCCCATCTAAAATGCATAATTTTTCAAAAACAGGAGACGTTAATACGAAAATGTTCCCATTCCATGAAAGGAGACCTTAGTACCTGCAGGCCTAGTACATGTATCTGTATAGTTAATGAAGGTAAGTAATCCGCCATTGTCCCATTACCTCTGAAAGTAACTAGTTCCCAGCTGCTGCTGCATTACAAACAACTTTTAAAGCCTACTGAAATTCCTATGAGACCACCAGTTGTCACCCCAAGGTCATACTTTCCACCATAAAAAAGAAAGAGGACGAGATAGATCTAACAGATGGTGCAGCCATTGGGATACTCACCTCTCACGACAGTAGATGATGAGTATCCTTCATAAGGCCCGTACCCATAATGGGGATTCACTTGATGATGATACACAACTGTCGGAGTCTCTGCAGCCCCCTTCTCTTCTTTGGCAGGACCCACGCTCAGCAGCTCTCTGAATCCGAGCTTCATCAGTCTCTTTGCCAGAACCACGGGATCTGCTTCTCCGATCACAGTTATCTCCCTCCGCTGCATATCGGCTGCAACAGATTCTGCGCTTGCAATCAAATATCATATCACTACTCAAAACCCAGAATTGCAATGCATAAAATATTGGATTGATAGTTTACCTTCAACAGCTGCAACAGCTCTCATAGCCCTTCTCTTGCTTTTCTCGTCGTCGCTCGTCACTTTCAGTACCATTTTCTGCAAATATAACACATTCAGGGTCATCCTCGTTAGTGAGTCGTTTCGATAATTGATGATTGCAGAATTTGTCATTGAATAGAGTTAAAGTAGTAACATACCTACACATAGAGCCGTGCTACGCGGGCGGTGGCGCGTTTCAACGCGTCGGCAAGACTCCCAAGTCAGTACGCGGCAGAATCTTTGACGACAGGGAAAAGTAGCTGCCATAGGTGGTGGGTTCGACCAGCAGTTGAGCGGGTTTCTAAAGTCTTCTCAGTCGTAAGTTCATTTTGGACTCTTTCCAGTGCTCTGAATTTTCTGATTTGCAGGTGTTTTAACCATTTTGACTGGGGTTTTACCAGAGTGATTTCTATTGCTGGTAGTAGCTTGGTTTAAATTAGGGATAAAATGGTTCTTTTCGATTATTTAAAAAAAAATAGTAAAGATTTTTAAAAATTTGAATTTATGTCGTCGGATTATAGAATTTAAGTTGGTTAAAGGTTTTTCGGCTTGTTATATTTATTTATAAACTTATTTTAAATAATAATAAAAACACAATCTTGTTTGATTGAAATTGTCTCTCTGATTAAGGTGAAAAGGTCGTTTGTCTATAAATGAGACTAAACCATTTGTAACTAGCATAGGATAGTTCATATCATATTAAATTGTATTTTTCTATAATTAAGTAAAAATTTTAAATAACAATGCTGGATTTTTTTTTATAAAATAATAATTATGAAGTATATATATTATTGTTGAAATAATTAAAATAAAATAATAATAAAAAGATTAATATTGAAATATAATTTAATATAGGTATATTTAAAAATTAAAAATTTCATTTGTTTATATATTTTCTAAATTTAAAATATAAAAACTCTATTATAAAGGTTTTACTAGGAAATAAAGAAGTCTATTTATTTATTGGTATCAATATTTCTTAAAAAAAAATTATATGGTAGTAGAATTATGTAAAATTTTTCCAACTAATGCACAATGATGTGTTTAGACCTGTGTGAGTCTAATCATGGGGAAACTCTATGTACTATGTCTCATTTATAAATGACTTCAATAAATATATTTATTTCCTCGTAAAGAAATATGAAGTCTTTGAGAAATTCAAAGAGTTTAAGGATCTTAATGAAAATCAAATAGAGAAGAGAAGAAAATTAAGGTGCTTAGGAAAAATAATGGTGGAAAATTATGTGGGAGTGAATTTGAAGAATTCTATAAAATATGTAGTATAAAATGGAGCTGTAGAAGGGATGAATAGGATGTGGATGGAGAATGCTCAGTGGAGTTGAGTTAAGATAGGAATTCTAGGTAAAGGTCATGGACATTGCTTGTTACCTAGTATATAGATGACCCTCATTAGTGTTGGATGATAAGACTCCACATGAGGCATGGACTTGAAAGAATCCTTCTCAAAAACACCTTAGGTCATTTGGTTGTGATGCATATGTACATGTTCCAAAGGAGAGTAGGAGTAAGCTAGATAAGAAAACAAAAAAGTCTAAATTTATTGGATATAAAGATGGTCTAAAAGGTTATAATATTTAGAACATAGAAAGTAAGGAGATAGTAAATAGTCGAGATGTGGTATTTAAAGAATTCAAAGATATTTTCAAATAGGAAGTATTACAAAGGGAAAAGGCACCAAAAAATACAAAGCTTGAATTAAAGGATGATGAACCAGACTCTATAGAAGAACAAGAATAAGAATAAGAAGAACCATAGACTTTAGCATTGAGGATATTGATCAGTGAAAGAAGGTAGCGAAAAAGGTATGCTCCACATTATTTTCATTCAATATTTTCCTTGTTTATTACTAATGATGATCCTAGAATTGTTAGGGAGGTATTGGATCTAGTGGATGGAAAAATCTGGAAAAAGGCCATGGCTAAAGGAATGGCAGTCTTGAACAAGAATGAGGCTTGGAATCTAGAGTAGTTGTCAGCTAGAGGAAAGCCCATTGGTAGCAAATGGGTGTTCAAGCAGAAGCTAAATGCAAAAGATAAAATGGAGAAATGCAAAGCTTAGTTAGTAGCAAAGGGTTATTCCTAGTTACAAGGATTAAATTTGTTGATATTTTTTCTCTTGTTCCTAAGTTTACTTCTATTAGATTTCTTTTAATTATTGTGCTTCTTTTGATCTTGAAGTAAAACATATGGATGTGGACATAACATTCCTTTGTGGGGATCTGGAAGAAGAAGTCTACATGAAGCAACTAGAAGGATTCGTTGTGAAAGGAAAGAAACATCTAGTATCCATGCTAAAAATTCCTTTTATGGGTTAAAGCAATCGCCAATGATGTTATATCATGAATTTGATACTTATATATTGGGACTTGTAACATGCACAATTCATCCAACTGGGGTGATGTGGTCACCACTGACACCACTACCATAATAATAAAATATAAATATACATAACATGACATAATAACATGCAATAAAAACCATAAAATATCTACCATGGGCATGCATAAAACAAGTTTCAAATACTTAAATGTTAAAATATGTTCATTGGTCGCACACAATTCTAGTTATTTCAATAGTTGTTCAATCCTAAGTTGGGGCCATGAATCCACTATGATAATGACTACTCAATTCAATTACATGCCTGATATCAAATATGAATATGACCAATGTACCAAACCCAAAAAGTCTGAAACCAATCTTAGGCCTACATGCCTCATAAACCCCACACCAATGTAGAGCACCTATTTCTTTTCCCGTGCAATACCTTGGGATGTGTGACTACCTCTAGGTGTCTAACTCAACCAGCCATGGATGTATTAGAGCCTTATAGCTTATAGGAGTTTCTACTTCCCTCGAGGGTATCAGGGTACCCTCTAGCCAATGTAGGGACAATTTTCCCTCCAAGGCTCGAGCCTTCCTTGAGGAAACCCAAAGAAAACTGCCCTCTTACCGAGGTCCATCTAGATTCCTTGGGGTATAGTATCCACGGATCCTAGGGTTATCCATAGAACCAAGTCCACCATCATCCCTTGGGAGTCTCTAGTGGAAAGGAAGATTAATTCCCCATATTCCATTCCTTTTACATTTTATAATTTAGGATTAAAGTATTTTATTATTATTCCTAAATATGAAGTTTGGAATATTATAACCATAATAATGATTTGGATTATGAACCATGTGTAGGTTCTACCATGTGACCTTTATTTTTGTAGAGTATTAGCCCCTATACCATTTATTTTCCCTTCGCCTATTGTTATTTATTACTACATGTGCACTTTACACATTACATTTGTCCTGATCGTTGGGTTTTTTACAGACATGCTCTCTAGCCCGATCATGCAAGAAACCTGGCCTTAAAACACATTAGTAGACTAACCCACTAACCTAACACATTTATACCCATGGAGGCACATATGCACCAATAAAACCTAGCTCATTGGCCTAATGATAATGTACACAAGTAAATACTTGGTTCATCTTAGCGGTTTCCCAATATTTGTCTCATATGTTAACTCACTCTCTCACCCACTCTTCCTCTTCCCCTCTCTTCCTCACTCTCCTCTCTCTCCTTGCCCCACTATCAACCTTCTTTCCCTCTTTACCTCTCCCTTCCTTATTCTTTCTCTATACCTCCTCACCTCTCTCTCTCTCTCTCTCTCTCTCTCTCTCTCTCTCTCTCTCTCTCTCTCTCCACCCTCCTTCAACTCCCTTCCCCTCTTTCTCTATCCCTCCCTCTGTACCTCCCTTGATATTTACTTCACGACAACCCCTTTTGGCTCTATCTCTCCCTCCTCCCTCTCTCTTAGACATTATAGACATAAGAAAATGCATGTCCTTTCATAAATGTCAACGTGCTTTTAAAATTGCACACATGATTTTAAAAGTGCACATATGCTTTTGAAAATGGACACACATTCTTGAAATCATACATGAATTTTGTATTAAGTTCATGTATTCTTATAAGCATACATGCGCTTTTGAAAATCTCCATGTGTTCCTCAAAAGTTGATGTTCGAAATCATTTTTGGTTGTTCAAGGAGCATTAAGTCTCTAGGATTAGGAGTGCATGTGTGTTTTTAAGAATGCACGTTCATTCTTGTGTGAGTGCATTTGTGATGGTTCCATTTCCACTTATAATACCATCATTATCTTGCGAGCACCCATATGTGGTGCATGGTTAGATGAATAGTTCCTTTCATGGGGACACTAGAATAATAGACCACCATAGAAGAGGAGGTACTGGACTAATGACCTATTTGAGAGTGCAACATCTTAGAAGAGGGACACTAAGAATAATGAGGATCATCTTGGAAGGAATTTTACTTTTGAGGTATACTAAACCCTAGTTTTGTACATGTACATCCTTCTATTATAGATTGCTCCATGTGGGCCTTGGTTACTTGTGTGGACTTATGTCCTTATTTTATGCTATACTAACTTACTTATTGTGTATACAAGGGAAGATAGAGCATTTTTATTTATCATTCATCATTCTATTGTTTTCTTTGTACCTTTCATAATACGAGGATTCATGAGGAAACACTAAGTGAAGACAAGGGCAGAGATAGACATTTTATATAAGCATTGGGAGATAACTCTTTTGTGATGCTAAGGTTTGCACTATACCCATAAATCCTAGATAATAACATGACATAGGAGATGTTCATGTTTCTTATGGCTCTTGTTGTGATATCTCTTTTGTGATGCTAAGGTTTTCCCTATACCTATAAATCCTATATACTAACAAGACATGGGAGATGCTCATGTTTGTTATGGCTCTTGTTGTAGAGATAGAGTTTCCACCCTAGTAGAGGACACAAAGAGCAGAGCCAACTCAATACATGATTGTGAAGTGTTAGGTCCCTATAATACTAGTGATTCTCCCATTACTATTGTCGTTGTATCCCTTATTGTTATTGTTATGCCCCTATTGTCTCTACATTGTTATTATTGTGCCCCATAGAATCCCTCTATTGTTATTTTTGTGCCTCTATATTATTATTGTTAGGTTGGCTTGGTTATATTGTGACCCCTTAGACTCCTATATATAGAAAGGAGGTTTTGTCATTTGAATCATCCAAGAATTGTTCATTTCTGTAATGTAAAGGAGGTTTCCCGCTCAAAGAGGCTGAATTATAAGACGGTGATCTATCTTTTCTATCTTTTTGTGAGCTGGTTTCATAACATTTGGTATCAGAGCTTTGGATTCTAGGGTTTCGCTGCCCCAAGTAGGTCATCATGGCATTTTCACTATAACTTTTTTTTTTGTGACGTTTCAGAAGCTAAAAAAAAACCCATTTAAGACGAAATCGTTCTGAACTTTGGATCTAAATTTTAGAGCTTGTCCCGTTATAATTGCAGAGATATGATCTGAGGATGTTAGGGTTTTTGTAGACTCCCGAATTACATTCCAAATAGGTGACCTTGGGAAAATTGTCATAACTTTTGTTTTGAGAATCAAGTTGAGATTTTGTAACAAGTTTCAAAAAGAGGACGACCTTTAGTTTTCTGTGTATCAGTTTCAGTTAGTAAGGTCGAAACAATGACATGTGGCACGTCGTACAAGTTCGCTCTACTGAACTAGTCTATAATCAGGTCACCGTGGGAGATTTGGCATCTCTTCCTTGGAGAATCCAATCTTGATTAGAATTACAGGGTTAGAAAGAGGAATCAAAGGGCTACCGCAAGACAAGATTTTAGATATTTGAGGTATGCATTTACATAAATACAATAGATTCAATATCAAGCTCTTACAAAGTGAAAAAAAAAGGTGTGTAGTTTTTTTTTTAAATTTGCATAAGATTGGTTTGAAAAATTAGTTTGAAGGAATTCAAAGGTTATAGTAAAGCATTATTATCGGTAATTGATGCCCCAAATAAAGAAAATGGAAACACCTAGTAAGCAACCTAAAATATCTAGCATGACTCATCAAGAAGAGGAAGAAATGCAACATGATATATCAAAATTACAAGACCAAGTGCAACAAATTTCACTCGCACAAAAAGCAACAGAAAATAAGATGGATGGTTTAAATAAAGATCTAGAAGCTAAGATGGATGGTTTAAAGAAAGGCGTGGAAGCTAAGATGGATGGTTTAAAGAAAGGCATAGAAGCTAAGTGTTGGGTGTGGAGCCTGATTATCTTTTGTATTCAAAGGTATCGCCGCATTGGATGATCCAGGTGGATGTTGGTGGCCACCCACCTATCCCATCTGGACCCCCACAACTGTCCCTTTCAGTTTTTCAGTTTCCTTAATTATAGCGCAGTTTACTATTTTTAGCAGTTTTTCGGGTCCTAAACTTCCGGAGCCATTTTGAGGCCCTAAATGACGTTTTTTGGGAAATCTACCACCAGCGATTTTTCTGTTAAAAAAATTGCCTTTTCCGTCGTAGTCCTTGGAGAGATCTTTCCAACGGGCTATCATGCGTGTCAAACGGAGATAATATGACCAATTCGCGACCCCGAGAAGTTGATGTACCAACTTACCCAAAAACGGGGCCCACAATTTGGCGTTTCATCTTCTAGGGTTAGGTTTTGGAATGTGAAGGGTTTTCCATTGTTTCTCAACAATAACTAGGCCTTCGAGCCTCATTGTAACACAGTTCAGAACATTTCAGAGGCATGTAGCTGCCACATCTCTTCTCAGAGATAAGCTACTATCGCCCTAGCTGGTTTAGTTCTATTCTGGTTGTAAGGATATTTCAGTATTTTCCATTAATGAAATGAAGCATTATTTTCGCTTCATCTTTGTGTATATGGTTATCTCTGTATTTTGTTGCATTCCTGTTTAAATCCGGATCACCTACATTAATTAATTGAGATCACTCACAAGTGATTTTGAGATCAAGTGGTATTAGAGCTCCTAGGTTGTTAAGGTTAGACAAGCTTGTGCCGGATTTAGCTGTTGAATGCTAACTAGGTCAAAGCTCAAATTAGGAGAAGGAGAGTTGGTCAAGACTAATCCTAAGATTGGAAGAGTCTATTCTCAGAAGACAATGTCGGAGGAAGGTTCTGTGGGGCCAGACCCTCAATTTATAGATAGTTACCTGGCCATAAGGTCCAAGGTAGAGGAAATGTGTAAGGATTTTAGAAAACACAAGGATGAAGATTCATCAGGCTCCAAACAAGATAAAGGAGAAGAAGAGTCTCTCCTCCATGACCACTCAAAAGGCAAAGGGAAAGAAGAAAGCTTTCTCACACCTCCTAATAGCCTTGAACATAAAAAGAAGACATCTTTGATTAAACTAGATGTTAAATTTGATTTACCAATATATGATGGAGTATTGAATAAAGAAAAGTTGGACAATTGGATTAGACAAATTGATGTTTATTGTAGAGTGCAGAGTATTGATTCAGACAAGTGAAAGATTCAGCTGGCCAGGCTACGTCTTAGAGGCCCTACCTTAGTTTGGTGGGAAGGCAGGACCCAAGCTGACATGAAGAGACATGGTGAGACTCTTTCTGTCTGGAGTGAATTTGTTTCTGCAATCAAAAAGCAGTTCTATCCACTGGCCTACATGTAGCAAGCCATGATGAGTTGGCAAACTCTTCGTCAATTGAAAGGGAAAAGTGTACAGGGTTACACCCAAGAATTTAGGAAGAGAGCATTGATTCTAGGAATCTCATTAGACTCACTTGAGACTTTGTTGAAGTACATCGGTGGTCTACACAGCTACATGAGGCACACTATCCTCATGTTTAATCCAACTAGTATAGATGAGGTATCTGTTCAAGCTACACATCTAGAAGCTAGTGGAAGGAATGGAAATACAAAAGTTGGGGGATCATCCCAACTCACTGCAAGCAAGAATAAGGAGAAAAGAAAATAGAAATGGAAAGCAAGGAAGGCCAATATTGCACAGAAAAGCAAGTCTTCATGCACTCACTGTAAGAAGGATGGGCATGATGATGAGCACTGTTGGATTATGCATCCAGAGCTGAGACCTAAAAAGTTCGAGGGCAAGAAGAAGAACATTACTGCAGCTATTCAGAAATATTTGGGGTCAGACTCAGGAGATGAAACAACCATTGCAGCCACAGGTATAAAAGGTAAGAATTCTAAAGCATCTACTAGTAATTCTTCACAATCTACTATTGATGAAGAAAATGAGAGAAAAAGACATGAGATTTTCCATATTCGAGTTATTTCCAAACATCGAAAGATTGATACTTTGTTTGATAGTGGCTCACAAGTAAATTTAATTTTTGAAGCAATTGTAAAGAAGTTGGGATTACTGACTACACCTCACAAGAAACCATACCCATTAGGATGGTTAAATGATAAAGCACAACTACAAGTGACTAGACAATGCAAACTCAAGTTTTCTTTTGGGTCAACATTTGTAGATGAGGTTGAGTTAGACATAATTCCTTTGGATATATGTGGAATTGTTTTAGGAAGTCCTTACTTGTATGACAGAAAAACTATTTTCTATAGAGCTGAGAACAAGTATCTACTTGTTAAAGATGGAATCGAATACTTTGTAAGAGCTCATAAGCTCAATAATAATTACACTCTCATAAACTCAGGGAAGATGAAACGAATGATAAATTCATGAAAACAATTTTTACTGATGGTTGTAAAGGAAAAGAAACCTGATAAAACCAATGTATTTGAGGGCTGTGATGCTAAACAACAAGCTAATTTAGAAAAAGTTGTTTCAGAGTATGATATCTTGTTTCAAGAACCTAAAGGTCTGCCACCCAAAAAGGAAATAGTGCATGATATTAATTTGCAGCAAGATGCTCCATTTCCTAACATTGGAATGTACAGGTTGTCTGCTTTAGAGAATGCAAAAATCAAGAAGCAGGTGCAGGAGTTGCTCGAGAAGGGGTTCATCAGACCTAGCACATCTTCATGTGGGTCACCAATCGTTTTGGTGAGAAAGAAAGATGGCTCATGGAAAATGTACATTGATTACCGAGCACTGAATAAGATAACAATCAAAAATCGTTATCCCCTTCCTCGCATAGATGATCTATTAGATTAATTGAAAGAAGCTATTTATTTTTCCAAATTAGACTTGCATAGTGGATATTATCAGGTCAGAGTTGCAGAACAAGATGCATGGAAGGCTGCTTTCAAAACAAAGCAGGGATTGTATGAGTGGATGTTTATGCCTTTTGGCTTAACTAATGCTCTTGCTACTTTCATGAGAATAATGAATGATGTACTTAGACCTTTTCTTGATGATTTTGTTATTGTGTACCTGGATGACATTATGATATTTAGCAGAACATGGGAAGAACATTTAAAGCATGTCAAGCAGACACTAGATGTTTTGAAAAGAGAAAAATTTTATGTTAAACTCTCAAAATGTGAATTTGGAAAAACATCTTTGAATTGTTTGGGACATATAGTAGGGGGTGGTGAATTGAAGATAGATCCCTCTAAGGTGGCAGTCATTGTAAACTAGCCTAAACCCAAATCTACTATAGAAGTTAGGAGCTTAATAGGAGTAGCACAATATTGGAGAAAGTTCATTTCTAACTTTTCCTTAATTGTAGCTCCCTTACATGCTTTAACAGGATTGAACAAGGTGTTTCAATGGGGAGGCAAACAGCAGAAAGCCTTCAACACCTTGAAAGAAAAGATTAGTACAACACCAGTACTAGCACTACCTGATCTTCAAAGACCCTTTGAGATCCAAACGAATGCCAGTGACTATGCCATGGGAGCAGTGTTGATACAGCATGGTAAACCCATATGTTATCATTCTGAGACATTTAATTCTGCAGTAGTTAACTATCCTACATATGATAAAGAATTGTATGCATTAGTACAGAGTGTGAAAAAGTGGAAACATTACTTAATGGGAAAAGAGACAGTAATACATATTGATCATAAACCACTTCAATATCTACACTCCCAAACTAAGTTGCAACAATCAAGACACTATAGATGGATGGGTTTTCTACAACAGTTTCATTTAGTCATCAGATATAAAAAGGGCATACACAATAAAGTTGCAGATATGTTATCTAGACCCAGTATAATTGCATCTACTATACTTAAGCATAATTCTATGTTACATGAGAGCTACATTGAACAATATGCTCAAGATATAGACTTTAAAGATGTATATGGAACTTTAAGTCAAGGCAAGCGAATAGAAGAATTGGATTATCATGTAAAGGACCGACTCCTATATCATTGTGGTAAGTTATGCATTCTACAAACTGAAAGAGTAAAGATAATTCAAGAAGCACACACTTCTCTAATATCAGGTCACTTTGGGTAAGTAAAACAGTTGCACAGCTGGAAAGATTTTGTTATTGGCCAAGAATGAATGAGATAGTTTCTAGGTATGTAAGAGGGTGTACCATGTGTGCTAAAAGCAAGCCCAATAATAGAAAACTAGGCTTGTACACTCCATTACCAGTTCCTTCTCATCCTTGGGAAAGTGTTTCCATGGATTTTGTTAGAGGACTGCCTAAATCTAGGAAAGGTCATGATTATCTTTATGTTGTTGAGGATAGGTTCAACAAAATGTGTATTTTGATGCCTTGTAATAAACATATTACAACTGAACAAACTGCAAAACTATTCTTTCAACATGTATGGGTTCATTTTGGATTACCCACTTCCATTATATCTGATCGAGACACCCGAATTGTGGGAAAGTTTTGGTCAAGTCTGTGGGAACTGATGGACACCAAACTGAAGAAAAGCACAACTTTCCATCCACAAACCGATGGCCAGACAGAAGTAGTCAACAGGACAGTGATCCAGTTACTCGGGGGATATTGCAGTAAGCATCCTAAGCTTTGGGATGAACATTTGTGTTATGTGCAGCATGCTTACAACCGAGCTAAACATTCTTCTACACAGAGATTTCCTTTTGAAACATGTTTTGGTTTCACACCAAGGCCACCTTTAGATTTTGTCTTTTGTAAGGACACAACAGTTGAGGGACACATAGATGTGGATAGGGAAACTAGGTTCTTCAAACAAATCCAGGAGATCCACCAAGCAGTTCAGGAACAGTTGGAAAAGATCCAGGCCAAATACAAGGCAAGGCATGACAAGCATTGGATGGAGCATAGTTTCCAAGTTGGTGATCAAGTCTGGTTGTATATCAGCAAGGATAGAATGCAAGGTGAAGGTAAAAATCTAAAGCCTATCAGGTATGGACCTTTCAAGATACTTGAGAAAATTGGTGAAAATGATTTTCGCCTTAATTTACCAGCTTACATGCACATCTACTCAATCTTCAATGCAGACAACTTGAGACTATTTGAACCTTCACTAATTGAGGATCCCGAAGAAGAGAGTCAATTGCCTTCTATTGATGACCTGCTACCTGAATATCTTAATGAATTGCAGGAAGACATAGTTTTGGACAGGAAGGTGAGAATGACATGTAGGGGAGATATTGAGTACCTCAGAATTGGGCTCAGGGGTTCAAATCTGAGCAGTGCAAAGTGGATAGAGATTGGACAAGTAAGACAATTGTACCCTCACTTAGTCGATGCTTGAAAACCAACTTTTGGTGGTCCAAAAGCTTTTTCAGTGGGAAGGCCGTGATCCAAATTAGATCCATGAAAATTATCAGAGTTCTATGTCTGTTTCAAATCATGACAGACTTCAAGATCTTATGAACAACAAGCTATCAGGAAAGACCTCTGGACAGTGGCAGTTTGTAGCCAGCACGGAACAACGAGGACCTCAGTCAACGCGCGCTGACCGTTGGCCCATGGAGACCATGTAGTGGCGTAAACTAGCAATTGGGAAGACCAAATCAGAAAACAGAGGCTATTTCTGATGCGCACATCACTGGGCAAAACCCCTCGAAAAGGAAAGGCCCCAAGCGCTCGGTCACAAGGGAAGCCAAGAAACCATGGGAAAAGCGCTAAAAAAATAGGCGGGTCGCGCGCTCCAAAACCGGCAGAATATCAGAGGCATTTTGGGCAGTAAGTAGATTTGTCAAAGGACTAAGCGATTCCATACACTGGGTGATGTGTGTCCGAAGGATGAGAGAGAAAACCTCTCTCATCGAGGGCTAACATTCGAGCAAGTCAACCATGCGATAAAAGCGATAACTATAGGATGTGGAGGCCCCAGATCTAACGGCGGAGATTGCACCCGATGGGAGACCAGATTTGGAGGGAGAAATAAACTATGGAGCATAAAAGTTTGAAGTCTGATTTGACCGCTGAGCTGGCAAATGAATCATTTCATAAAAGTTACCGAAATAACGATCCATTCGAGGAAAAGCTGGCGCTCAGTTCGTGAGAGGACATGTGGCCACCTCCTGTGAAATGTTACATAGTGGCGATGACATAGAAGTAGGGAATTTGAAGTGAACAAAGGCAGGCGAACTGAAGGGGACGGAAGAGGAAGCGACCAGTCAAGGGATAGATTGGCTTTAAGCCATGGATAGATAGAGAATAGAATAGAGAGAGAAAAGACGAGAAGACAGTGAGACAGAAGAGACAAAATAGAGAGTGAAGCAAGAAGCAGAGAACAGAAGTCGAGCTGACCTACAGAGCTAAGGCAGCATCGAGTAGACAGAACCAAGAAGGCTTGAGAGGTTCAAGCAATCCCTGTGAGGATATTGGTCAGGAATTGAGTACCAGATTGGATTCATCCCATTAAGACTAGTTGAGGTCGAGACTTGGTAAGGGGGAGTCTGTGTACTCTAGTGGCTTGGGGAATCCAAGTACCACCCTACTAAGCATCATCTGCTACAGGAGACTCACATTGAGCTCCTCATTGTAAAAAATCTACTTAAAGACACAATAAAAGAAGGCCACCACTGAAAGCTAGACCAGGAGACGTAGCCCAGGAGGATTGGGTGAACTCCTTATTAAATTGTTGTGTTTTGCATTTTCTTGTTGTGTTTCTCTTACTGTTTTCCAGTGTCTGTTTATTTTGCAATCTTATCGATCCGTTGCCTAAGATAATAGACACACACACCAGCACATGTGTCTGTAATACCTACATTAATTAACTAAGATCACTCACAAGTGATTTTTCAGATCATTTTCAAAAGTTCATGTATGCTTCTAAGAATACATGAACTTTATAAAAAATGCATGCATGATTTCAAGAATATGTGTGCATTTTCAAAAGCATATGTGCACTTCTAAAAGCATATGTGTAATTTTAAAAGCACATTCACATTCATGAAAGGACATGCATTGTATTATGTCTATAATCTCTAAGAGGGAGGGAGAAGGGAGAGATAGAGACAAAAGGGGTTGTTGTGAAGGAGATATCAAGGGAGGTGCACAGAGAGGGATAGAGAATGAGGGGAAGGGAGTTGAAGGATGGTGGAGAGAGAGGGAGTGAAAGAGAGGAAGTAAACAGAGAGAGAGAGATAGAATGAGTGAGAGGTGAGGAGGTATAGAGAAAGAATAAGGAAGGGAGAAGTAAAGAGGGAAAGAATGTTGATAGTGAGGAAGGGAGAGAGAGGGAGAGTGAGGAAGAGAGCGAAAGAGGAAGAGTGGGTGAGCGAGTGAGTTAGCATGCGAGACAAATATTGTGACACCCCTAAGATGACCCATGTATGTACTTGTGTACTTTATCATTTGGTCGGTGAGCTAGGTTTTGTTGGTGCATATGTGCCTCCATGGGTATAAATGTGTTAGGTCAATGCACTAGTCTACTAATGTGTTTTAAGGATAGAGTTCTTGCGTGGCCAAGCGAGAGAGTCTGTGTGTTAAAAAGCTAACGATCATGACAACTGTGATGTGTAAAGTGCACATGTAGTAATAAATGACATCGCGACTATAGGTCAAGGGAAAAAAATGATATAGGGGTTGTTGCAGCTCTTGAAGGTTAACAATAAATCCAATATTTTGTACATCACAATTCTGGGTTTTTAGTAGTGATATGATATTGCAATTATGGGTTTTTAGTAGTGATATAATATTTGATTGCAGGTGTAGAGTTTGTTGCAGTTGATATGCAGTGGAGGGAGATAATTGTGATCAGAGAAGCAGATCCCATGGTTCTGGCAAAGAAACTGATGAAACTCGGATTCAGAGAGCTACTGAGCATGGGTCCTTCCAAAGAAGAAAAGGTGGATGTAGAGACTCTCACAGTTGTGTATCATCATCAAGTGAATCCCCATTATGGGTATGGGCCTTATGAAGGATACTAATCATATATTGTCGTGAGAGGTGAGGATCCCAATGGCTGCACCATTTGTTAGATCTATCTCGTCCTCTTTCTTGTTTATGGGGGAAAGTATGAGCATGGGGGTGACAACTTGTGGTATTAGAGGAATTTCAGTAGAGTTTAAAAGTTGTTTGTAATGTTGTAGTAGCTGGGAATTAGTTGCTTTCAGAGGTAATGGGACAATGGTGGATTACTTACCTTCATTAACTATACAGATACATCTACTAGGCCTGCAGGTATCATTAACTATATAGATACATGTACTAGGCTTGCAAGTATTAAGGTCTCCTTTCAGGGAATGGGAACATTTTCATATTAAGGTCTCCTGTTTTCGAAAAATTATGCATTTTAGGTGGGAAGATTCAACAATTATTAATGAAAATGGTGTACAATATCACCATCAAATCCACTCCAAACAAATTGGGTACAAAAAGAATAAGCTTCTCAAACTCGGGTATGATCACAACAAACAATATTTCCACCTTCTCATACGTGCATGGCACAAATAATTGTTGACGATGCAAAAATTTATGAATTAGGACCTTTTCTGCAAATGTAGAAGCTTTAGTTTTCATTTAAGATTTTTTCAAGCTAAATTTTATGGATTATTCGTTATATATATTTTTTATAGTATTGAAAATGAATAACATTTTACTTCTCTGGGACACAACGCATTAAATATCCCGTGACACTAGGTATTATATATTAAGTAGAAACAAGTTTGAAGTTACCTTAAGGGAACACTTTTCCAACCATATATTAGATTGGAGATTAGTTTTTTTACCATTGTGAATACACTCTTATCTTCTAAGTATATGTTAAATCACTTAATAAATTCATTCTTATTCTATGTCAAATTAACTTGAACAACACTTATTAAAAATTATTTAATTAAGAAACAAATGTAAATTAGAGATCAAATGTGATATTACACATTTTTGGAGAAGTAGAAACTTTATAGTATAGATAAAAGAAATGAATCACATTAAATACATACAACCTATAACAAGACCATATAGTCTATAAGCTCTTAGGAACCCTACTTAGGGAAACCATAAAAACTGTAGCCACCACCAAAGAACCACAATAATTAAGCATCAATAATGGAAAAACCATAAAAAGTGTAGCCACCACCAAAGAACCACAATAATCAAGCATCAATAATGGAGTGTCTTCACCAGCACAAACATCTAGTTTGTATCACATAAGATCCACATAACAACATTAGCCTTATATAGGGTTTACAAACCATATAAATGTTGCATCACATAAGTACATGACAAAAAAACTCTAGTGCTATAACAAAATGGCATACATGTACAAAACTAGGGTTTAGCCTACCTCAAAAGTAAAATTCCTTTGAAGATGATCATCCTTACTTTTAACATCCCTCTTCTAAAATGGTGCACTCTTGAATAGGTCAATAGTCCAATACTTTCTCTTCCATGGTGGTCTATTATTTTAGTGTCCTCATGAATGGAACAATTCATCTAACTATGTGCCACATATGGGTGTCTACAAGATAATGATGGTATCAAAACTGGAAATGGGGCCATCACAAATGTGTTCACACAATAATGGGTGTGTATTCTTAAAAAAATGCATGCACTCCCAATCCTATAGCCTCAATGCCCCTCAAAACAACAAAAATGCTTGTCATCATGGTTTTTTCAACATATACACATTTTAAGAAGTGCATGTGCGCTTCTAAGAATGCATGCACATTTCCAAAGGTACATGCATGATTTCAAGAATGTGTGTGCATTTTGAAAAACATGTGTGAACTTTTAAAACCACATGTACATTTTTTGACAGCTCATGCATTCTCTTATGTCTATATTCTCTAAGAGGGAGGGAAGAGGGAGACATAGAGCTGAAATGGGTTCTTGTAAAGGGGGTATTAAGGGAGGGGTGGGGGGAAGGGATAGTGAAAGAGAGGAAGGGAGTGAAGGGAGGGTGCAGAAAGAGAGGAAGAGAGAGAGAGGGAGTGAAGGAGAGACAATAGATGGAGAGAGAGAGATGGGGGGAATGAAGAGGGTATAGTGGGGAAGGAATTGAGAGGGAGAGTGGGGTAGAGAGGGAGAAAGGAAGAGAAAGGGAAGAGGAAGAGAGGGTGATAGAGTGAGCATGTGAGATAGATATTGTGACACCCCTAAGATGACCCATGTATGTACTTGTATTCATTATCATTGGGTGAGTGATCTGGTTTCTATTGTGGCATATGTGCCTCTGTGGGTTAGGCCAGTGGGCTAGTCTACTAATGTGTTTTAGGGCTAGTGGGATAGTCTACTAATGTGTTTTAGGGGTAGGATTTTTGTGTGGTCAAGCTAGAGTTCATGTGTGTTAAAAGACCAACAATACTGAGAAATGTAATGTGTAAAGTGCACATGTAATAATAAATGACATCATGGCTCTAGGCCAAGGGACAAAAATAGTATAGTGGGCTAAGACTCCATAAAACGAGAAAGGTTAGGTGGAAAAACCCAAACATGGTTCCTAAGTCAAATCACTATTATGGTTAAAATATTCCTAATCTCACCTTTAGGAATAATAATAAACTAGTATAATCCTATATTATAAATAAAATAGTAAAGGAATGGAATAAAGGACATTGAACTTCCTTTCCATCAAAGATTGCTAAGGGATGATGGTGGACCTAATTCTAGGAAGAATCAAAATATCCTTAGCTAATGTACCCCAAGGATTCTTGGTGGACTAGGGTATGAGGGCAGTTTTCCTTGGGTTGCATCAAGGAAGGCTTGAGCCCTGAGGGACAAGGGTCCCTATATGGGCCTAGAGGGTACCTTAAGATCCTTGAGGCTAGCAAGAACTCCTGGAAGCCTCAAGGATCATAATACATCCCTTCTCAGATAAGTTATACCCCTAGATGTAGTCACACAACGTAAGGGATTATGAGGAAAATGATGGGGGTACACTACTTGGGTTTGGGGATGATGAGGTATGTAAGCTTATTGGTTTGCGACTATCATGGTTTGGTATCTTGGTCTTGTTCATATTTAATAGTAAACATGTAATTTACTTTAGTAGCTACTTCCATTGTGGATTCATGGCCCTAGTTCAGGGTTGACCAACTGCTGAGAGAGGTGGAGAAACATGGTATTTGGCTAGGTGGTACATCCAAGTTCTGCAACTAGTCGACATATTTTGATAGATAAGTATCTAAAACTTGTTTTATGCATGCCCATGCTTTATGGTTTATGGTTAATATTACATGATATTTTGTCATCTTATATGTCATGTTATGTATATGTATCATTTATGACTGTGGTAATGGTGTTGGCGGTGGTGGTATCACCCTAGTTAAGTGACCAGGGGATGTTACAAGTACCAACAAATAAGTATTAAATTCTTTATACCACATCAATGGTGATTTATTTAACCCATACATGGACTTTTTGAGCTTGTATACCAACTCTTTCTTCTTTTCACAAAAAATCCTTCTAGTTTCTTCGTGTAGATTTATTCTTCCAAATGGCTACAAATGAATGTTTTCTTCACATCCACCTATTTTAATTCATGATTAAATGCAACAAAAATAAATAAAATAAATCTAATAAAAGTTAACTTAGGAATAAAAGAAAAATATCACCAAATTCTATTCCCTCTAACTAGGAATAACCCTTTGCTACAAACTATGATTTCTATTCCTCCATTCTTCCTTTTGGATTTAGCTTCTTCTTCAACACCCATTTACTAACATTGTTCTTTCTTCCAGCTAACAACTCCTCTAGAAACCAAGCTGCATTCTTGTTCATGGTTAGAATTTCTTCATCCATGGCCTTTTTTCAATATTTTCCATTCTCTAAGTCCACTACCTCCCTAAAATTTCTAGGATCACCATCAATAATAAACAAGAACATTTTTGAATGGAAATCATGTAGAGTATAACCTTACGGTTTCCTTCTTTCCTAAACCGATATACTTAGTGCTAGAGTCTACGGTTCTTCTTCTTTTGATTCATGTTCTTCTATAGAGTCTGATTCATCATCCTTTAATTCAAGATTTGTACTTTTCACATCCTTTTCTCTTCGTAAGACTTCCTGTTTGACAATGTCTTTGACTTCTCTAAATACCACATATCAACTCTAGACTATCTTCTTAGTTTATGGTTTCCAATCCTTATAACCTTCCATACCATCTTTATATCCAATAAAGATACACTTTTATGTTCGCTTGTCTATCTTACTCCCATTCTCCTTTGGAACATGTACATAAGTACCACAACAAAATACCCTAAGATTTTTGAGATAAGGTTTCTTACAATTCCATACCTCATGTGGAGTATTAGTATCCAACATTGATGAGGGTGGTCTATTTACTAATTCACAAGCAATGTCCATTTCCTGTACTTAGAATCCATATCCTAACTCGACACCACTGAGCATGCTCCTTGATTTTTCAATCCACATCCTATTCATCCCTTTTGCAATGCTATTTTCATGAGGTGTGTATGGGGTATTGTTTTGTATTCTTATAATTCATTTCTTACATAATTCTTCAAATTCATTCCCACATAATTCTCCAATATTATATATCCTTAGCGCCTTTTTTTTCTCTATCTGATATTTCGAATATCCTTAAACTCTTTGAATTTATCAAATACTTCATATTTCTTCCCGAGGAAATAAATATATTTAATCCTTGGGAAGCCATCTATAAAGGATGCATAGTACATAGATTTTCGTAATGATGGACTTAACACAGACGGAAACACATCATTGTGCACTAGTTGTAGTATTCCCTCTAATTTCATAGAATTAGAGGAGAATCTTACATATTCTACTTCCATATAAATAATGTTCATATATTTCAAAGTCAAAATAGTAATTAGACATACCTGCTACCATACCATTATTGTGTATGACTCGAGGACCCTTCTCTTTGATATGCACCAATCTTAGATGCCACACCACAATCTTTTGTCTAGAGGATATTGGGGTTTTTACTTATCTTTATCCACTCTTAAGAGAAATGGAACTATTGAATCGATAACTAACAATGCTTCCAAATAGAATACAAAAAGTTCCAATCCAAATTCCCCTTAACAATACCATAACTCCTCAAACCATCCTGTATGTATCCTTTTCAAACACATTTTGTACACCTGCATTGTTCATCTTGTTTATAGAAATAAAATTTATAACCAATCTTGGGATGTGTAGAACACAAGGAAGTGATATAATCCTTCCACCTTTAAGCTACAACATGAATTTTCCTCATCCAAGGATTTTGGATGTTGAGTCGTCTACTAAGAAAACAACATTACCATCATATCTTTCAAAATCACAAAACCACAACCTATAACGAGTCATATACATTAGGGGAATTTTGAGGTAAAAAATAGGCCTCAAAACAAAAGATGTCCTAACAAAAACAACTTTTAAAGAACCAATATGATTCAAGATGATGATGTTATCCAGGGAAAATTTTAAGAAACCCACCAATTTATATGTATAATAAATGGGCGAATCCCCGTCGTATATAGAAAAATGTATAGGCTATTTTTTCATTGATATAATATACATATATAATTTTTTGGTGAATCTTTCACTGAATTATAATTTTTTTTTAAATCTTGGTGAATTTTTCACTATGTTATATGGTATTGCAAATTCTTGGCTAATCTTCTTAAAAAATAGAAAACATTGTGAAATATTGGTGATTCCTTGATAATGTATAAAATATATATAATAATAAGATATATATTTAGTTAAATTATAATAAACTAATTTTCCATGTTTTGGAAAAGAAAAATCACAAGTAATGTTACTCTAGGTTCTTATTATACACGGTTGCAAATATTTTTTGCATGTTTTTATCACGTTTTACCACAAAGGCCTTATCACATCCCAAGGGGAAACTAGTTGGAAAGGAACCCCCAAAGGCATGTGATGTTGAACTAAAGAAATTATTTTGCTCAAACCTTGTCTTGATGCATCTAGATAACTCAATCATATTTAATGTAATTCATATTTTGTAGGCTTCACATGAAAATAAGGTCTACGAATAGCTATATCAAATCATTAATATTTACATCAAATTCTTTTGTTTTCTCATACATCACTTTTCTAAAAGGTAGATACTTCTCCAATCCCTGGAGTTCAAATAAGATAACAACTTTAAAATGGGGTGCTTCCTCATCAAATATAGGTTTTTCACCTAGATTTTGGATCATAACTATTGTAGTAGTTGTTTCACTTTATTCTACAGTTGACAACTCCAATAATTTTGAATTGGTAAACAATTATTTGAAATCATACAAAATGAAAAATGAAAATGAATGGAAGATAAATATGTATTGAAACTTAATTTCCCATGCGATGAGAAAAGAAATAAGGTAATAACACAAACTCATTAAAAGACTACAATTGGTGAGTTAAAAAATATAAGCAATAGTCGATGCATGTTCATTACTTGGAAAAATATGTCAAAAATCAATCATCATTGAGGAAATTTTCACTTCAAGAATGATAGTGCACTAAATAGTCTATTGATCTCATCTAATAACATGTGATGCTTTTTTTGTATTGGTATCAAAGTGTAACTGCATTAGATGAATGTCAAAATCATGATAATATGATTCCTATGATAAACACATAGGATCCTAGTGCATAGAGCATTTTTATCATTAGTTAACTAAGAAAATCTGATTTTCCTTTCTTAACAAACACTAAGTATTTTCAAAGAAAATATAAAATAAACATAGTAGATTCTAAAAGGAGAAGATTTTTTCGTGACACCACAAAGTGAAAGGAAAAAAGAAAAATCCTTAAATAATCAAATATATAAAGAAAACAATTTATCTTTTATGGCTCAAATTTCTCGTAATGTCTACATTATTCTTTATATGATTTAAAGATCATTTCCATTCCTTGGAACCCATTTTATTCTTTCATGTTTAACTCCTTTCAGCTACCTTTATATTCTCTTTTCATCACTAAACTCACTTCATATTTTATTTCTTTATTTTTCCTTGATGATGGGTGGAGTGTCCACTTGAATATTGGACATTTCAAATATTAACACACAATTTATTCCAAAAAAAATATCAACAATGGTTGAAAATGTTGATGATGAAGTGGCCTATGATAGAAAACCTTGTGAAAAGGATAAAGATGATAGGATTCTTGTCAATAGGTTGATTAAGGGATCATGTGAGTTCCCACAAGACATCAACTAATCAAGTAATGTCAGGAATGCTGAAGGAAACTATCCAAGTATGAAAATTAATCATGCCAACATATATGACTTGAAATGATTGGAGTAAGGATTCCTTTAGGCATACTTTATATATTCATTTATTTGTTTATGATGGAATGCATGTATGATAATGATACCTAGGTGGGATATAATGAAGGAAGAAACTTTCTATATGGCAAGATTGTTATAATCCTTTTCATTCAACCATGGATTAGTATCTTATGATTGACTCACATGACAATGAGTGAATGGGTAACATAATCATGCTATTTTGTATAGCACATGAAAGAGAATGCCAATAGAGATAATGTGTGAGACCATATTGTCGATGGATATGGAAGGATGTAACACTGCACAAGTGTCAAATTGTCTCCCTGCTTATATTGGTGTTGTAGAATTTAACCTTCATGCAAATAGTGAGGAGCACCTATGGAGGAGAGGGTTCCCAAGGTAATATAGAGTAGACAAGGGATGATCCTTGTGGTATTCCTAAGGTATAGATGGGAGATGACTAGATGATGTGTTAAGGTGTTGGCTAGACCTTCCAACTGATGATGGTGGAATACATGGTATAGAAATGTAGTATTTTGATATCAAGCGATAAAGATAGATTGAGTAGATGTGATCATGAGCATTGGCCCATTGATTTATTGGAACAAATATTTAGTTTCATATTGTAATGGTAGGTGTGTTAATTAACCCATGTACATTGAATCATAGTTCCATTTCATTGAGTATGATTAAAAACTAAAAATGATTGAATTATTAGTTTGTTAATATTATTCTGAAAACACCTCATGGATGGTAGTAAATATTGAAAGAAAGGATTATATGCATAGATACTCAGTTGTATTTGGTTGATTGAAAAGTTTAGGTTGTAGTTAGAATGGTCTCAAATATGAAAATGAGTGTAATTTTGTAAGAAAGATTAGGTGCTACAACACATGAGTGAAACACTATGAGAAGGAATCTCATACTTATGAAATATGATATTCTTTATGAATTAGACTTGGAATTTATAAGTTATATTATTATGAATATATATATGGTAATTGTATGTGTATGATACATGGTAGATGATGGATATTGAAGATGGAAACCCTCGAATAAAGGCCATTGTTAGGACAAAGGAACCCTGTGATTGCCACATGTTATATACGACTAGTGGATGTCTAGTAGTAAGTTTGTGCTCTCCTTACATGAGAAATCCATGACAAGATGGCTCACGTAAGGGATTGTTCAGTAGAGAAGGGAACATCTAAGCCTAGTGGGTGAGTATATCAAGGAGGAGGAAACTTAAAAGTTCATGAGGGATGGTGGCTAGAATTGTGTGGGTGAGTTAGAAAGGATAACGAAATTAAGTATTTCCTATGGAAGCCATTATATGGGATAGATGCTTATCCATAGAGATAACTATTAAATATAAAATACATACATATATTTGAATAGATGCTTACATCATGGAATTTAGAAATATTGTGCATAAGATAAGTGTTTCTTTATAATTTCTATAATATGTATGCTTACATGATTACTAATGTAGGCATATGTTGGAATGTTGAAGTCTCGTGGTATACCAAGATAGTGAATAGGATGGCACTGCAAATACAACTGAAGAATGAGGAAAAGAAGTGTTGTTAATGAGAAGAGAATATTTATGATTGTGTTATTCGAAGTGGGATATGATAGAATGTCCTAGTATTGAATCCCATTTATTAACTATACTTAATTATGATTAAATGTTCAATTTTGTTTAGCATTTATATTTTAATTACCATGCTTTATTTACACCATGAGGAAGAAACTTTATGGTACATGTATAAATATGTATTATAACATTGAAAGGAAAATAATGAAAAATCAAGCTGGTAGTCCCGATTTTGGGATCCAGGGGAAATCTCTATGTATATGTATTTTATGTGTTATGCTCTCGCATTGTTTATTTTCTGTGTTTTGGAATTCGTATGCAGGTAATTTCTGTACGGGGTTAAAACCTACATTTGGTAACGGAGCCACTTTGGCTTCAAGGGGACGCCTTTATTGCTGAGGGGTTTAGCTCGGGCCTATGGTAGACCCTGTCCAGTGGGAGATCTGCGAGATCGATTCTGTTGGTGAAAGAAGATGGCAAGCAGTGAAAAGATAGAGATCGAGAAATTTAATGGTCAGAGTTTTGAGTTGTGGAAACTCAAGATGGAGGATTTGTTGGTGGATAAAGATCTGTGGATCGTGGTAGATCCGGGTACTAAACCGACGGGAGTGTCTGATGAAGAATGGAAGAAGTTGGATCGGAAGGCAAAGAGCACAATACAATTATGTGTCTCAGATTCAGTATCACTGAATGTATCAGGGGAAGTTACGGCAAAGGCTTTGTGGGACAAGTTAGGGAGTTTGTACCAATCTAAGTCTCTGGTGAATAAACTGTTCCTGCGGAAAAAGAAGTATAACCTGAGGATGAAAGATGGAGACTCGGTGACAGAGCATCTGAATGCATTTAATACTGTGGTAAGTCAATTTGCATCTGTTGATATTAAAATTTTAGATGAAGATAAGTGCATCAGTTTGTTGTGTTCTCTACCAAATTTGTGGGATAGTCTGGTTATTGCAATAGGTAGCAATGCAACTTCCCTACAGTTTGATGAAATAGTCTTAGCCTTGTTGACGGAGGAGATGAGATGGAAAAATATGGAGAGCCAGAATGGTGATGCCTTGTCTGTATGAGGACGGTCCTAGAACAGAAACAAAAATAAGTCATCGAGTGGGAGATCTAAATCTCGAGGAAACCTGTAAAGGTGGTGTGCTGGAAATGCAGAAAGGAAGGGCACTACAAAAGGGACTGTAAATCTAAAGCTCTTGACAAACGAAAGGGATCTGATGAGGCTCCTTCTGTAGAGGCGAAAACCACCTCAGATGAAGGTGGGGATGTGTACTTGGCTTCTTCAAGTACACATGTAGATCATGAGGCATGGTTGATTGACTCAGGTGCATCCTTTCACTTCACTCCCCATAGAGAGTGGTTATGCGAGTATGAGAAATACGATGGTGGTGATGTCTTCATAAGGGATGATAGTAAGGCTAGAGTCATTGGTCGCGGAAAAGTAAAGTTGATGTTGCAAGGTGGAAGGGTTAGAACACTTTTGGGTGTTCTGCATATTCCTGCATTAGCGAGAAATCTGATTTCTGTAAGCAAGCTGGATGATGCAAGTGTAAAAACAGTGTTTGAGAAGGATACCTACAAGATGGTTCGGGGAGCACTGGTATTGATATGGGGAGTTCGGATTGGAACTTTGTACAAGATGCAAGGTAGTACTATTCTTGATGGGTGCAATAGTTCTATGGCTCCTGAAAGTGGAGCAGAAAATCTAGTGGTCTTTGGAGAGAAGACCATGCTGTGGCATCAAAGGCTTGGACATATTGGAGAGAAGGGCCTTCGAATACTTCATGGTAAAGGTATGGCAGAAGGTATGAGTAATAGCTCTATGGATCTTGATTTCTGTGAAACTTGTGTATATGGGAGGCAGAATCGGGTGAGTTTCCCCTCTGGTGGTAAGAGGGCGAAATAGATATTAGAGCTTGTGCACAGTGATGTGTCTGGACCTGTGAAGTCTCCATCACTAGGTAAGTTTGTGTACTATGTATCATTTATAGATGACTTCTCAAGGAATACATGGATATATTTCCTTAAGAAGAAATCTGAAGTCTTTGACAAGATTAAATAATTTAAGGCTCTAGTGGAAAACCAGACAGAGAAGAAGATAAAGGTGCTGAGGATAGATAATGATGGAGAGTTTTGCAGTAAGGAATTTTAAGAATTCTGTAAGAAGTGTGGTATAGCACAACAGAAGGCTACTCCATATACACCTCAGAAAAATGGAGTTGCAGAAAGAATAAACAAGACATTGATGGAAAGGGCAAGAAGCATGCTCAGTGGTGCCGGGCTAGGATAGGAATTCTCGGCAGAGGCGGTGGAGAAAACATGTTACCTGGTTAATAGATCACCTTCATCAACGTTGGAGGATAAGACTCCACAAGAGGTATGGAATAGTAAGAAACCATCTCTTTCACATCTAAGGGTATTTGGATGTGATGCATATGTACATGTTCCAAAGGAGAAAAGAACCAAGTTGGATAGTAAATTTGAAAAGTGCATCTTTATTGGGTATAAGGATGGTTTAAAGGGTTATAAGATTTGGAACCCAGTAACAAGGAAGGTTGTGTACAGCCGAGATGTGGTGTTCAGAGAGCTGAAATATGTTATTAAACATGAAGTCCAAACAAAGGAACCTGAGAAGATAGAGTTTGAGATAAAGGAGGAAGAATCAGACTCTACAGCAGAGGAGGAATCAAAAGATGAAGAGCCACAAACTCTGGCTGTGAGATGATCAGTTTGAGAAAGAAGGTAGCTAGAAATGTATAGTCCATCTACTTTCTGTTCAAATTTTTCTTTGTATGTTACTAATGATGATCCTAGAACTATGAAGGAGGCAGTAGATTCAGAGGATGGAAAACTCTGGAAAGAGGCCATGGTTGATGAAGCGGTATCTTTGCACAAAAATAAGGCTTGGGATCTGGTGGAGTTTCCGACTGGAAGGAAACCCATTGGCAACAAATGGGTGTTCAAGGAGAAGACAAATGCATAAGGAAAGGTGGAGAAATACAAAGCTCGGTTGGTAGAAAAAGGTTATTCCCAGGTGCTGGGAATTGATTTTGGTGATATTTTTTCTCCTGTTGCCAAGGTAACTTCTATTAGATTACTTTTATCTTTTGTTGCTGCTTTTGATTTTGATCCGGATTTAAGCAGGAACGCAATAGATTACAGAGATAACCATAAATACAGAGATGCGATAACCATAAAAATAGAGATGCAGCGGAAATAATACTTCATTTCACTAATGGAGAATACTGAAATATGCTTACAAATAGAAATGACCCAGCTAGGGCGATGGTAGCTTATCTCTGAGAAGAGATGTGTCGGCTACATGCCTCTGAACTGTTCCGAACTGTCTTTACAATGAGGCTCGAAGGCCTATTTATTATTGAGAAACAATGGAAAACCCTTAACATTCCAAAACCTAACCCTAGAAGATGAAAACGCCAAACTATGGGCCCCGTTTGGGTAAATTGGTACATCAACTTCCCGGGGTCGTAACTTTGGCATACGATCTCCGTTTTACGCGCATGATAGCCCGTTGAAAAGATCTTTCTGAGGACTATAACGTAAACAACGATTTTTTATCTAAAAAATTGAAGCGAGATTTCCCAAAAAACGTCGTTTAGGGCCTCAAAACGGCTCCAGAAATTTAGGACCCGAAAACTGCTAAAAATAGTAAATTGTGCTATAATTAAGGAAACTGAAAATGTCAAGAGGGACAATGGTGGGGGTCTAGGTGGACTTGGCAGGTGGCCACCAATATCCACCTGGATCAGATTTTGAGGTAGAATAGATGGATGTGAAGACAACATTTCTTCACGAGGATCTAGAAGAGCAAATCTACATGAAGCAACCTAAAGGCTTTGCGATGAAGGGTAAGAAAGAACTAGTATGAAAGTTAAAGAAGTCTCTATATGGGTTAAAATAGTCACCAAGGATGTGGTATTAGAAATTTGATACATTTATACGGGGACTTGGCTTCACTAGAAGCAAAGCAGATCACTATGTGTATTTTAAATTAATTGGTGACTATGTTATTTATCTGGTATTGTATGTGGATGATATGTTGCTGGTTAGAAATGACAAAGAAATTATCCAGGATTTGAAGACCCATTTTTCCTCCAAATTCAACATGAAAGATCTTGGTGCCACAAACTGTATTTTGGGCATGGAAATTAAAAGAGATCGGACAAAGAGGAAGCTTTCGTTAAACCAGAGGAAGTATGTTGAGACAATACTGCAGAGGTTTAATATGCAAGATAGTAAACCAGTGAAGGTTCCTATTCCTGTAGGTGTGAGGTTATCTGCTGAACAGTGTCCCAAGACACAAGAAGAGGAAGAGGACATGTCCCGTGTTCCATATGCAAGTGCAGTCAGTAGCCTGATGTATGCAATGGTCTGTACTAGACCAGACATTAGACATGCAGTGGGAGTATTGAGCAGGTTTATGTCAAAACCAAGGAAGCAGCATTGGACAGCAGTGAAGTGGGTTTTCAGGTATTTGCGTGGCACTAGTGATTATGGTTTGTGCTACCAAGGAAGACTAGGATTGGACAGAGTGTTGGATATTCGTGGCTTTGTTGATGCAGACTGGGCTAAAGATCTGGATCAGAGAAGATCTACAAGTGGGTATGTGTTTAACTTATTTGGAGGTGCAATCAGTTGGATGAGTAAGAAACAATATGTAGTGGCACTATCAACTATAGAGGCAGAATAAATGGTAGCCACTCATGCAAGCAAGGAAGCATTATGGTTGTAGAGATTGTGTTCAAGTATGGGGTTAGTACAAGAAGCTATAACGATAGACTGTGACAGCCAAAGTGAAATTTTCTTGGCAAAGAACCCTGCGTATCATTCAAAGACAAAGCACATTGATGTTTAGTATCACTTTGTGAGGGATATGATAGAAGACAAAAAGGTGTTGCTGGTAAAGGTGGACACTTTGAAGAATACTGCAGATGCATTGACAAAATCTGTGAGCTCTGAGAAGTTCTCTTGGTGTAGAGAAACAATGGGCGTTGCAGGGCTGGATAAATGACTAAGATCTCTTGTGGCCCCTTGTGGAAAGAAAACAACAAGTGGGAGAATGTTGGGTTGTGTTATATTCTTTCCACGACTAGCCCATGTAGTTAACAGGGGGTTTGAGGGGTAACCGTAACCCCACTTTATGGGGCTCGGGGCAGAGCCCTGGAAAATTTTGGTTTTGGAAGCTATGTTAGGTTAGGCAGACCCACCTATGGTTTTGTGCATGATTTTCGCACATGTTTTTTGGACGCAATGGTTTTCGATCCATGGTATTGGACACGATGGTTTTCAGTCCATGGTATTAGATGCTTTGGCATGTATAAATATGTATTATAACATTGAAAGGAAAATAATGAAAAATCAAGCTGGTAGTCCTGGTTTTCGGATCTAGGGGAAATCTCTGTGTATATGTGTTTTATGTGTTATGCTCTTGCATTGTTTATTTTCTGTGTTTTAGAATTCGTATGCAGGTAATTCTCCGTGTTGTTGAAAGGGCTAGTAGTATAGGGATTTGTTTGGCTAATTAACTTCGAAGCTGGGTCAGGCTCCATCAAGCCAACAAATGGTTTCGTTGCCAGGACCGGAATCTGCATAGAGATGTCTGATGTCGCATCATTGGAATCCAACTAAGAAGGAAATTGAAGGCTAGTTGGATAGAAGAATTCACGAGTTCATGGCGTAGGAGAACAAGAATCCGCAACTATCGAAGGAAGAGTGGTTAGACTACTACCTGTACACAGAGATCCACGAAATTTTCTTTGCATATTTCCCTACTAAGTTGTACAAGTGGATCGTGAAGCTAGCAGATAGCCAAGGAAGGCGGAACCTCGACGGTCCTATTGTGTGGACCCTCAAGTTGGTGTGTCGATTAGAAGCATCAAAGGATAAGATCACACACACTGTTGATCACTGGCTCGATCAGATTATAGGAGGATTCATTACTGAGTTTACGATAGACGCTTCAGTCAGCTATAGCGAGGTAGAGCGATGCTTTCTCAAAGGACCAAGAGGTAAAATTTATAGAAACGAAGGACTAGTGACTAGCCCCTTGATTTCACCTCCACGAGGGGACAAGGAAGAGCTCGCGAGGGTCTCTCTGTGAAGTGTGATTCATTTGATAAGGCAGAGGATTCTGTGCATACCACCTCTTCCAACACCACCTCCAATTTCACCACCATCGCCTCCATCTTCGCCCGTACCACCTCCACCACCACTGCATTTTAACATGGCCAGCTCGATAAAGTTGCCTATTTTCAAGGGATTGGGAAATGAAGATCCGGACCAGCTTTGGTTCGTTGTAAAGGTTGTATGGGAAGTGCAGGGAGTTACATATGATAATATCAAGAAAGAGACATTGCTTAGCACTCTGTAGGACCATGCGCTGACCTGGTACATTAAGCACTCAAGTGATAATCCTAATGCCGGAATTGCAGCTATCCAAGCTGTGCTATCTAAAGAATTTAGCAGATCTAAGTCAGAGACGCAGTCGATCATTGGGTTCAAGGAGATCAAGATTCTACAGGGCGAGACTCCTTGGGAGCTTGACCAGAGGTTGAAGTGTACAATTCGAGAAGCTAATATGACATTGATGGATGGACAACACCGTGAACGGTTTGTAGCATCACTAACACCGCATTTGAGGAATGCGTTGTCACAATAGAGGTTAACAAATCAGGAAGAAGCTTTAGAGATTGCGATGAGGTTGCATGAGACCCAAAAACAGGATCCGAACTTGCGAGTTCACCAAATCCACGCGCAGTTGAAAAACTTATGCCTTGAGATGCAGAGTCTGAAACAAGACAGGACAGTTCGACCAGAAGCATGTGAAGAGGTGTGGTGCATGAAATGCAAAGGTCAGGGTCATGACAAATACCACTGCCTGGTTTTCGCGAATTACCTCGCGGGAGGAGGACCGATGCCATTAAGACCAAAGTTGCAAAAAGGACCGAGCGCGACGCCTGCTCTATGGTGCATGATTTGTCAAATAAGAGGAAAGCATGCTATGGACAACTGCCATTTGTTGCAGAAGTACACACAGAATTCACAATAGTTGTTCTGTAATTTCTGTAGATTGGTGGGACACGATGAGCGCACATGTAGAAGTTATGAGCTAATGATCGATAGAACTCCCACCTACAAGGTTTAGGCCGAAACGCGGCCCCTAGACCAGGGTGCAGGGATAGCGCGAACCGGATTCCAGGGGCGTGGACAAGGCCGAGGTGGAGGAGGACCTGGAAGAGGTCACGGACAACTAATATGCTACAATTGTGGAGGTCCAGGACATTATGCCCACGATTGTATGAATCCAATGCATCCATCATGCTTATATTGTACCTTGTTTGATCACAAGACATAAGATTTTCCTATGCTGATAGCTAGGATACGCAACAAGGGAGTGCTACCACCTCCCCTGACTCAGAACCTATAGATGATGAGGTCTGAGCTGCGTAAGGACGATCCAAATGTGAATATTGTGCTCCGAAGTGGAATTACGACGGGAGATGATAAAGGCAAACAGCCCGAAGAGAGTACTTGGGTTCATAAAGCTCCGGCGAGGGAAGCGAAGTTTGATTTGGAGTACACTCAGGAAACTTTTATGGAAGCTAAGAAGAGCTTCATTGATGCCTCCACTTCAGGAAGCAAAAGACAGGCCGAAGCCAGAAATGGACCCATCAATGCTCACGATGTTCCTGGAAACATGCATGAAGTTACTGTGTGACAATAAGGTAGTAAAGGGATTACAGGAACTCATTAACAGATGCGCTGGGACTGCGCAAGGAGAACCATGCATAGTCCAGAAGATTGGAAAACTTAAGACTAGAACAAGAAGAGACATGAGGTTAACCGCACAGATTGGAGAATATGAAATGGACCAAGTAATTCTGGATTGAGGATCGAACCCAAACATTTTGCTAAAGCAGACATGGGAGTGCATGGGGAGGCATACGCTGTAATGGTCTCTTATTCAACCACGAATGGTGAACCAATAGAAGATAATACCCCTAGGGCGATTGTAGGGAATCATAGTGGATATTGAGGGAGGGAGTGAGCTGCCAAACTTTGAAGTGATAGAGATTGTTGATGACAACAATCCCTACTCCATGCTCTTAGGAATTGATTGGGCCACTGACATGAATGGGGTGATTCATCTAAAGAAGCGCAATATGATTTTTGAGAACAAGTCTCTGCACGTAGTTATACCCTTGGACCCCACTGAAGGATCGTGCTACATAGAGCCAGTGCACGAATATAAAAGTGACGATGATTTGGACTGCATCTACAAAATAACTACGCGAGAGCAAGTCTAGGTAAATCCTACTGCGGATGGGTGAATTTCATGGGAGCGCGAGAGCTCCTGCACTTCAGATTTGGATGAGAAGATAGAGCAATGGCAGAACCGGTTACACGATGTAACCACGTTAAACTGTAACATTATGACAAGATCAGTGTGATGTGTATCAACAGAAGTGAGAGATTTACCTACTTATGATGGATTAGGTGAGGTAGATGCTTTCTTAGACATATTTGAAAGGGAGGTGCCGGAGAAGCAATGTTTTGAAGCCTTGAATTGGGTACTGCGCGCTACACCCGCAAGGTGGTGGGGTATGCACAAAGGGACCTTTGAAGACTGGTGTGCATGTAGGAGGATGATGCGCACATGGTTTGGGAAGCCTGGAGTATGATTCACAGATAAATAAAATGGGTAGGATGATCCACACATGTATTTGGATAAGTGGATGCATGCCTATGGGGAAAAATCCGCAACCTGAGTGGGTGCATCTGTTCTGTCACACCCTAGATGTTATACCAATGAACTGGTATATAGAGATAGAGCTCTGCCATGGAACAAACAAATGGGATGTCCTACGCGAAGGGTTCGTGATGACTTTCAACTTTGAGGATGGATGGGATAGTATTGATGAAGCGCTATAAGAAGTAAAAACAACCATCTTTAGGATGCCGCAGGAGTCAGTAGCAATGATTCAGCCTGATTGGGCTGCTCAGCTAAGTTGCACATTTTAGTGTTATAATGTAACTACTAAGGAAGAAGATGAAGATCTGAGGAACATTGATATTCTAGAGACAAAATGCCAGCGTGAGGTTCAAGGAGCACAAATCAAGAACCCTAACATAACAGCACCAGTAAAGACTAAGCAGGTAAATATTGGTACAGAGGCAGAACTTAAATTTGCGTATATTGAGGACTACTAGGATAACACGACGGTGGATAAGGTCGTTGAACTACTCCGTGAGTATCAAGACTTATTCCTGACCAAGTTCACGGACTTAAAGGGAATAATCATAGACTTGGGGGTAATGCAGATCATGTTAAAACCCAACACGAAGCCAGTAAAGCAGAGACCGTATCGCCTAAACCCGAAATACAATGAGAAGGTCTGCGTAGAATTAGATAATATCTCGCAGCAGGCATTATCAAGCCTATCGAGGAATCCGATTGGGTAACTCCGATGGTGGTACAAGAAAAGAAGCAAAAGGACGAAATAAGAATATGTGTGTATCTCAGAAAGTTGAACAACGTGTGTGTGCATGATCCATTCCCAACTCCATTCACAGATGAGGTGTTAGACAATGTAGGCGGTTAGGAAGCATATTCTTTCACCGATGGGTTCTCAGGGTACCACCAAATCATAATCACACTGGAGGATAGGAGTAAGACAACCTTCATGACAGAGTGGGGTTGCTTTCAATACATTGTTATGAATTTTTGATTAAAGAACGTTTTGGCTATCTTCTCACACGTAGTTGTTGCGACATTCAGGAAATATATTCATAAATTATTGGAGGTTTATTTTGATGATTGGACTGTATTTGGTTTAGTTAGCAACCATGTAGCAAAGCTATGCTTGATGTTGGATACATGCCAAAGATACCAAATCATGCTCAACCTCAAGAAATGTATGTTCCTCATTCCTTTTGGGAACTTGTTGGGGCATGTGGTTTGTAAACAAGCGTTGATGGTAGATGCCGCGAAAATTGTGCTAATCCTAAATTTGGAAGCACCGCACAGTGTGAAGCAGTTGCGCACTACCTTGGGACACATAGGGTACTACAGAAAGTTTATCAAGAGTTATGGCCATATCACCGTGCCGATGGAAAAGCTACTGAAGAAGGATGTCACGTTCTTCTGGGACGATGACTATAAGAATAGCCTAGATATATTGAAGGACAAGATGGTTACTGTGCCAATTCTTGTCTTCCCAAACTGGAAGAAAGAATTTCATGTTCATGTTGATGCGTTGTGCATAGCGTTGGGGGTAGTTCTCACACAGGATGGCGGAGAAGGCTTGGATCACCCTATCACGTTCGTGAGTTGTAGACTATCTAAAGCTGAAAAGAATTACTCCACCACTGAAGCGAGGGACTGGCTATGGTGTACGCGCTCCAGAAATATGGGCACTATCTTCTAGGAGGAAACTTCAAGATGTACACAGATCATTCTGCGCTGAAATACTTGGTCAATAAGCCTGTGTTGGGGGGGTGCATATGCAGGTGGCTCTTATTGTTCCAAGAATATGATTTTGAAGTTGTTATGAAGCTTGGGTGATTGAACGTGGGACCAGATTACTTGTCACACATTGAGACAGGGGAGGAACCTACCAGTTTGGAGGAAGGACTACCCGATGCGCAACTTTTTACTGTGCGCGTAGTGCATGGACACTTTGAAGATATAATCCACTTTCTAACAACTGGAATTGTGCCAAAAGGTTACTCTGTCCAGCAGAAGAAGGAACTAGTGGTGCATGCAACAGACTTTTCTATCATTACAGGGCATCTGTATAAGATGGGGAATGATGAGATACTGCAAAGGTATTTACCAGAGTTTGAACGAAGTAGTATCATTGCGGACACTCATGGGGGTCCTACAGGAGGTCATTATGCATGGAGAGCGACTGCGCAAAAAATTCTCCACCCAAGGTTGTGGTGGCTGACCCTTCATCAGGACTCAAAAGCACATTGCAAGGCATGTGATGTATGTCAAAGAATGGGCAATCCATCGCGGAGGGATGAGATGCCTTTGAATTCGTAAATGACGTTGTAGCCCTTTGAAAAGTGGGTGATCGATATATTATTACTGCGACAAAATACCTGATGCGTTGGGCAGAAGCACAACCAGTAAACAATTGGACGACCTTGATGGCCACAAAGTTCATGTTTGAACATGTCCTAAAACGATTCGACTATCCGAAGATCTTGATGAGCGATCAAAGTACACATTTCCTGAATGAAACAATCAGCCCGTTGACAGAAGCGTTTTAGGTGTATCATCAGAAAAGCACGTTGTATCACCCATAGGCTAATGGGACTGAAGAAGCATTTAAAAAAGTGTTGGAGACTGTGCTGACAAAAGTATGCAATGCACAGTGAAATGATTGGGACCTGCGCGTCCTCGTAGTATTATGGGCTTATAGGACCACATGTAAGAAACTGACGGGACAGACACCTTTTAGGCTAGTCTATGGAGTGGAAGTCGTAATGCCGATGGAGTATATCGTGGCTAGTCTTAGAATAGTAGTGCTCACAGGTATGACGGACCATGGAGCCCTGGAGGAGAGGCTCGTGCAACTGGAGGAACTCGAAGAAGAACAGTTTTTGGCAAGATTTCATTAGCAGGTACAAAAGAAATGCAAAACGGCATGGCATGATCGACATATCAAGTTGTGCACGTTTAAGGTGAATGATTTGGTGCTGTTATAGGACAACAAGTTCGATAAATTCCCAGGGAAACTCGAAACGCATTGGATGGGACCATATGTTATTAAGGAAATCACAGATGGTGGCGCAGTGCAGTTGGTGAAACTAAATGGTGAATTATACACAAGAAAAGTAAATGGTAGTCAGTTGAAGCTCTACACAGGTGGCCCAACCATCTAACTACCGCGTTCGGGAAGTACTGCAGGCAGCTGCTCAGTGTGTTGCCGATCTTGTAGCGGTTCCAGTAGGTTTGGGAGGTCTCTGCGTGAAGATCTCTGCACCAACAGAGTGACTTGAGGGTGAGTCACGATGTTTGTTTTTGGGGGCCTGTTGGGCACGGGATCCCCCAAAGCAAGTTTTGGGGCTTAAAGCCCAAGTTTTGACTAAGTCCGATGTAAAGACTCCGTGGTTTGTGGGCACAGAGCACGAAGTTGTAATTGAGTCATAGGGTTGTCCGCCCTTACTTTTGTAATGTAATGTTGACTTGAGAGTTCTACCCATGGTCCGTGGACCATGGGATTGTATAAATAGAGTGAGGTTCTAAGTGTAAAAGAGACATCGATGAATCTAAGAGAAGATGAATCATTGAGTCTAAGTTGAAGTGTAGAGTCGAGTCTTTTGAGTTGTAGAGTAGGAGAAGGCTCTGTAGCTGAGTGCATAGAGGCCTAGTAGTCCGCAGCTGACTGCGCAGAGGCCTAGTAGTTCACAGCTGAGTGCGTGAACCCATGCAGCCTAGTGCGTAGGGTGAGTCGAGTCTGTAACCGTTGGAGAAAATAATAAAGAGAAGTTTCTTATCATTATGTGTATCCTTTTCCTATTTTATGCATTGAAGTATATTGGGTATGAATTGCAAGTTTATTGTTTATTTAATGTGCGAACTTATATGAATGTGTTGAATAAGCGAGTATAAGATAAGTATATGTTTACACGAAGTTAACTAACAGTTATAAGAAGATAAGTAAGATCCACAGTGTAACTTAGGGAAAGAGCGCAGCTCGTTGCCTTAGCAGAGCGAAATCACCTCAACCCGTGATTAGGGTTGCACAAAGGCGATTATAACAGAGCGTGAAGGTCTCACAGGATAGGAAAGTGCACAAAGTGGCCTGCAAGAAGACATTCCTAGTTGGACTACGTCGACCCCTCAGACATCTCAAGGTGTGGAAACTTGGTTCCAGCATCCCCCCATACTGCTTCGAGTGAGACCTCAGTCCGCGCTCCGTGGCATGTTGTTGAAAGGGCCAGTAGTACATGGATTTGTTTGTTTAATTAACTCTGAACCTGGGTCAGGCCCCATCAAGCCAACAATAATGCTTGGTGTATTTGGGGTATTTTATTAGTGGAGGAGAAATGAAGATATATCCTTCCAAGATGGAGGCCATCATGAAATGGTTGGTGTCTACTAATGTTTTTGAGGTCATGAGTTTCATTGGGGCAACAAAATACTTGAGAAATTTCATAGCCTCATTTTTAGCAGTAGCAGGACTACTCCACCCCATAACAACAAGTGGAAAGATTTTCTAGTGGGGAAAAGTTTAGCAAAAGGATTTCTAGGAGATAACAAAGAAGATCAGTTAAGAATTATTTTTGACATTATTAAACTTGCAGCGCCCCTTTGAAGTGGAGACAGATGCGAGTGAGTATGTTATGGGAGTTATCTTGATGCAGAGAGGAAGGCTCATTTTCTACCATTCTGAAGTATTTGATGGGCCGGTTCGTAACTACCCTACCTATGACAAGGAGCTATGTGCCATGGTGCAAGCTATGAAGAAGTGGAAGCACTATCTGATGGGAAAGGAGACAGTAATCCACACATATCACTAGTCATTATAGTACTTGCAAGCCCAGAGTAAGCTACAACAAACCAGGCATTACAAGTGGATGGGGTTTTTACAACAGTTTCATTTGGTGGTCAAGTATAAGAAGGGTAGTGCAAACAAGTTGGGAAACATGATTTCAAGGCTACCCCAATCAAAGATCATAGCTTTGGGGACTCATATGCACATGGATCCATTCACCCATGATGCATACAAAGAGACATATTCAGAGGATGAGGAATTTAATCAGGTGTATCAATAGTTGCAGAGTCAGAGTCATATGCATGATTGTGACAACACCCTTGACTACCATTTGCAAGATGGTTGACTCTACAGGTTGAGTTAGATATGTGTTCCTAAAGGTGAGAGATTGTAGTTGATTAGAGAGGCTCACACCTATAAGTTTGCAGGTCACTTTAGTGTAGCAAAGAGCATGGCTAACTTGCACACATATGTGTATTAGCCCAAGATGCAAGAGCGGGTTGCTAGTTTCATAAGAGGATGCATTCTTTGTTGTACCAACAATCCTAGCAATAGGAAACAAGGTCTATATCATCCCTTAGTTTTACCTACTCGTCCTTGGGAAAGAATTTATATGGACTTTGTGTAAGGTTTACCAACAACCATGAAGGGACATGACTATATATTTGTGGTAGTTGAGAGGTTCAACAACATATGTGTTCTGATGCCCTGTAAAAGGACCATCATTGGACAAGAGAAAACAAATTTATTCTTTGAACAATATTCCTCAGTGTATTCTGGACTACATTCTGTGAGAAGATGGAAACAAAGTTGAAGATATCTACAACATTTCATCCATAAACAGATGGGCAGACGAAAGTAAGTCAACAAGGATTTGGCGCAACTTCTGAGGGGATACAACCATAAGGATATGAAGACATGGGATTAAAATATGGTATATATAGAACATTCTTACAAGAGAGAAGTCCACACTTCTACAAGAAAGTCCCCATTTGAGACTTGTTTTGGATATTTTCCACCTTCACCTTTGGATATTGCATATGTAAAATAAGGAGGAGTGAGGGAAAATATTACAGGAGATGCTTTGAGGGCTTAAAAATCTATAGGGAAGATCAGGTAGATCCATCTACAGGTAGAAGATACACTGCAGAAGTCACAGGAGAAGTATAAGGCTAGGCATTACCAACACAAAACATAGAAATTGTTCAAGGTGGCAGACAAACTATGGCTAGAGTTGAACAAGGAGAGGTTGTGGGGGCCTGGTAAGAAAATCAAGGATCTGCGGTATGGTCCCTTTCAAATACTAGAAAAGGTGGGTTATAATTCCTATCGACCCAATTTACCATCGTATATGCACATTTACTCAGTTGTGAATACAGAGCATTTGAAACTCTATGAGTCGTCCATGCTAGATCAGGAGGAGGAACAAGTCCTACATTCTGTGAAGGAATTGGCACTAGATGCTTAGGCAGAGTTGAAAGAAGATACAATTTTGCAGAAGAGGTATAGAACTATAAGATAGGGGCAACATAACCTTTTACATATCGGGTTAAAGGGACAACCATGGAAAATTTTAGGGGCTAATGTTCGCCCACTGAGCTAATTTTCCATGATTTTTCCACAAAAAAGATTTTCCAATTTCCAATTTTATAAAAGATGCCCAAATTTTAGAATATAAAATTATTTTACCTTAAAAATCGCCAACATTATATAGAGTCTATATATAAAATCATTATAAATTTGAATAATTTTACAAATATATCAACACAAATTTTATAGTTTGCACATTGGGGATTGGTGAGATTAGCGAATGTTTTTAAACTTCAAGAAAATTTCCCATCCTAAAAATTTTCCTTGGGGACAACTTACAAGCAAAGCTAAATGGTACACTAGAAAGAAGGTGGAGGAAAAAATTCCTCATCTCATTCAGTCAAATCTTTTGGGGACGAAAATCCTCCCAAAATTGGGAGGTTTGATCCATATTGGATCATTATATTGTTTTCCATCTATCTCGATGCATTCAGAGTGGAAAAAGTCGAGGAATAAGCTCACAGGACCATTTTTACCAGCAGGACACAATTTGGCAAAATGGGGTCTCAAATATTATGGGAGATTTTTTAGGCATAATTTTTTATTTTTTTTGGGATAAATATTTTTCATGATATTCTACACATAAGGATCTTTGCAACAATGTAATAAGCGCATCAATCAGAGTATGTATTCAAGTGTTATAACACTAAGAAGTTGGCATTCATGTTTTGACACATCTAATTCAGGAGGATGTCATGTTAGCCCCCATTATTCATGGAGAAGGGGCTAGCTACATGTCTTTGATGTAAAATACTCTAGAAGAGTCTATATTGTAACTCTAGTTAAGAGTTGATGTAGTCAAACGTGACCACTAGTAGGTTATCTGGTTGTGTTATAACTAGTCCACTAGGAGGAAGAGGCATTCCATTCTTTCGAGAACATTTTGTTCCATAGTTGAACAAAGACAACTAGGGGAGATAGGAAGTAGAGAACATAGAGCGGATATGTCTATTGTGCCATCCCATGAGCCAAAAACATTACTTATTTGTACCTCCAGCCTTATTTTCCAAACAAACAAAGAGAGTGAAGCGGGTTCAACTTCCAACTAGGTTTTATCCTGAAATGGTTTACTATAGCATATCTTGTGTATTATGTGTGTTTATGAGCTTATTTTATCGTTCTCTGCTTTTTTCCATAATTTCTATTTGCATGCATGCACTAATTCCATTGAAATTTACAAATGTAGAAGTTTAATAAAACTGTAATAGTGTAAAAATTCAAAATTTTAATATGTTATTATCAGATCCATTGTGAAAAATTGTCCAGTGGAATATTCACTACAATTTATTGATTAGTATCTCAATAGTTGGTTTCAAGATATGGCATGAAAACCCACCCTACCCCAACTAAGAACTGGGGGGAAGAGGCTGCAACAAAAATAATGTGAATGGAAGAGAGTTGCCCAACTCTAGGCCGGTTAGAGTCAGGGGCCACATAATGACTCTGAACCAAATAAATTTTTTTTGTTGATTCTTACTAGTCAAACACACTCCCCCATGCAAGACAATTGATAGAAGGATAGGAAAAATAAGTGATTCAGTAGGTGGTGGATAATGAGGTAGAGTTCGAGGAATGGAAAACTTTCCTTCTAGACCATGGACATACCGAAGGTCGTAGCTCCCAATACCAAGAGACACTATATGTCCTTCGGATGACAAAAACCATCCTAGAGAAAGAATTTTCATCATCTCTTACCAGGAAGGTCGAGTCAACAACTAAAATTCAGGATATTCATGAGGAATTTTAGCTTATTTAGTGTCAGCTACAATAACAAAATGTTTGGTTCGATCGCATTGAAAGACACATTCCATGTATTTCACAACCTGAGCTACCATGATCCATTGCCAAAGATCTGACACCAATTTAGTCCTCAAATGATTAGCGTGTCTTACTGTTTAGTTATGTTAGTCAACTTTGATATGTATAGATTAATAGTGTTGAAATTCTTTTTCTTTCATAGGGATATAGTTAGTAGGAGGTATAAGGACATTCAGGTTCATAGTACTTTACTGGACATTCTCAGACTTGTTAGATTTTGGATGGCTTATAATGCAGTCAGATGACCAACAGACCTAGTTTCCCAATGGGAAAGTTGAGGCCATCTGACCATGGATGCTAATTTTTTACTGTTTGCCTATTTTTGAAAATGAAATGAAAAAGATCTTCCAAACTTAAAAGAAAAATTGTAGTATTTGGATTATTGTTTGAAAAAGCAAATTAGAGATTAATTAATTTTATTCAAGGAAAAAAATATAATAGAAAAAAAAAAATAACATTAATCGAAACACTAACATATAATGATCATTTAATAAATTAATAACATCCAAACATTTTTAGATAAAATAAAATGGAAGAAAAACTTGTTTACATATAAGATAAGTATTATAATTAGAATACAAATATACTACAATTTTTGAACAGATATCAAGTCTAAATATACTATACATTTAAGAAAATATTTCAATATATTGTTTAGAAGATATATAATAAGAATTTTATATAAAATTAACTTTAATTTTGTTTGAATATTTATGTAAATTGATGTTTACCTATACAATTTTTTTGCAAATTATGGATGCCTTAATAACATAATTGAAATTCCCCCAGATCGGGGTGTGGCAGGGGAGAAGGGGAGACGACAGATGAGGTGGGCCAAAGGGGAGGGGATGTAGAGGTGCCAGAAGCCAACCACTCAGGCCTAAGGACAGATGGGGTATTGGGATGTGGGAGGACGCGACGACAAGTGGGGCAACACATAGGACAATGAAGGGCTAAGGAGGGCACCGAGCTAGTATAGATGTGGACGAGGATAGAAGAGAGCGACAAAGGCTTGGGGCTAAGCGAGAGGGCTGGCAAACCAACAACGACAAGTGGCACAGTGTCAAGAAGAAACCCATGGCAGGAGCAGTCGATGGCACTAGTGAAGTAATGGAAGGATTAGGGGAACCTCATTCCAAGGAAATCGAATGAAAGATTGGGTGGCAGGAAGAGGAAGAGAGCACATGGGGGGGCATATGGAAGTTAGGTGGGGTAACTGGACAAAGGAACAAGAGGCAAAGGAAGACAGGAGAGAAGATAGCTGCATGCAAAGGGAGAAGGAGAAATAACATGCATCAGAAGGTGGTGGATGTGAGCTGGAGGACATCGAGAGGATAACGGGCTTCGTCACAAATTATTGGTATGTTACTCCGGTTTCCCTTCTCTCTTGCATCACAAAAATGAATTATTTAGAGGAATTTGGGGAGTGGGTTGAGGGAAGTTAAGACTCAGAACAAGTCAGGACATGGGTTGTCTAAGATTCTAACCCGACTGATTGGAGATTCTATGCCTGGAATGCTGCTAGGGTGAGGGTTCTCAGGAAATCTATAGTTTATCTCTGGGTAGATGGGAATTGAGGGGATGAGGCGCATTGGGATGTCCATTGGGAATTCTATAATGGAGATAGTAGGAAGCCTGCCGCTCTGGCCAGGTGGTACCTGAGGCATGGGAAGGAAGAAAGAATCATCACAGGTAGGGAGCCCGGAACCATCATGGTCAATGCAGCAAGGTTATGGTTAGCCTAGCTCAATTTGAGCACAAAGCTGGCTGACGGGTGCGGACCTCATGGGATAACCAGGGGTAAAATTCGGGCGAGGGCACCTGAGAGGAGAGAGTCCTGGACCGGAACCTCAAACACAACCTTGAATGCTGATAAGGAAACCCAAACTTGGGACTCCTGCAAATCTGTAAATGCTGACCCGCATGTTCATGTTTGCTGGGGAGGGAATAAGCAGAGAGGAGAGGATTCGGGAGGCCGAAGCTTGTTAGTCCCAGAGAAGGTAGGGGGGAAACCGGGGGAGAAGGAGGGAAACCCCAAGTCTCCAGGCCTGGAGCGAGTGGACAAGCCCGGGGTAGAGAAAATTAAGACCACTATGTGTAAATGAATTCTGACTGATAAAGAAATTTCTTTTGTTAATGTTTTAGGTATTAAAAAAACTAGGGTGTAGCACCGTGAGGAGGTCCGGATCCTAAATCATGTTCCAGCAAGCAAGCTGATACTGGCGAGCTACTCAGGAAAAGAAAAACAACGTAGGAACGAAGACAGTATGGCAAAAGAGGGAAAAGAGGCAGGTAAAAGAGGAACTAGAGGAACATGGAATGCAGGGAAAGGAAAAAAGGGAGGGGAAGCAACCTCCAGCAGAGGCCCTAACAAAAGAGACAGAAGGACTGGGAAGGAGCACATGTAGACCCTCATAAACGCGTATATGGCTGGCAATCCGCCAGAGGTAAGAGCTCAAATTGTAGAGTGGGAGAGGGAACTTAATGACAGCATAACCAATCAGGACATAGAGACAAAAGAATGGGAAGCCATGGTGAAAGATCCAGGGAACACCAGAGGCCAACACATGTTGTTTCGATAAATAATCCAGCAATACTGGGTTATGAAGAACATAGTAGCCCGAGTAATGACACTATACAAGGAACAAGAGGTACAAGAGGAGGCCCGAACAACGAAGCCCAGCATGAAGGATCTTCATAGAGAAATTGTTGCAGTCCAGATACAAGTGTACAGAAACAATCTCGCACTGAACAAGATCGAGCAAAGCATACAAGATATGAAGAGGAGCGAAATCCTGGGGTCTAGTGCAAAATCCCCAGCCCCGGTGGATTCATATGACGAGTGAAACATGTCTCTAATCAGAATTTTGTTATATTTCGGTTAGCCTTTACTTTTCTAAATTGAAATTAAAAGTAGATAAAACAACTAATGTTGCCTAGATCGTGTTGAAAAACTTATTTAAATTTTGGACAACATTTAATGCAGACATGTGACAACCTAGTTTCTTACGGGCAAGTTGAGGCCACCTATAATTTTTGTTAAAGATATTACTATGGTTTGATAATATTAATAGAGAAAGTACTACCAAGCTTACACAAAAAAATAACATAATTGAAATTCAAGTCATCATTTTTCATCTTAGAATTCAACATTACATGTGATAGATAAAAAGCACTCGCACATATATATAGCTTAAATACATAAACAAATAATTTTGATAAGAAAAAATAATAATATTTACATAACATCAAAAAAATACATTAGTTTTTCTTTAATATCTCTCTTACGATATTTCTTTCTCCTCCCACTTCTCATTTGCTTTTTGATTCCACTTTTTAACTTTTTAACTTATTCAACATAAAAATTTCAAATTGTTGACATTGTTTATGAACAAATTCCTTTACAAGAATATACTGAAATGGGGAGATTACTCTAGTCAATTTTATAAACTTGCGTGATAAAAAAGTATAATGAAACCATTGACCATTAAGATGATATAAAATATTCCTCTTATAACTTTTATCTAATTTAATCTAAAATTAATCATAAAAATACTCCATATAAGAATATGGAGTGGATGTAAAGAATGTTATAGATGTGAATGTAAAATACCATTAGATAAATTTTAATTATAAAAGTAAAAAAACAAAATTCTAACCATGTGAATGATTAAAATGAGAATAATCCCATGTCATAAGAACCAAATTCATTTTCCAAAGTCCTTCAAACATTTAGACTGCTGAAAGTACTTGCCTATCACATAATTAAGTAATAATTAGTGAAAAAAAAATTAGGTAATAATTAGTGAAAGAAAAAACAAGATTAACTATTTAATGATATGGATAAATAATCCACACATTAAAATATATATTTCAAAAACTAAAAAAAGTCTCATTACAAAAAAATGACTTTGGTTTTGTTGGAAAAAAAGACATTTTGTTTTTTGCAGAGTTTTTTGGGTGAGATTCTAACTTTTTGTTGAAAAAAATGTCATTTTGTTCTTTGTCTGTACTTTTTGGCATGACGGAAGGGGCACCCAGGGCGGCCACGCCTTTGATTTAGTCACGACACAGTCACAATCGTTGAGTTTGACTCAGAACTTTCCGAGATGTTGTTCACCAACTAACGGTTGAAGTAACTTGTCGATTGCCTCCAAAGTAGGGTTAACTAATATTGTTAAACTCACAATAAACTCTCATGTATTGTAGTCAGGTATAAACCATGTATTTAGGAATAATTTTTTATCAAACATTTAATTATATATAGTTTGTCAAATTGTTTGTGTTTTTTAGATTTAAGTGTTGTTTGAGAAAGCACGATTTAGGGGCATCTAATGACTATATTTTAGCATGTCTCTTCTCCCTAGTATGGGCGCAACAATTTTCATGAAGTACGTTTTATCCCAAGTGGCTTCTTTACGAGGCCCATCCTCAATTAGTTCTGCTAATTAAAACTTAATTTTAATAATTAATATTAAATAAACATATAAAATCATTTTCACCTTCATAATTACTATTCATAACTACTGTGTGTTTGAAATAAAAAATAAAATATCTTTTAAAAATAAAAACAAAATATTACTTCTAAACATAAAAAAATATATATTATAATTAAATTATTATAATTTAAAATATTTTATAAGTTTTGTAATTTATATTTACTTAATTTTAAATTATAATCAGTTTGGAATGTTTTTCATAACACTTTTCAAACTCTAAATAATATTCTAAAGAAATTTAAGTAATATTTTATATTTTATTTTTTAAGTTGAATAAATTATTTTTTATCTAATAATTATTAATAAATATTAATCAAGATTATTTTCATTATTACTCATCAATGGTTATACATATAAAACACTAAAACAAAACTCAATATATGCAACTGAATTCGATTTTTAAACCATGTGTTTAGATATGTGTGTCTACAAAAGTTTTCGCAGCAGAAATCTAAATTCATTATTTATTTTTTATTAAAATATTAATATTGATTTAAAATCGCTAATTACTAAATATTAATCAATTTAGTGCAAGACTCGAACTCGGGAGATCTTTATTTATTTGACCGCAAATATTATCATATCGCCATATTATATCTTACCGAAAGATTCCGTTAGCCTCCGTATTCATATACGGAAGTTCGCAATTATTGTTCGCAATTATTCACCTTCTACGTGGAACTGGGAACTGCAATTATTCACCTTTTACGTGGAACTGGGAACTGCAATTATTCACCTTCTACGTGGAACTGGGAACTCCAGAACCTTTAGAAGACCCGTTCCACTGCTGGTGGAACCCACCACCTATGGCAGCTACTTTTCCCTGTCGTCAAAGATTCTGCCGAGTACTGACTTGGGCGTCTTTCCGACGCGTTTAAACGCGCCGCCGCCCGCGTAGCACAGCTCTTCTTCTGCACAAAGCACAACGATTTATATGGGTAGGCTCTCCTTCATTCACGCCAACTCCTCTGAGCTCGTGACCCTTCGAGCTTTCATTAACCTGAAGGCTCCCAGTGCCATTCGATTAATTTCTGCTTGCCTTCTGCACATATCACTGACAGTTTTCGAAAGCTGTCAAATATGAAGGTATGTCACTACTCTAACTCTAACTCTGTTGAATCAGAATCATCGATTTAGAAATTCTGCAATCATGAATTATCGAAACGATTAACTGACAATGATGGCCCTGCATGTGTTATATTTGCAGAAAATGGTGCTGAAAGTGGCGATGGAAGATGAGAAAAGCAAGAGAAGGGCCATGAGAGCTGTTGCAGCTGTTGAAGGTAACTATCAATCCAATATTTATCCATTGCAATTCTCGTTACAATGAGAATTGGGTTTTGATTAGTGATATGATATTTGATTGCAGGCGTAGAGTCCGTTGCAGTTGATATGCAGAAGAGGGAGATAACTGTGATCGGAGAAGCAGATCCCGTGGTTCTGGCAAAGAAACTGATGAAGCTCGGATTCAGAGAGCTGCTGAGCGTGGGTCCTGCCAAAGAAGAGAAGGCGGCTGCAGAGACTCCGACAGTTGTGTATCAAGTGAATCCCCAATATGGGTACGGGCCTTATGAAGGATACTCTTCATATACTGTCGTGAGAGGTGAGGATCCCAATGGCTGCACAATCTGTTAGACCTATCTCGTCCTATTTCTTCTTTATGGGGGAAAGTATGGGCATGGGGGAGACAACCGGTGGTCTCAAGGGAATTTCAGGAGACGATGTTAGCTGCTTGTGATGCTGCAGCAGCTGGGAACTAGTTACTTTCAGAGATAATGGGACATGGGGGATTACTTACCTTCATTAAATGTACAGATGTATGTACTAGGCCTGCAATTATTTATTGCAGATAACATCACCAAAGGATGTTCAGTGGCTAATTGAAGGGAAGCGTGGGATAAACAGCCGGCAAAGGCCCAGAAATAGATTCTCGTGCGAACCACTGGGCTGTTTATAGCTATCCTTCGATCTTCTTTTTAATTTTAATTTTATTATTTTACAATTTTTATGAGATTGTAGATGTGCTTTTAATATTAAACTGAATTCAAGGCTTATAAAATTATTTGAATCACAAAGCTCAAACTTACTATTTGGAAAAATCCCTTCTATGAACCATGGTGGGACTACAACTGAATTTAATGCTTATAAAATTATTTGAATCACAGAGCTAAAATTTACTATTTCGAAATTTGTTTTTGTTACACTACAAGAAGATGATACCTCCAAATTTGTTTTTGTTACATTGGGAGAAGGCCGCATAAAGGGGATATTTTGCTGGTGTTTTATCAAGATGATTAGCAAGAAAAACGATAATGATGAACAGTGTAAGCGCAAATTTATTTCTCAATCCAAAAAAAATTGCGTTGCCTTTAATCCGCTCATGGAATGGAGAACATTTACGTATTATTTAGGTCTCCTTAAAAGAGTTGATAGTGTTTTTTATATAAATTATCCATTCTAGATTGGAAAGTTCAACAATAATGCATAAAATGGTGTGCAATATCACCATCAAATCCAATACAAATACTATCAAATCAAAATATCAATATCTAATCAATTTGTTAGAGAAAGAATTAGCTTCTCAAACTCAAGCGTGAGAACGGGAAACAAGCTCTACAACTTATAATCACACCTGAGTGTGATAGATAATTGATGAAGATGCAGAAAAGATGTTTTTTGTATACTAATTTATGGTGCGAAAAGCTGAATAATATTTCACTTCATTTGAACCAAATACATTAGTCTAAGAGAAAAGATACTATACGTTAAATAGCAACAAGTTTCAAGTTATTTTAAAAGCACACTTTTCCACCCATTTCCACCCATATACTAGATTTGAGATAAGTTTATTTACAATTGTAAATACACTTTCTTATCTTCTAAGTATTTGTTAAATCGCTTAAATTTATTTTTATACTATGTAAAATTAACCTGAAAAACAACTATTAAAAAATTATTTAATTAGGGAGAAAATGTTTGATATCAAATATGATATTACATATGTTTGGACAAGTAGAAACTTCATGATATATATAAAAGAAATGAATTTCATTAAATACATGTAATTTATCACAAAATGATACAATCTATAAGCTATAAAGAAGCACAATTCGGGAAACCATAAAAACCTTAGTCATCACCAAAGATCCACAATAAATAAACATCAATAATGGAATGTCCTCATTAGTTCAAACATCTGGTTTCTATCACATAATATCTCCATAACAACATTGTTGTCTTTCATGGGGTCTACATACCTCGGCAATCGTGTATCACACAAGTACATGGTGAAAATACTCGAGTGCTACCCTCCAAATCTACAAGTACATCCAAGGCTTTGAATCCTCAAACTATAAATCTTTAACACTATCATCAAGTACTCAACCATCAAAACCTCCATGGGACATAAAGGATATAACAATACAATCTTCTTCCATGAAAAGCTTCAAAATCATAAAATTAGTCTCTCCATGATTTGTGGCCTAAACTCATGTCTTGCAGGAACAAGGCTTCACGGTCATGTATTGAGTTGGATCCACTCTTTGTATCCTCTACTAGAGAAGAAACTCTATCTCTACAACAAGAGCCATAAGAAACATGAACATCTCTCATGTCCTGTTATTATCTAGGATTTATAGGTATAGTGCAAACCTTAGCATCACAAAAGAGCTATCTCCCCGTGAATATCCAAAATGTCTCTCTTTGCCCGTGTCTTCACCTAATCTTTCCTCATGACTCCTCATATTATGAAAAGTACAAATAAAACAGTAGAATGATGAATTATAAATAAAAGAGCTTTGTCTTCCCTCATATACACAATATGTTAGTATAGCATAAAATAAGGACATAAGTCCATACGAGTAACGAAGGCCCACATGGATCAATCTATAATAGAAGGATGCACATGTACAAAACAAGGGTTTAGAATACACAAAAATAAAATTCCTTCCAAGATGATCCTCATTATTCTTAGTGTCCCTCTTCGAAGATGTTGCACTCTCAAATAGGTCATTATTCCAATACCTCCTCTTCTATGGTGGTCTATTATTCTAGTATCCTCATGAAAGGAACTATTCATCTAACCATGTGCCACATATGGGTGCTAGCAAGATAATGATGATATTCAAAATGGAAATGGGGCCATCACAAATGTGCTTACACAAGAATGGACATGCATTCTTAAAAACACACATGCACTCCTAATCCTATAGCCTTAATGCTCCTCGAACAACCAAAAATGCTTTCCAACATCGATTTTTGAGGAACACATGCACATTTTCAAAAGTGCATGTATGCTTCTAAGAATACATGAACTTTATAAAAAATGCATGCATGATTTCAAGAATGTGTGTGCATTTTCAAAAGCATATGTGCACTTCTAAAAGCATATGTGCAATTTTAAAAGCACATTCACATTCATGAAAGGACATGCGTTGTCTTATTTCTATAATATCTAAGAGGGAGGGAGAAGGGAGAGATAGAGCCAAAAGGGGTTGTTGTGAAGGAGATGTCAAGGGAGTGTAGAGGGAGGGATAGAGAATGAGGGGAAGGGAGTTGAAGGAGAGTGGAGAGAGAGGGAGTGAAGGAGAGGCGGTAAATGGAGAGAGAGGGAGAGGGGGAGAGAGGGAGGGAGAGAGAGAGAATGAGTGAGAGGTGAGGAGGTATAGAGAAAGAATAAGGAAGGAAGAGGTAAAGAGGGAAAGAAGGTTGAAAGTGAGGAAGGGAGAGAGAGGGACAGTGAGGAAGAGAAGGGAAGAGGAAGAGTGGGTGAGAGAGTGAGTTAGCATGCGAGACAATATTGTGACACCCCTAAGATGACCCATGTATGTACTTGTGCACATTATCATTAGGTTGTTGAGCTAGGTTTTGTTAGTGCATATGTGCCTCCATGGGTATAAATGTGTTAGGCCAATGGGCTAGTCTACTAATGTGTTTAAAGGCCAGAGTTCTTGTGTGGTCGAGTGAGAGAGTATGTGTTTTAAAAAGCTAACGATCATGACAAATGTGATGTGTAAAGTGCACATGTAGTAATAAATGACATAACGACTATAGGCCAAGGAAAAAAAATGGTATAGGGGTTGTTGCAGCTCTTGAAGGTTAACAATAAATCCAATATTTTATGCATCACAATTCTGGGCTTTTAGTAGTGATATGGTATTGAAATTCTGGGTTTTTTAGTAGTGATATCATATTTGATTGCAGTCATAGAGTCTGTTACAGCTGATATGTAGCGGAGGGAGATAATTGTGGTCGGAGAAGCAGATCCCATGGTTCTGGCAAAGAAACTAATGAAACTCGGATTCAGAGAGCTACTGAGCATGGGTCCTGCCAAAGAAGAGAAGGTGGATGTAGAGACTCTAATAGTTGTGTATCATCATCAAGTGAACCCCCATTATGGGTACGGGCCTTATGAAGGATACTCATCATATATTGTCGTGAGAGGTGAGGATCTCAATGGCTGCATCATCTGTTAGATCTATCTCGTCCTCTTTCTTGTTTATGGGGGAAAGTATGAGCATGGGGTGACAACTTGTCGTATCAGAGGAATTTCAGTAGATTTTAAAAGTTGTTTGTAATGATGCAGCAACTAGGAATTAGTTACTTTCAAAGGTAATGGGAAAATGGCGGATTACTTACCTTCATTAACTATACAGATACATCTACTAGGCCTACAAGTATCATTAACTATATAGATACATGTACTAGGCCTGCAAGTATTAAGGTCTCCTTTCATGGAATGGGAACATTTTCATATTAAGGTCTCCTGTTTTTGAAAAATTATGCATTTTAGGTGGGAAGATTCAACAGTTATGAATGAAAATTGTGTACAATATCACCATCAAATCCAATCCAAACAAATTGGGTACAAAAATAATAAGCTTCTCAAACTCGGGTATGATCACAACAAACAATGTTTCCACCTTCTCATATGTGTGTGGGACAAATAATTGTTGAAGATGTAGAAATTTATGAATTAGGACCTTTTCTGCAAATGTAGAAGTTTTAATTTTCATTTAATATTTTTTCAATCTAAATTTTATGGATTATTTGTTATATATCTTTTTTATAGGATTAAAAATGAATAATATTTTACTTCTCTGGGACACAACACATTAAATAGCCCGAGACACCAATTATTATATATTAAGTAGCAACAAGTTTGAAGTTACCCTAAGGGCATAGTTTTCCAGCCATATATTAGATTGGAGATTAGTTTTTTTTACCATTGTGAATACACTCTTATCTTCCAAGTATATGTTGAATTACTTAATAAATTCATTTTTATGATATGTCAAATTAACTTGAACAACACTTATTAAAAATTATTTAATTAGGAAGCAAATGTAAATTAGAGATCAAATGTGATATTACACATTTTTGGAGAAGTAGAAACTTTATAGTATAGATAAAAGAAATGAATTACATTAAATACATACAACCTATAACAAGACTATATAGTCTATAAGCTCTTAGGAACCGTTGTTAGGGAAACCATAAAAATTGTAGCCATCACCAAAGAACCACAATAACCAAGCATCAATAATGGAAAAACTATAAAAAGTGTAGCCACTACCAAAGAACCACAATAATCAAGCATCAATAATGGAGTGTCTTCACCGGCACAAACATCTAGTTCATATCACATAAGATCGACATAACAACATTAGCCTTTCATAGGGTTTAAAAACCGTAGAAATGTTGCATCACATAAGTACATGACAAAAAAACTCTAGTGCTATAACAAAATGTCATACATGTACAAAAATACGGTTTAGACTACCTCAAAAGTAAAATTCCTTTGAAGATGATCATCCTTACTTTTAGCATCCCTCTTCTAAGATGGTGCACTCTCAAATAGGTCATTAGTCCAATACTTTCTCTTCCATGGTGGTCTATTATTTTGGTGTCCTCATGAAATGAACAATTCATCTAACTATGTGCCACATATGGGTGCGTGCAAGATAATGATGTTATCAAAAGTGGAAATGGGGACATCACAAATGTGTTCACACAATAACATGTCTGTATTCTTAAAAAAAAAAATGCACTCCTAATCCTATAGCCTCAATGCCCCTCAGAACAACAAAAATTCTTGCCATCATGGTTTTTTCGAGAACATATGCACATTTTCAGAAGTGCATGTGCGCTTCTAAGAATGCATGCACATTTCCAAAGGTACATGCATGATTTCAAGAATGTGTGTGCATTTTGAAAAACATGTGTGAACTTTTAAAACCACATGTACATTTTTGACAGCACATGCATTCTCTTATGTCTATAATCTCTAAGAGGGAGGGAAGAAGGAGACATAGAACCGAAATGGGTTCTTGTAAAGGGGGTATTAAGGGAGGGATGGGGGGAGGGATAGTGAAAGGGAGTGAAGGGAGGGTGGAGAGAGAGAGGGAGTGAAGGAGAGACAATAGATGGAGAGAGAGAGGGGGGGAATGAAGAGGGTATAGTGGGGAAGGAATTGAGAGGGAGAGTGGGGTAGAGAGGGAAAGAGGAAGAGAAAGGGAAGAGGAAGAGAGGGAGAGTGGGTGACAGAGGGAAAGCGAAAGAGAGGGGAAGAGGAAGAGAGGGTGATAGAGTGAGCATGTGAGATAGATATAGTGACACCCCTAAGATGACCCATGTATGTATTTGTATTCATTATCATTAGGTGAGTGAGCTGGTTTCTATTGAGGCATATGTGCCTCTATGGGTTAGGTGAGTGGGCTAGTCTACTAATGTGTTTTAGGGCTAGTGGGATAGTCTACTAATGTGTTTTAGGGGTAGGCTGTTTTTGTGGTCAAGCTAGAGTTCTTGTGTGTTAAAAGGCCAACAATATTGAGAAATGTAATGTGTAAAGTGCACATGTAATAATAAATGACATCATGGCTCCAGGCCAAGGGACAAAAATAGTATAGTGGGCTAGGACTCCACAAAACAAGAAAGGTTAGGTGGCAAAACCAAGACATGGTTCCTAAGTCAAATCACTATTATGGTTAAAATATTCCTAATCTCACCTTTAGGAATAATAATAAACTAGTATAATCCTATATTATAAATAAAAGATTAAAGGAATGGAATAAAAGAGATTCAACTTCCTTCCCATCAAAGACTGCTAAGGGATCATGGTGGACCTAATTCTAGGAAGAATCAAAATATCCTTAGCTAATGTACCCCAAGGAGTCTTAGTAGGCTAGGGTATGAGGGCAGTTTTCCTTGGGTTGCATCAGGGAAGGCTTGAGCCCTGAGGGACAAGGGTCCCTATATGGGCCTAGAGGGTACCTTAAGATCCTTGAGTGTAGCAGGAACTCCTCAAAGCCACAAGGATCATAATACATCCCTTCTCAAATGATTTATACCCCTATATGTAGTCACACAACATAAGGGATTGTCAGGGAAAAGATGGGGGTACACTACTTGGGTTTGGGGATGATGAGGTATGTAAGCTTATTAGTTTGTGACTATCATGGTTTGGTATCTTGGTCTTGTTCATATTTAATACTAAACATGTAATTTACTTGAGTAGCTATGTTCATAGTGGATTCATGGCCCTAGTTTGGGGTTGACCAACTACTGAGAGAGGTGGAGAAACATGGTCTATGGCTAGGTGGTACATCCAAGTTCTGCAACTAGTCGACATATTTTAATAGATAAGTATCTGAAACTTGTTTTATGCATGTCCATGTTTTATGGTTTATGGTTAATATTACATGATATTATGTAATGTTATATGTCATGTTATGTATATGTATCATTTATGACTATGGTAATGGTGGTGGTGGTGGTGGTATCACTCTAGTTAAGTGACCAGGGGATGTTACAAGTACCAACATATAAGTACTAAATTCTTTATACCACATCATTGGTGATTTATTTAACCCATACATGGACTTTTTGAGCTTTTATACCAACTCTTTCTTCTTTTCACAACAAATCCTTCTAGTTTCTTCATGTAGATTTATTCTAACAAATAGCTATGAAGGAATGTTTTCTTCACATCCACCTGTTTTAATTCATGATTAAATGCAACAAAAATAAATAAAATAAATCTAATAAAATTTAACTTAGGAATAAAAGAAAAAATATCACCAAATTCTATTCCCTCTAACTAGGAATAACCCTTTGCTACAAACTATGATTTCTATTCCTCCATTCTTCCTTTTGGATTTAGCTTCTTCTTCAACACCCATTTGCTAACATTGGTATTTCTTCCAGTTAACAACTCCTCTAGAAACCAAGCTGCATTCTTGTTCATGGTTATAATTTCTTCATCCATGGCCTTTTTTCAATGTTTTCCATTCTCTAAATCCACTACTGCCCCAAAAATTCTAGGATCACCATCAATAATAAACAAGAACATTTTTGAATGGAAATAATGTAGAGTATAACTTTATGGTTGCCTTCTTTCCTAAATCGATATCCTTAGTTCCAGAGTCTATGGTTCTTCTTCTTTTGATTCATGTTCTTCTATAGAGTTTGATTCATCATCCTTTAATTCAAGAGTTGTACTTTTCAGATCCTTTTCTCTTTGTAAGACTTCCTGTTTGACAACATCTTTCACTTCTCTAAATACCACATATCAACTACAGACTATCTTCTTAGTTTATGGTTTCCAATGCTTAAACCTTCCATACCATCTTTATATCCAATAAAGATACACTTTTATGTTCGCTTGTCTATATTACTCCCATTCTCCTTTGGAACCTATACATAAGTACCACAACAAAATACCCTAAGATTTTTGAGATAAGGTTTCTTAAAATTCCATACCTCATGTGGAGTATTAGTATCCAACATTGATGAGGGTGGTATATTTAATAATTCACAAGCAATTTCCATTTCCTCTTCTTAGAATCCATATCCTAACTCGACACCATTGAGCATGCTCCTTGATTTCTCAATCCACATCCTATTCATCCCTTCTGCAACGCCATTTTCATGAGGTGTGTATGGGGTATTGTTTTGTATTACTATAATGCATTTCTTACATAATTCTTCAAATTCATTCCCAAATAATTCTCCACTATTATATATCCTTAGCGCCTTATTTTTTTCTCTATCTGATATTTCAAATATCCTTAAACTCTTTGAATTTATCAAATACTTCATATTTCTTCCCGAGGAAATAAATATATTTAATCATTGGGAAGCAATCTTTAAAGGATACATAGTACATATATTTTCGTAATGATGGACTTAACACAGATCAAAACACATCATTGTGCACTAGTTGTAGTATTCCCTCTAATTTCGTAGAATTATAGGAGAATCTTACATATTCTACTTCCATATAAATAATTTTCATATATTTCAAAGTCCAAATAATAATTAGACATACCTTCTACCATACTATTATTGTGTATGACTTGAGGACCCTTCTCTTTGATATGCACCAACCTTAGATGCCACACCACAATATTTTGTCTACAGGATATTGGGGGTTTTCCTTATCTTTATCCACTCTGAAGAGAAATAGAACTATTGAACCCATAACTAACCATGCTTCCAAATAGATTACAAAAAGTTCCAATCCAAACTCCCCTTAACAATACCATAACTCCTCAAACCATCTTGCATGTATCCTTTTCAAACACTTTTTTTACACTTGTATTGTTCATCTTGTTTATAGAAATCAAATTCATAACCAATATTGGGATGTGTAGAACACAAGGAAGTGATATAATCCTTCCACCTTTAAGATTCAACATGATTTTTCCTCATCCAAGGATTTTGGATGTTGAGTCATCTCCTAAGAAAACAACACTACCATCATATCTTTCAAAATCACAAAACCACAACCTATAACGATTCATATACATTAGGGGAATTTTGAGGTAAAAAGTAAGCCTCAAAACAAAAGATGTCCTAACAAAAACAACTTTTAAAGAACCAATATGATTCAAGATGATGATGTTATCCAGGGAAAATTTTAAGAAACCCCCTAAATTTATATGTATAATAAATGGGCAAATCCCCATGGTATATAGAAAAATATATATGCTATTTTTTCATTGATATAATATACATATATAATTTTTTGGTGAATCTTTCATTGAATTATAATTTTTTGTTAAATCTTGATGAATTTTTCACTATGTTATATGGTATTGCAAATTCTTGGCTAATCTCTTAAAAAATAGAAAACATTGTGAAATATTGGTGATTCCTTGATAATGTATAAAAATATATATGATAATAAGATAGACATTTAGTTAAATTATAATAAACTAATTTTCCATGTTTTGGAAAAGAAAAATCACAAGTAATGTTACCCTAGGTTCTTATTATACACGGTTGCAAATATTTTTGCATGTTTTATCACGTTTTACCACAAAGGCCTTATCACATCCCAAGGGGAAACTAGTTGGAATGGAACCCCCAAAGGCATGTGATGTTGAACTAAAGAAATTATTTTGCTCAAACCTTGTCTTGATACATCTACATAACTCAATCATATTTAATGTAATTCAGATTGTGTAGGCTTCACATGAAAATAAGGTCCATGAATAGTTATATCATATCATTAATATTTACATCAAATTCTTTTGTTTTCTCATACATCACTTTTCTAAAAGGTAGATACTTCACCAATTCCTGGAGTTAAAATAAGATAACAACTTTAAAATGTGGTGCTTCCTCGTCATTTGTAGGTTTTTCACCTAATTTTTGGATCATAACTATTGTAGTAGTTGTTTCACTTTATTCTACAGCCAACAACTCTAATAATGTTGAATTGGTAAACAATTATTTGAAATCGTACAAAATGAAAAATGAAAATGAATGGAAGATAAAGATGTATTGAAACTTAATTTCCTATGAGATGAGAAAAGAAAGAAGGTAATAACACAAACTCATTAGAAGACTACAGTTGGTGAGTTAAAAAATGTAAACAATAGTTGATGCATGTTTATTACTTGGAAAAATATGTCACAAATCAATCATCATCAAGGAAATTTTCACTTCAAGAATGATAGTGCACTAAATAGTCTATTATTCTCATCTAATAACATGTGATGCTTTTTTTGTATTGGTATCAAACTGTAATTGCATTAGATGAATGTCAGACTCATGATAATAGGACCTCTATGATGAACACATAGGATGCTAGTGCATAGAGCATTTTTCTCTTTAGTTAACTAAGCAAATATAATTTTCGTTTCTTAACAAACAATAAGTATTTTCAAAGAAAATATAAAATAAACATTGTGGATTCTAAAAGGAGAAGATTCTTTTGTGACACCATAGAGTGAAAGGAAAAAAAATTTCTTAAATAATCAAATTTATAAAGAAAATAATTTATCTCTTATGGCTCAAATTTCTCGTAATGTCTACATTATTATTTATATGATTTAAAAATATTTTCCATTCCTTGGAGCCCATTTTCTTCTTTCATGGTTAACTCCTTTTAGCTACCTTTATATTATATTTTCATTTCTAAACTCACTTCATATTTTATTTCTTTCTTTTTCCTTGAATATGGGTGGAGCGTCAACAATGGTTGAAAATGTTGATGATGAAGTGGCCTATGATAGAAAACCTTGTGAAAAGGATAAATATGATAGGATTCTTGTCAATAGGTTGGTTAAGCAATCATGTGGGTTCCCACAAGACATCAACTAATCAAGTAATGTCAGGAATGCTGAAGGAAACTATCCAAGTATGAAAATTAATAATGCCAACATATATAACTTGAAATGATTGAAGGATTCCTTTAGGCATATTTTATATATTCATTTATTTGTTTATGATGGAATGCATGTATGATAATGATACCTAGGTTGGATATAATGAAGGAAGAATTTTTTTCTATGGCAAGATTGTTATAATCCTTTTCATTCAACCATGAATTAGTATCTTATGATTGAGTCACATGACGATGAGTGAATGGGTAACATAATCATGTTATGAACTTGTATAACACATGAGAGTGAATGCCAATAGAGATAATGTGTGAGACCATATTGTCGATGGATATGGAAGGATGTAATACTGCACAAGTGTCAAAGTGTCTCCCTCCTTATATTGGTGTTGTAGACTTTAACCTTCATGCAAATAGTGAGGAGAACCTATAGAGGAGAGGGTTCCTAAGGTAATAGAGATTAGAGAAGGGGCACTCCTTTTAGTATTCCTAAGGTATAGATGGGAGGTGACTAGATGATGTGTTGAGGTGTTGGCTAGACCTTCCAACTGATGGTGGTGGAATACATGGTATAGAAATGTAGTATTTTGATATCAAACGATAAAGATAGATTGAGTAGATGTGATCATGCGAATTGGCCCATTGATTTATTGGAACAAATATTTAGTTTCATATTGTAATGGTAGGTGTTTTAAGTAACCCATGTACATTGAATCATAGTTCCATTTCATTGAGTATGATTAAAAAATAAAAATGAATGAATTATTAGTTTGTTAATATTATTCTGAAAACACCTCATGGATGGTAGTAAATATTGAAAGAAAGGATTATATGCAAAGATACTGAGTTGTATTTGGTTGTTTGAAAAGTTTAGGTTGTAGGTAGAATGGTCTCAAATATGAAAATGAGTGTAATTTTGTAAGAAAGATTAGGTGCTACAACACACAAGTGAAACATTATGAGAAGGAATCTCATACTTATGAAATATGATATTCTTTATGAATTAGAATTGGAATTTATAAGTTGTATTATTATGAATATATCTATGGTAACTGTATGTGTATGATACATGGTAGATGATGGATATTCAAGATTGAAACCCTCAAATAAAGGCCATTGTTAGGACAAAGGAACCCTGTGATTTCCACATGTTATATACGACTAGTGGATGTCTAGTAGTAAGTTCGTGCTCTCCTTACACGAGAAATCCATGAAAAGATGGCTCACCTAAGGGATTGTTTAGTATAGAAGGGAACACCTAAGCCTAGTGGGTGAGTGTATCAAGGAGGAGGAAACTTAAAAGTTCATGTGGGAGAATCATGTGGGTGAGTTAGAAAGGATAATGAAATTAATTATTTCCTATAGAAGCCATTATATGGGATAGATGCATATCCATAGAGAAAACTATTAAATAAAAAATAGATACATATATTTGAATAGATGCTTACATCGTGGAATTGAGAAATATTGTGCATAAGATAAGTGTTTCTTTATAATTTCTATAATATGTATGCTTACTCGATTACTAATGTAGGCATATGTTGGAATGTTGAAGTCTGGTGGTATACCAAGATAGTGAATAGGATGGCACTGCAAATACAACTGAAGAATGAGGAAAAGAAGTGTTGTTAATGAGAAGAGAATATTTATGATTGTGTTATTCAAAGGGGGATATGATAGAATATCCTAGTATTGAATCCCATTTACTAACTATACTTAATTATGATTAAATATTCAATTTTGTTTAGCATCTATATTTTAATTACCATGCTTTATTTACACCATGAGGAAGAAACTTTATGGTACATTGAATAATGTAAGTATTATATTTCTTGAATTTAATAAAATAATAGAGCTACCTGAGATAGGAGCACATAAAAGATGGGTGATGATAGCAGGAGATGGGAAAGGTGAGAGGTTGCTAGTGGGTTCTACATGCCGAATAATCCTTAGTTTTCCATTTTCCCAAACATTACTTTGTTTCCTTCATCACCATGTTCATTACAAAAAATATAGAAACCTTAACTACCAATCATGGAACACGTGGTGGTTTTGGAGATGTACACCTTCCAAAATTACAAGATCAAGGCGATAAGTACCTTCATCATGGGAATTGTGAAGGGAGTGGTAAAACCTAGATTTTCTCACATTTTCTTTGAAAAAAATCATGTCCCCACAATTAGGGGGAAAATGAGGTATCGTCGGGTGTTGGGGACGAGGTCATTTTTTTATTCATTGATTCATCATTATAACCCCCACACATGTGGTTGATTGGGAGGGAACAAAATCATGATTGGATGTAGCAAATTGACTATAGAGAGGCAATGATTCATGTAGTCTTAGAGGCATGTATGTGAATAGTTGTAGGGAAGAAGGAATCATTCATTATTGTTCATTATTGGACAAAGACAATAAACATAGCAGAATACAATGATCACCTAAATGACATAATTAATTTTGGTTCTATGGACAGCCCTCGTGAAAAGTTCATGTAATAAAATTTAATAAAAGCAAAATAAGACCACGGGTAGGAGACATTTATTCCAAGATGAATGTTGGGAAAAGATATCCTAGTGGGCATCACTGGATGTGTGTTGTGGCTAAGGAAAATTGGAAAAGGCTAAGGCAAAGGCATTAAAAGGAAAAAGGCATTTTGGCACATTTATTTATGAAAATAAAGGAAATTAGGAGAAAAGTAAGGTGAAAGGTCACAGGTTGCATGTGAGAAGAAAATTGAAGGAAAATAATAGAAAATGAAGAAAATAGAGGCCTCATTCATAAAAAGGATTCTAAGGACTAGTTCATGGCTTTTCTCAGTGTAAGCTTTTGTCAGTTCAAGTTTGGAGCTCTCTCATTATTACCTCTCTCTCCCTCTTGGTCACTTGGAATTTTCTTGGAGCACTCTAGTTTGGAACAAAGGAAAGGGAAGGCAAGGAAAGGAAAGGAAAGGAAAGGAAAGAAAGGAACAAGGAAAGTAGGATCAAGTAGCTTCAACCAGAATACATTTTCACTAGAGATTTCATCTAACAGAGCAAGCATACTAGAAATTCGCATTTCTAGGTAGAGGGACAACTGTAGAAATTCTTAGTGTAGATTAATCTAACTATGCAATGTACTAAAGAAAAATACTTAATCTACTTCTACTATCAAACTTGCAAAAGCTTAATAGATTTGGAGAAAGATCAAACATAACACATATAACAGAGAAGAATCAATCACATATGAAACACAGAAGAATACTCTGGGGAAAGCCTTAGCTAAAAACCCTGCTATGTGTATTATCATACAAGTGGAAATATCTCAGGATTACAGAAAGCTTTAGCTCTCACAGCTATCTAGCTCTCAGTACAATCCCTCACTACTACTCATAGAGAGAATAGACAACACATATGCCTTTCCCTCTGTCCTCCAAGCCTCCTATTTCCTTGCGTTGTTCCTCTGGGATGATTCATCTTCAACCAAGTGGAACACTGCTCTTACACACTATAAAACTACACAATCCTCAAGGAATGACTTCCTTCTGCATGCAAGAGATTTTCTCATAGGAAAATTTTTGCAACTGATAGTACAATATCCCTACCTTTAATCTCAACTAGGTCTTTATATGAACCGACATGCATGAGTTATTTATGAGAGAATATTCAGTTATCTGGAGTACACTAGTTGCATGCATGCATGCATTAACTGACTAAACTCACAATTAGTTCCACAAATTGTTTGGAACTAATCTAACTAGACTTAACTCAGTTAACTAAGCTAACTAATTACAACTCAAATACAACTCATCCTTATCTCCTTAATTAAGGGATAACTTCCCCAATCAAAGGGATAACTATTGCATGACTTCACAAAGACTTCATGTTTGAATTTCTCCAACTAATTAACTCAAGATGAATTAATTAATTATTTTTCAAATAGATGGTGAGACAAAATTCGAATTTTAATTCAAGGACAAATTGAAATTGGAATATCCTAAAATGCTATCTTTAGCAATGTTATTTTTAGCATTTCTTGTTGCTATTTTCAACACTCCCTCTCAATAAGAAAGGGATTATCTGCCACCCCGATCCTGTCTCTATGGAACTCGAATTTACACTTTCAAAATGCCTTAGTCAAAATGTCAGCATCTTGCTCCTCGGTTGAAATATACTGCAACACCATGATCCTCCTTGCCACACAATCTTTGAGATGATGATACCGAATGTCGATATGCTTGGACCTGTCATGAAAAACTGGATTCTCAAAGAGTTTGATACAACTTTGATTATCACAATAGATCACAGTTTGATCCATCCTCTGATCAAACAAACCAACTAGAATTTTCGGCATCTAAATGGCCTCACATGCTGCCTGACTTGCAACCATGTATTCAACCTCTGCTGAGCTGAGTGAAATTGGCCTCCGTTTCCTGCTGTACCAAGAAACTACAGCTGAACCAAGGTTGAAAATTCCTCCTGATGTGCTCTACCGATCTGATGGACTCCCTGCCTAATCTGCATCTATGAATCCCTATAGCTTCACTCCCTCTGACTATCTGTACCATAATCCATACTAAGATGTGCCTCTGGTATCTCAAAACATGCTTCGATGCCTTCCAAAACATCTTGGTAGGTTGAACCATAGCTTGACTTAGCCAGTTCACCGCATAACACAAATCTGGTCGTGTGTTCACTAAGTACATCAGTGAACCAGGAGTCATAAATTTTTAATGACTGAGATTAAATCTGTAATATGTACATACCTTTGCTTTCTACAAATTTTTTCCATATTCTCAAAAAAATAAAAAAATGTAAAGAGGGTATGCCCTAAAAGAAAAATCAAAGGGCAAAAATAATAAAAAAGGTCAGAAAAAAATGAAAATAAATGAACCCCAAGAAAAAGACCATGAAAGCGAGCAAGTCCAAATGCCACTACTAGTTACCTTGGATGTAAAATAAAAGATTGTGTGCAACTTGTACTTTATGCCACAATCCATTATTTAGTCAATTTAGTGTTGTCTAAATTGCTATCATAAATTGTCAACCCGGGGCTCGTAAGCTGATGAAGTGAAGGTGCACTATATGTACTTAAGCAACCTCTTAGATCTTTTTGTCGCTTGGGGATGTTGTTTGTGGTCAATTTATCTTCCTAAGATGGAATGGAGGTTTTATAAACAGATGAGTGATAGTGTGTGTAAGGTGATTTCTAAATGAGTGAGTGTGTGTTACTGGTGGTTTCTAATTACCTTCTAAACTTGCAAAGAAAGAGCTTGAAAGAAATAACTTGAAATGAAACAGAAAGCAAAGAACCACTTTCTAATGGCACTAGTCACTACTCATGCTGCTGCAATAAAAAGTTAAGAAAAACCACTTTAAAGACCAATTATAATGTTCATCTCTTCCTAACACTCTGCTTCCAACATATAGTACTATGTGAAACACGATTAAGAAGTAGTTAGATATAAGTCTAAAAAGTAATCGAGCTCTAAGATGACAAATTATAACACCACTGTGCCTTTCTCCAACATTCTGCTTCCAACATACATTGTAATGTGTAACAAGTGAAGAAAGAGTTAGTGATATAAGTCAAAAACTACTCAAAGCAAGCTGTACTTTATTAGTATTCTGATCTCTTAAAGATGAACAACTTATGATAAGGAGACCATCAATATGTTAGCATACAACTTGAGAAACTAAACTAGAAATCAAGCTAGAAAAACAGAGTAAAGGCAGCAACTATGAATATGACAACTGAAAATACCATTAGAGATAAAGCAAATACAACAAAGACACACAATCCCGGGCTAACACCTGCAGAAAACAATCCTGATCAGTTAAAGTAAATGCTGGAAATGAAATGACAGTGAAAGTAAATCAAAACTGTACATGTTTTAAAGAAAAGGAAAATTGCTGAATTCGAAAGAAGGAAATGGCAAGAACATAAAGGTAAATTTACTGTACAAAGGCTGTTATGAATGGGGGCCCTCCATCCACAAAACCCAAGGAAAGATCAGCTACTTGAAGTCAAAACAGCACAGTCTTCTATTAACTCATATGCAGAAATTACAGTAAAAAGTGCTGAAACAGCAGCTTTAAAACAGAGTTTCTGTATACACTAAAATTGCAGCAATTACATAAACACAGCAACTAAAAACTAAATCTTAAGCGTACGCAGACGCTGGATTTATAGGCGTATGAACAACTGCCTACTGCATAAAACATGAAACGAGAAATTAACTAACAGTCATGCTAATTAAAGGTACAGCAACACGTAAACAGGTCTGTGTTTTATCTGGAGGGTACGGTCGTCATGGAGGTTGAATCCAAGGTTGGATCCTGTCTCCCATAACCTGCGTAGCGTGGAGGAATCGCCATCTGGAGTGACGTGACCTTTCAGCTCACGCAGCACCGTTTGAGCTGGCTTTGTTGACCAAAGTTTGATCCACGTTGACCGGAGGTGTGCGTGGCATTGTTGACCGAACCAATAGCATAGGAACCTTTAACACCTTCATTCCCACGTGCCCATGTGATTCGTTTTTCAAAATGACACGTGGAACATAGAGATCAATGAAAAGGCTGCGGAATGACTAGATAGCTGCGGAATCTCTGTGCATATGTCAAAAATCTAGACAAACAGTCAAACATTAGCAAAGTTAACCAATCATGCTTAAAGACATCAAATGTAATGATCTGGATAGGTTTATGAGGAAAATAGGGCAAAAGAGAGGGATAAGTGAGGAAAAGCTGTAGGTAATGATAGGTAATTAGGTGCAAGTTAGAGGCTCTACATACCCCCACTACGAGGGTGTTGCATGTCCTCATGCAATGAAAACATTGTTTAATCCACCTGCTGAGATGCCTCTGCTAAGACATCTAGTCTTCTCCTCTTCCTCTGTGTAGCCACATTGACTCTTGGTTTCCTCACCAAGCATCTGAATTTTATATTGACCAAGGCTCTGTTTAGCTTCCTGCATTTCTTCTTTAGCTTTCTGTTTTCCCTTTGCCAAAGGCCCAGATGAAGCATGGTATTATCGTGGACCATCTTGTCCACCTTAGCTTGCTCCTTCAATTTTTCATTCTCTTGTATGATGTGGCGATTTAAAACTTCAAGCTCAAAAATTTCTTGTTTGAGTGAGTGAACTTGCTGCTCAAGAGGTAGAACAGTGCTTGGACCAGTAGCAGCTTGTTCTAATGTCTCCAGGTAGTTATAAACTTTTTGCTGATCTGGGTCAATCTCTGGTGACCTCTTTGGACTAGGCTCATGCTCAAATTCGGGTTCATGCTCAAAAGGACTTTCCTCACGTGGAGGACTAGTCTCAACATGCTCAACATGTGGAGGGCTTTTCTCAAAGTCAAGTCTTGTAGCAACCTTTTCAGGTGTGCTCAAGTCAATAATGAGTGACTCTTTATCCTTTGTGGCCCTCACTTTGTCTTGTATCCTGCTACTCCTCCTCACGGTGGTGATGCTCTGTTTTTCCTTTTGTTGCTTTTGCTTTTGTTTTTGCATCTTCTTGGAAAGGGCAGCCTCATGAAGTTGGGCCAATATATGTGCCAATGGCTGAGTGTCCTCTTCACTGGAATTTTCAGGAGTAAGGTAGGTTTCTTGGGCTATAGCTTTTCCTTTATCTTTCTTTTGTCTCTTCCTACTCTCCTTTTTCTTTTGAGTAGCTTCTTGGACAATTTCTTTCAGGGTTTCTGTAATGATTTCTTGGGCTGTTTGGTCAATATCTACAGCAGGCTCAGGGTCATTTTCTTCTTCAGAATGATGTGCATCAATTTCTTCTTGGACAACAATTTTAGGGACAGCAGTTTCTAATTGGACAACAATTTCTGGGGTGATTTCCTCTCTTCTTTTCCTTCTACTCTTTTTAGGCACTTGAGGTGAACCACCAGAGGCTTCCCCTATCTCTTGGAAATGATTCCTTACAAGAAATCTTTCCCATGTATCTCTTTTTGCTTTCAACTGTTCTTCAACTAGTATCTTGACAAGCCCATGATGATACAAATGTGGCTCAATGTTTCTTGGGTTTCTTTGGACTATTGAGCACATTTTTCTAAGGCTTGAGAGTAAAAAGTATGGAAGGTTAATGTCATGCTCTCCTAAGAAATGCATCATAATTTTGGCATGGTAAACATACAAAACTCTGAATCTTCCTTCACATGTAAAGAATTTCTGTACTAACAGAAGCAAAGTTGTCCATTCTTCTTTGACAAGACTAACAGGGATTCCCTTTGTAAAAATGCTAGTGTCCATACCTGGATTCTTCAGAATTTGCTTCCATTGCTGGTCTTGTACTGATCGGTTTTTGAACCATCTCTCCCCAGTTTGTGGTAGTGAAGTGGCCTGTGCTAAACTGCTTTCGGTGACTGTAAATTTCAGATCTCCTATCTCCACTTGGTTGTCTTTGTCTTGGAAAGAACGTGCAAAAGCCTTTGTGACCTCTCTATGGTAACCCTTGAATTTTTGGATGCACTGGAGCCAATTTGCCTTCTGCAAAGCGTCTTTGATTTGGGGATATCCTTCCAGAAATTTGGAGCCCTCTGGCTCTGCCCTCAAAAGTTTACCCATCAGCTCTCTGGCTTGTCTTACGGCTCTGTTTTAATACTTTGGAGAAAGGGTTATACGGCTTCAACAGTGGCTTCAACACAACAGATTTACGGCTTCAACATAACAGCCGTAATACACTCATAACAGTGGTCAAAGTTTAGCAGAGGGGGAAAAAAATGAAACAGAGTATGGTTATTGTGGCAGAGTAGTGAATAAGGAAGAGCAATGGAAAACAAGGGAAATGCGGAAGTGAATCAACAGCGTGAATGAGATTACACATGCGTAGGAGGGTTATGAATAATGGGAAGAAACGGTTAAGTCCCTTAGACATCGGTCATGAGTGTACATTTGGCTGCAGAATCATAACGCAGAGAGCCGTAGTACAATTGTCTACGTCACTCAGGTACAAGAGTTTTAAATAGAAGAGCAGCCGTGTTTGAGTTTTAAAAATCGTGATGAATAGGGGCTGTTAAGGCTGAGAGATACGCGGATTTCCGGTTGAGTAATGGAAAGGATTGGCATTACATTAAATGGCTGAAAACACAATCCGGAAACCATGCAAAATGTTATAACCGTAGGTTTAGAAATTAGATCATACCTTATGTATCCGTGCTTTGATTCCTTTTGCTCGTCTGACACCAACCTTTCATTGTTTATTGCTGCTATTTGACCTTTTTCAATTATTGCTGATGACTTTTGGACTGCAGATTCCTTCTTAAAACAGACTGTGTTTTTTTTTTTATGCAGGTGCAGAAAGTGTATCGGCTGCGGAATTGGGATGTTGGCTGCGGAATTGCTCCTCAGCTGTGGAAACTGTAGTGATACCCTCTGTCTGCACAAAACAACTTTAGTTGTGTGAAATAAATCTGACAATGACTTTATTGGTGAGATGGAATGTAATGAATGGATGGATGGAAAGAAATGAGGTGGAGTGAGAGTGATTGGATGAATGAGATGGTGAATGAAGTAGATGAAATGGCGAAATGAGATGGAATAAGGAGAAGAGAGAGATTTTTTTTGGAAAATGTGAGGTGTCAGGTGACCCTGATTTTCACCTCAGATTTTCTGCATAGGACTGCCAATCAGAGACTGGTTTTCAGGCCTATACTTTTATTCTTTTTTTTCTTTTTCTTTTTTCTTTTTTTTTTTTCTTTTTTTTTCTTTTTTTTTCAAAAACCAAAGATTAGGCTGATGGAGGAGAAGAATCCTTCTCCACCAACCTGATTGCAGAATCTTCTTTAAACAACTTGACAAATTCCTCTTTTGAGAGTGGCTTCTGGTAGTTCTTCAAGCGATGGCCATTCACAATAAGAGGAGTATGAAATTCATCAATAGTTTTCACTCGAACTGCTCCATTGCTAAAGACTTCATCAATCTCATATGGCCCAAGCCAATGAGTTTGAAATTTTCCTTTGAAGTCTTTAAACTTTGAATCAAACAATAGAGCCCAATCTCCTTTCTGAAACTTTCTTTCTTTGATGTGTCGATCATGCCATTTAGTTCTTTGGTGCTGAACTAGATCGGTCCTTAGAATTGCATCTTGTCTTATTTCATCTAGCTCATTTAGCTGGTCCATTCTGTGTTTTTGGGCTTCCGAGAGGCTCATCCCCAATTGGACTGCCATCTTGAAGGTCTTGATTTGGAACTCAATGGGGAGCAGGACTTCCTTCCCATAAACAAGTTCATAGGGAGAATGTCCTGTTGTGTTCCTCCATGTAGTTCTATAGGCCCATAAGGCTTCAGGAAGCCTTTCCGCCCAATCTCTTCTATGAAGATGAACAGTCTTAGTGATAATGCCTTCAAGAACTTTATTGGTAGATTCCACTTGGCCATTTGATTGCGGATGGTATGGAGTAGATGTTCTGTGCTTGATCTTATATTCCTCCATCAGCTTCTCCATCACTTTAGATGTAAATTGGCTTCCTTGATCTGTTACAATTTCTCTTGGGACACCAAAACGAGTGAAAATATCCTCAAAAAGAAATTGAACAACTGAATTTTCAGTGGCAGAAGGCAAAGCTTTTGCTTCTACCCACTTAGTCACATAGTCAGTACAAACCAATATATACTTCTTTTGCTTTGATGGTGGATTAATAGGTCCAACGAAATCTAGAGCCCATTTCTCAAAGGGTTCGATGCATACCTGTGGCTGTAGTGGCATTTCATTTGAAGGAGTTGGTCTCCCAACTCTTTGACAGCTGTCACACCTTCTAACATACTGCTTTGCATCTTTAAAGAGAGAAGGCCAATAATATCCTAGAGAAAGGATTTTATAGGCTGTCCTCTTGTCAGCAAAGTGTCCGCCGCATGGTTCATCATGACATGCCTTAAGGATGTCAGGCATTTCATCTTCCCGAACACATCTTCTGATTATACAATCTGGCCCTGTTTTGAACAATTCATTAGAAATCCAAGAATAATGTGAACTCTCCTGAATGATTTTCCTTTTCTCATTAGGAAATAAGTGTAGAGGTAGCTTCCCTGTAACTAGATAATTAGCAATATCTGCATACCAAGGAGTCTTGGTAGTTACTGCAAACAAGTATTCATCTGGAAACTTATCTTCTACTGGAGAATCTTCATTAGTGTTTTGGATTCTAGACAAGAAATCAGCTACTGTGTTTTGTTTCCCAGGTCTATCTAACACAGTAATGTTGAATTCTTGTAAAAGTAAAAGCCATCTTGTAACTCTGCCATTAGTAACAGGTTTGTTCATTAAATATCTTATGGCAGAGTGATCAGTATGGACAAAAGTTTCATAGCCGGTTATGTAGTGTCTAAACTTATTGATCACATGTACCACAGCTAAGAACTCTTTTTCTGTAACAGTATAATTTAACTCAGTGGGAGTCAATTTTTACTGGTGTAATAAATGGCATAAGGGATCAAATCCTTTTGTCCCAAAACAGCTCCTAGAGCTATATCTGAAGCATCAGTGGAAATGTGGAAAGGGAGTTTCCAATTTGGCCCCCTTAAGATGGGTGCTTCAAATATTCTAGTCTTTAAAGTTTCAAAGGCAGACTGACACTCAGGATCCCATTTGAACTCACAGTCTTTGGTAAGCAATTTGAAAAGAGGAGATGCTATCTTAGTGAAGTTTTCAATAAATCTTCTGTAATATCCAGTAAACCCAAGAAAACTTCTAACATCTTTCTGGCAATTTGGAACAGGTAACTTGGAGATGACTTCCACTTTGGATCTATCAACCTTAATCCCATCTCCTGAAATATGATGTCCTAAAACAATCCCTTCAGTAAACATCATAAAAAACTTTTCATGACTTAAAGAAAGATTTGTTTCCTTACATCTTATCAGTACTTTTTCCAAATTTTCCAAAGCTTCTTCAAATGTATTACCGTAAACTGTAAAATCATCCATATAGACTTCTACACAATCATGGATTAGATCTGAAAAGATACCTAATACAGCCCTTTGAAAAGTAGTAGGTGCATTGCATAATCCAAAAGGGAGTACTCGGTAGGCAAAAGTTCCCCATGGACAGGTGAATGTGGTCTTATCTTGATCTTCAGGTGCTACCTGAATTTGATTATACCCACTAAAACCATCCAAGAATGAGAAATACTTTTTACCTGCTAAAGTGTCTAGTACCTGATCAATAAAAGGTAGAGGGAAATGATCCTTTAAGGTTGCCTTGTTCAATTCTCGATAATCAATGCAAACTCTCCATTTACCATTCTTTTTGGGTACTATAACCAAGGGAGAAACCCATTGGCTATCTGAAATGGGGTAAATGAAGTTTACCTTGAGTAATTTCTGGAGTTCTTCTTTCACGATTTCCCTAAGGTTTGGATTCATCATTTTCTGTGGTTGCCTAATAGGTCTGTTGTTTTCTTCAATATAGATGTGATGAATACAAGTCTTAGGATCGATTCCTTTCATGTCAGTGTATTCCCATGCAAATGCAGTGGAATGTTTTTGCAAAAGTTTGGTTAATTCTTCTTGTTGTGGTCTTTCCAAGTTTCTGTTAATGTTCAGTGTTTTTCCTGGAAGGATTTCAACTGTAGAACTACCAAACTCTTCCATTGAGAAGAGAGACATCTGTCTAGAGGAGAGGTATTCAATGTCTGCATCTAACTGAAACTGTGTAGAGTCATATTCTAAAGGTATTTCAAAATTTTCTAATCTATTTAGGATTTGACTATCTTCACTGATCTCAGAGATGGTTAGAACAGGTTGTATAGTATCCTCATCATCGACCCACTCATCTTCTCCTATTTCTGTTATTGCCTTTGCTGGAGGATACAAGTTGAATTTCTTGGTGGAATTACCATCTGATATATACATGTCTCCAGTCCTACAACTGATAAAAGCATCAGCTGTTGCTAGCCAAGGTCTTCCTAAGATAAGAGGATGTCCTCCTAGATTGTTCTTGGGAGTTAAAATCATAAAATCAACTGGATATTCCCAAGAGTCTAGGGAGACTGGAATGTCTTCCAATACACCATCAGGTTTAATGATTGATCGATCTGCAAGTTGTAGTAAAGTAGGTGTAAAGAGAAGGTTAGGAAGCTTTAACTGATCCATGGTCTGTCTACTCATGATGTTGATAGCGGCTCCTAAGTCAATCAAAGTATTTGGGATTTCAACCCCATTAATATGAGTTTTGACAATAGGCCTACCGGGATCCACATACTTTTGCATGGTAATCTTACCCATCATAATGTCTGCAATTTTTCCAACCAGATGTATCCTTTTGGTATCTCTGGTTCTCTTTCCTGTTTTCTTCAAACTCAACTCCTTTATTGTCTTTGCTAGAATGGGAATTTCCTTAATGGCTTGTAACAAGGGGATCTTGATACAGACATTCTTCAATTCATCTAGAAAATTATAGTCAAGCAACCAAATTTGCTTTTCCACTCCTTTGTCAATTTGTAATCTTTCAGGAAAAGGAGGTGTAGCTAAAGATGTAGGTTGCTCAACTATGGGAGTTGTGGAGGTTGATTCTTTTTCTTTTTCTTTTTGGATATTTTGGTTTTGAAGTGATACTTCGGAATCCTTATTGACCTTAAGAGATTCTTCCTCAGAAATGCTTGGCTGTTGACCACTTGTAGAAGGTTGATCTAGGATTCTACCTGATCTGAGTTGGACTTCATTGAGAGGAACCACCATATAGGTAGGGAATGGTTGACCTTCCATCATGTAAGCATTTTGAGGGTTCCTATTATTGGGATTTGGTAATGGCTGAGAAGGAAGTTGATTTGACTTATGTTGGGATTGAAGCAAGAGTTGAGAATTTTGATTTTGTGGAGGAGGTTGTTGTTGTTGAGGGTATGGCAATGATAGTTGTTGACCTTGATTTGGAAGTTGTGGGGCTTGCTGGTTCTGAAAATATGGAGGATATTGATAGAATTGAGCAAATCTCCCATAAGGATTTTGCATGCTTTGCATCCATGCTTGAAAAGGATTTTGAGGTTGAGGCCAGGGTTGTTGCCAAGGATTCCAATTTGGTTGGGTTTGAAGATTCATAGAGTTGTTAAACCCTTGATTCTGTTGCCCTTGCCAAGGTCTCCTTGCAACAAAACAGAGAGATTCAAGTGTATTTGGATCTTCTTGAAAGACTGCTTTGAGGCCAGGAATTGAAGGACAATCCTTGGTCTCATGAGTTTCTGAGCAAATTACGCATGTTTCTACAACGTGTGCATCCAAGGGACATTCCCTTAAAGCATGTTTCTTTCTACATTTCGGGCAAAAGATGGCTAAAGCCTCAGCTTCTGCTTTTTGTTTATTGTGAATCTTAAGGGTATCTAATTGTTCACTAAGACTCCCTAAGATGTCAGTTTTAAATTCATCAAGCATACTGCCGATTTCAGCCCTACTTACTGATCCCGTTGCAGATTTATTTGCTCTAAGGAGAGAAGGATCTCTAGGCCCTTTTTGAGTTTTTGATTTGCCCCTTGAGAGATGGATACATAGTTCTGCTATATCATTGAGTGAAAGTTGAGATATATCCCCTTTCCCCATCATGTTCAAGATATCTATCCATTCATCCCTAATGGCTTTTAATAGGAGGGCTTTTAAGGTCTCTTCATCCAAGTTACTCATTTTTGCTCTTTTCAGGTTATATTGAAATCTTTCAAGTAAATCTTCTAAGCTCTCATCTTCTCTTTGTATCATTTTAAATACCTCGTCCTTATGATTAGTAGGCATACAATAATCCAAATACCTATCCAAAAATGTTTGTTTCATCTCATCCCAAGACCTAATGGATTGAGTGAGTAACCCCATGAACCATTTCAAAGCTTGATCTTTCAGTGTTGAAGGGAACAATTTGAGTTTCTGAGAGTCATCCAGATAGTCATAAGTTCGACACACAACTTCAAACTCAAATAAAAATGTTTCAGGGTCCTCAGTCCTTAACCCATGGAAATTTGGGAGGATAGATGGCGATATGTTTTTCATAGTAGCTCGGGAATCCTCATTAACAATGGGAAACCCAAATGAGTTATCCCCATCTCTATTTCCTCCTCCAAGGGGGCCTCTACCTCCTCCATTGTTGTTGTTATTTCCTCCTCCTCCTCTACCTCTACCTCTACCACCTCCTTCTTCCTCTGCCATGATGGTTCCCCTAGGGATTTCAAAATCTTTTGGTTCCTCTACAAAGGGTGAATGAGAAGAGATTTCCCCTTCTTCTTCAGATGATTCTACTTCCTCAATTACAATTGGTCTTTCTGTAGGAGAAAGAGAAGGGTCTCTTCCTGGCTCAAATTCAATAGAAGGTGTGGGAGAGTCAATTCTTGGCTCTTGAATTCTAGGAATTCTAGGGCTAGGAGTGTCGGTTGGAGATGAGGGAGGTGTCTCTTGTCTATCCCTTGAAGCAGATGGACTTGTAAAAATTGAACTTCGAGCTCTAGCTAAAAACCTTCCCCTAGAATCTCTAGCTCTATGCATGTCATTTTTTATTATTTTTCTTCAAGTCAAGTTAATAGTCCTTTTTCTAATCTTCCAGGTCACTCTAGGTGCAAGAAGAGAGCATACTCAAGAAACTACTAAATCAATAACTTTCTCTTTTCTGATCCTCCAGATCACTTTGAAGTGCAAGAGGAGAGCATACTTTGATAGGTTATCAACTTCTTTCCTTGAAATTTTATGTTTTTTTTTCTAAGAATATGGCTACTTAATTTCACTTCCTCGGCAACGGCGCCAAAATGTTTAGTCAATTTAGTGTTGTCTAAAGTGCTATCATAAATTGTCAACCCGGGGCTTGTAAGCTGATGAAGTGAAGGTGTACTATATGTACTTAAGCAACCTCTTAGATCTTTTTGTCGCTTGGGGGTGTTGTTTGTGGTCAATTTATCTTCCTAAGATGGAATGGAGGTTTTATAAACAGATGAGTGATCGTGTGTGTAAGGTGATTTCTAAATGAGTGAGTGTGTGTTACTGGTGGTTTCTAATTACCTTCTAAACTTGCAAAGAAAGAGCTTGAAAGAAATAACTTGAAATGAAACAGAAAGCAAAGAACCACTTTCTAATGGCACTAGTCACTACTCATGCTGCTGCAATAAAAAGTTAAGAAAAACCACTTTAAAGACCAATTATAATGTTCATCTCTTCCTAACACTCTGCTTCCAACATATAGTACTATGTGAAACACGATTAAGAAGTAGTTAGATATAAGTCTAAAAAGTAATCGAGCTCTAAGATGACAAATTATAACACCACTGTGCATTTCTCCAACATTCTGCTTCCAACATACATTGTAATGTGTAACAAGTGAAGAAAGAGTTAGTGATATAAGTCAAAAACTACTCAAAGCAAGTTGTACTTTATTAGTATTCTAATCTCTTAAAGATGAACAACTTATGATAAGGAGACCATCAATATGTTAGCATACAACTTGAGAAACTAAACTAGAAATCAAGCTAGAAAAACAGAGTAAAGGCAGCAACTATGAATATGACAACTGAAAATACCATTAGAGATAAAGCAAATACAACAAAGACACACAATCCCGGGCTAACACCTGCAGAAAACAATCCTAATCAGTTAAAGTAAATGCTGGAAATGAAATGACTGTGAAAGTAAATCAAAACTGTACATGTTTTAAAGAAAAGGAAAATTGCTGAATTCGAAAGAAGGAAATGGCAAGAATATAAAGGTAAATTTACTGTACAAAGGCTGTTATGAATGGGGGCCCTCCATCCACAAAACCCAAGGAAAGATCAGCTACTTGAAGTCAAAACAGCACAGTCTTCTATTAACTCATATGCAGAAATTACAGTAAAAAGTGCTGAAACAGCAGCTTTAAAACAGAGTTTCTGTATACACTAAAATTGCAGCAATTACATAAACACAACAACTAAAAACTAAAACTTAAGCGTACGCAGACGCTGGATTTATAGGCGTATGAACAACTGCCTATTGCGTAAAACATGAAACGAGAAATTAACTAACAGTCATTCTAATTAAAGGTACAACAACACGTAAACAGGTCTGTGTTTTATCTGGAGGGTACGGTCGTCATGGAGGTTGAATCCAAGGTTGGATCCTGTCTCCCATAACCTGCGTAGCGTGGAGGAATTGCCATCTGGAGTGACGTGACCTTTCAGCTCACGCAGCACCGTTTGAGCTGGCTTTGTTGACCGAAGTTTGATCCACGTTGACCGGAGGTGTGCGTGGCATTGCTGACCGAACCAATAGCATAGGAACCTTTAACACCTTCATTCCCACGTGCCCATGTGATTCGTTTTTCAAAATGACACGTGGAACATAGAGATCAATGAAAAGGCTTCGGAATGACTAGATAGCTGCGGAATCTCTGTGCATATGTCAAAAATCTAGACAAATAGTCAAACATTAGCAAAGTTAACCAATCATGCTTAAAGACATCAAATGTAATGATCTGGGTAGGTTTATGAGGAAAATAGGGCAAAAGAGAGGGATAAGTGAGGAAAAGCTGTAGGTAATGATAGGTAATTAGGTGCAAGTTAGAGGCTCTACATCCATGACAGTCAAAGTCTTTAAACTTGGCTAGTTCATGTTTTAAATTTCATGTTGATAGATAAAGAATTAAAATCTGACCAAACTGTTTAATCTTGGCAGATAATTAGATTAGGTAGAGTAAATAAAAGGAGCTCAACTATTTAATCTGAGCCCTTGGATGTAATAAGGATAGACTTAGATAGTTTACTATTGTAAAAGAAAAGAAAAGGTTTTGATAAGGGTTTGCCAGTTTAAGTGCACCCTAATAAAGAGAAGTAAAAATGGTAGGATGAGTAGATGGGTAAGAAGAAGAATGGTTGTAGAATTATGATGATTGTCAGATAAGAGCATAATATTCACTTTCATCATCAAAGTTTCAAGTATGGGTGAAAATCAAGCATGCATCAAAGTTCACAAAGTCAAAATGATTAACTTCCCTCACTCATTACATTTGCACTTAACTAATTTCCAAGAAAAAGTCTTAAGTACCTAAAATTTTAAGTCAAAGGGGCTCAGAGCATTTCTCTGACTTCTGGAGGGACCAGACCCTCGGCCCAATGACTTACAGGTCCTAAGTACTAAAAATCCCCTCATAAACAGTCACCCCCTCCAAATCACTCATTTTCCCAATCAAATCCCTTTTCCTAAGAAAAAACACCATTTTTTCTAAAGAAAATGTATTTCCCCCTAATAAACCCCTTTTTCTAAGGATAACACCTTGTTACATAGGAAAAGTGAATCCCCCCATATAAACCCCTTTCCACTCAAACAACTCTTAAAAACCATCTTACCCTAAGTATTTTGTGTATATGAATAAAGTGTGCCAATCATGTGTTATACATTAAACTTATGGTAAAAATCCTTTCTGCCCATTTCATATTAATTTATTAACTTTATTTTCTAAATCCCTATAAAACCCTTTTCCCTGTATATTTATTAAATCCCAACCCTTAGCTTTTATAAAAACTATATTACAACCCCTTACCCAGACAAATCAAATTAATTAATCGATCCACGATTAATTACAGTTAATCCATCCAATTAAATCCTACCTTAACCCTAAACTAATCCCATACCGCCGCAATTAACCCATTGGGCCCCTTCCTATTACCCTCTATGCAACTCCGCAGCACGATCATCATCCGATCTGAAGGCCCACATCCAATGATCATAAGCCATTTCGCACGGGCCCCAAACCTGAACTTTACCCGCCCGAAATGGGTTGTTTTCCCTTAGGCCCCCGGTGCTACGTGGCGCCCGATGAGTGGAATCGGGTGGCCTTCCCTCAAAACCGCCCACGCCTCATAAGCGGTGCAATGGCCCTTCAATATCGCTTCCCTGCCATTTTGATAAACTGCCCGTCCGTTCATTTAATTGACTTTCACGCCATATTTCGAAATTCTGCCCGTTAAACCTTATAACGTGAAAACCTGTGTTTTCATGGTTTTCGCCTGTTCGACTGTGTAAACCTATGAAACCCTCCAGCGCCTCCCTGAACCTCTGCAACATGATTTCACCATCTTTTTTCCATCCAAAACTCTATTGTGACCCCTTTCCCAGTCATCCCTGTGCCAGAGAGCCATCAAGCACCCTTCATGAAGACCTGTGTTCTCTTAAAAAATATTGAATTTTTTCAGGTTATCAAACTAAGATCAGATCTTGGATAAACAGTTCTGATACTAGTCACAGAACTGGTTTATTCCAAGAATCAACAGAAAACCTCATTCAGAACTTGTGCTCAGAGGATGAACACAATTATACAAGGAAACAGAGAAGAAGACAACTACACAGAGCATTGACAGTCAAAACAGAGCAACCAGATAGAGAATACAGTTACAAGACAAGTGAAAAAAATATGCATGGACTTAACCTATATCCACTACCTGATGCTGATATACACAAAAATAAAAGAATTTACTGATGAAATACATAATAAATAGTAAAAAATATACAGTGGAAGGTAAAAACACAGTGGGAATGGTGACAAGTCATCATAGTCAAAGTGTATCAAGGTTAAAGAGTATCAAATTGAAGACCAAGTCAAGTAAAGCAGCTAGCATGAAGACAAACAACAGAGAAGATAGTTACAAAGCATACAAATTCATGTCAAAGGGAAGATAGATGAAAAAACAGAGCAGTAAAAATAAACAGTAAAAATAAATAGTTAAAGTAAGCATGAAGGAAATAAAGGTTAAAAAGAGATGAAAACACTTTCACCAGCAACAATGAAGTTTATCCAAAGTAAAAGTGAACAACAATTAAAAGAAATTTAAGGTTAAAATATGAAATCAGAGCAAAAATGGTACATTCTTCAGAAATTTCCTATTTATGTCATAGTTTTGCAGAAACTATTGTGACCAATGTAATATGTATTTTGAGATACTGGAGGAGGTTTTTGTTCCTAACAGGCCAATCTACAAAAACCTATCTCACTTTTTACACAGGTATTAACAAAAAGGAGATAAGTGCATGTCTTCACAGCCTATGTTTTAGTTTGTGCAAAGTCCTGTTTTTTACATCTTTTTCAGAGAATATTGTGAACATATGGAGCTGAATTCTGGAAAACTAAGAGAGGTTTATCTCAAAAGCATAATTATCTACAATAATCTCTTTCACTTTTTAAATATCTATCTCAGATTGAGATATAAAAAGGCATCAATTGACCCTAAGTTTGCAGAATTGCTGGAGCAGAATGCACAAAGAAAGGATGCAGTTAGTGACTGGGATGCCTCATCATCAATTAAGAGTTGCTATCAAATTCTAATTTCTCTTCTTTGTCACCATAAATCCATAAAAATAGTGCCAAGTAGATTCATTAGTTTTGAGTGTCCTTTATTTAAGTTCTATTAATGTAAAATAGTTTGAGATATTTGTAAAACCAATCTTGATATTTCTTCAAGATATTTCAGTTTAGAATTAGTATAAATACTTCTTCATTTGAAGTATTTTGTGTGGATTAAAATACATTTTTGTAGACATTTTATATTGAGCCAAGGAGCTATTGTACTCAAGACTGGACTGGTTTTGCTGGATATGAAATAAAGCTAAGGACATTTCACTGGATTCTTGTGCACAGTTGGAACAAATAAGTATTATCTCTTCATGTTTAAATATTGTTTTCTCTTCATGTTATAAATATTCATATGTGTCTCTTATGAAATCTGAAAGGTAAACAAGGAATGATATCTTAGAATTAGCTTAAATTCTCTCTGTCTTAACTGTTTACCTTCTATATGTTTTCTACTAAACTATCTTGGTCTGAGAATTCTTAATTGCTCCCTTACTTCCGTAGTTCCCCCCCCGGTCCATAGTAAAGGATTCTTCATTGCCCTTTGCTACTGATCATCCTTCTTTTCTTCATCTTAATCCCGATTAAGGATTCTTCATTTCCCTTTGCCCTAGTTAGGACTACTTCATCCATTTGAACCTGCAGATTTGCTTTTGGTTGTGCTAGCCTGCCCTGTGAACTCTTACTTTAGTGATTGATCAGATCCAGTTAAGCCACTCTTTGATTGACTCCATAGCCCAATGGCCTGAATACTTGTTCTACCCATCTGTTTTCTTAATTCCACCACCCAATCAAAACAAAACATCATGAGCACTAATAACTAGCTTGAAATCCCACCCAAAAAAAAGTTAAATTATAAAGAGAGAGCCCTCTCTAAACTTAGGTTGGCTAGAACCCGAGTCTAAAAGATTAGGTTTGTGGTTACCTCGGAAATTTATTTCTTTAACCTTGAGAAAATTTTGAGTGATAACAAAACCCACAAGCTGTCGATACACAGTAGCTTCTACTACTTCTCCTGAAGTAGCATCCTCCTTCCTCTAGTTACCTGCTAGAGGAGTCTGCATGGGCTTGCACTTCTCGATGTGGAATCTCCTGAGTATCTCATTGGAATTATTGCCTTGAGACACAAGCAACTTCCCATCCTTATGCCACACTTCCATGCCTAGAAAGTAGTGCATGAGACCCATGTCTTTCATCTCGAACTCTCTTGCAAGGTCCTCCTTACAAGACATGATCAATTGATCATCACCTGTCAATATCAGATCATCAACATAAAGAATAATGATCAACTGCTTACCTTCCACCATGATGTGGTTCAAGTTCGCATCTGCTTCACTCTTTGTGAAGCACAACCTGGTGAAGTAGTTGTCGATCCTGGTGTACCAAGCATGAGGTGCTTGCTTCAGCCTATACAAAGCTCTCTTGAGTCAGCACACATGCGACTCATGATTGATGGTCTCAAAACCTTCTGGTTGCTCTATGTAAACCTCTTCCTCAATCTTGCCATTGAGGAATGCAATCTTCACATCCATCTGATGGATCTTCCAACCCATCTGTGCAGATAGTGACAACATCGATCTGATAGATGATTACCTTGCTACCAGAGAAAAATTCTCATCATAGTCAATCCCCTCGACCTGTGAGAAACCACGGGCAACAAATATTGCCTTTTGTTTCTCCACACTACCATCAGCAGCTTGCTTTACCTTGTAAAGCCAACGGGAACTCACAACTGACTTGTTCTCCGGTCTTGGAACCACATCCCAAACACTGTTTCGAACCATGGAGTCATACTCCTCCACCATAACATCAATCCAAATCAGCTACTGCATTGCTTCCTCAAAGGAAGATGGCTCGGTCTCAACACATTCCCCAACAAGGGCCATGTATCCAGTGTACCTATCAGGTGACCTCCTCTGTCTGCGCTGAGAAGATGGTTCTCCCACATTCTCTCTCACATCCGACAACAATTTGTTAGCTTCTCTCGTGTGCTTCCACCCATCTCTGGAAGACTCTTCTTGAGTGGATGTCTCCACTCCTGGAACCTCTGCATGCGGCTGCTCTGCATTAGTTTGAGGCTCCTCCTCCTTAGGAACCAAAAGTTCCTCCACATCCTGTAGTTGGAGCTCCCTCTCAAGGGAGATTCGCATGGCCTTCTGCTCATCAAACTTAAGATCTCTGTGAACCAATGTCCTCCGACTGGTAGGAAAATACACCCAATAGTTATGGGTTGTATCAGTGTACCCCACAAGTATCCCCAACTCTATTGTCAGCTCAAGTTTCTCCCGGGCATCCTTGGTTACATGGCAATATGCCGATGAGCCAAAGATCTTGAAGTGAACCACATCTGGTCTCTTCCCAGAGAAAGCTTCCTCTGGAGTCTTCATCCCAAGTATATGATGCGGGCTTCTATTCTGCAAATAGACCACTTTGTTGCATGCCTCAGCCCACAAATGAAGTGGTAGGCCTTGGTCATGCAGCATCACCCAAGCTACCCCCACAATCATTATGTTCTTCCTCTTGGCCACCCCATTCTATTGTGGGTTATGAGGTGCTGTCAACTCCTGTTTAATTCCTTCTGTAGCACAAAAGTCCTTAAACTCTTGAGAAACATACTCTCCACCATTGTCGCTTCTTAAGGACCTAATCTTCTTCCTTGATTCTTTCTCAACCAAAGCTTTTAATTCAGAAAACTTTGAGAAGGTTTGATCCTTCTTCTGCACGAAATATATCCAACATTTATGAGAAAAATCATCAATGAAAATCACATAATACCTTTGTTTCGCGGTGGAGGCTGTCGAGAATGGTCCATACACATCTGTATGAACTTGCTCCAAGATTGCTTCAGCTTGACTGTCTCAATCATGAAAGTAACACTTGGCATACTTTCCCAAGGTACAACCTTTGCATGTGTCTACTTTCTCAAGTTTACCTTTGGGAAGTCCGATAGAAATCTACTGCATTATCTTCAAGGCCCCATGATGCAAGTGGCCCAATCACCTATGCCATAACTTGCCAATATCTTGGCTTTGCACCAATTCTGCTTTGGAACTCAATGCAGCGCAGTCATCTACCTCCAACTTGTAGAGATTCTTCACTCGAATCCCAATCCTCTTGGTATGACCCGTGGCTATGTGTCTCAGGAATACCTTTCCTTTATTGAAGACTACATCATAGCCTTTGTCTTCCAACATTGTGACCGATACCAAGCTATTCTTCATTCCAGGCACATACTTTACATCAGTCATGGTGAGAGGAGCTCCATGCTCCCTCTAAAAAACAACTGTACCTTCACTTGAAACACGGTACTTTCCATCATCGCCCATCTCTATGCGCATCTTGAGGTCTTTCTCCTCCAAGGTACTGAATAAACTCTTATTGCTGGTCATGTGGAATGAGGCTCCATTGTCCAGATACCAAACACAACCCACCATCGATGAAACCATGCATGCGATGAGGGTAAAGTCCAATTCAAACTAAGAAGCCAGTGCCTCACCTTCTGATCCTTTCGAGGATCCCTTCTTGGATTTCTTCAATGGACAATTAGTTGCATAATGGCCCACCTCATGACAATTAAAGCATCTCACTTTAGATTTGTCAATCTTCTTCCCACCATGAGAAGAACTCGATTTGGAATGGGAAACCTTCCCTTTCCCTTTCCTTGCCTTACTTGCTAAGGCTAGATTTTCTTCATCATCATGATTAGATGAAGAACCATCTCTAGTGCTCCTCCTGATCTCCTCCTGCATCAAATCCGACCACAGTCGTTCCCAATCCGATAGTTTCTCTCTTCCATTTACTGAGTCCTCGTAGCTATTCCAGCTCTTTGGAAGACCGAGGAGAGCAAGGCTCACCATATCATCATCGGCTGTCATTATTCCTACACTAACAAGCTCATCTCTGTAGGTGGTGAGCTTGTTTAGATATGTAGAAATAATGTCGCCCTTTTCAAAATTAATTTTTTGAAGCTTGTCCTTGAGCGCCAGCTTCCTCTGGTCACTATTGTTCTAATATAGGTTCTTCAATGTCTTCCACATTGAAAACAGAGTCTCCTTCCCATGGAGACTCGAGACAATATGGTCTCAAATTCCCTCCAAAAGAATCCTCCTCGCTTTCACCACACACTTCTTCCATTTAGCCAGTTCTTGGGCATTAGCTATTGTTGGCTTGGGGACTTCTTGATCAATGAAATCCTTCAAACCATTGTCTTCTAATATGGCTTCCATGTGATCCTTCCATGCTATGTAATTCGAGCTGCCATCCAGTGCATGCTCGAGTCTCAAGCCATTGAAAGCCATTGGTGAACTTTGAGGTGTGATAAGAATTAGATTGTGTACCTACAATCAAGAACTTCAAAACTTCGAATTTCCTTTCTCTATATACTTTTCTCCGCTTTGATCACCTTTGCTCCAATACCATGTATAAATTCTTTGTGTAGATTAATTTGATTATGCAATGTACTAAAGCAAAATACTTAATCTACTTCGACTATCAAACTATGGACGCTTAATCGATTTTGAGCAAGATCAAACAGAACACATATAACAAAGAAGAAGAATCAATCACATATGAAACATAGAAGAATACTCTGGGGAAAGCCTCAGCTAAAAACCCCACTATCTATATTATCATACAAGTGGAAATATCTCAGGATTACACAAAGCTTTAGCTCTCACAGCTATCCAGCTCTTAGTACAATCCCTCACTGCTGCTCATAGATAGAATAGACAACACATATGCCTTTCCCTCTGTCCTCCAAGCTTCCTATTTCCTTGCGATGTTCCTCTGGGATGATTCACCTTCAATCAAGTGGAACACTTCTCTTACACACAGTAAAACTGTGCAATCCTCAAGGAATGAATTCCTTCTGCATGCAAGAGATTTTCTCATAGGAAAGTTCTTGCAACTAATAGTACAATGTTCGTGCCTTTAATCTCAACTAGGTCTTTGTCTAAACTGACATGCATTAGTTATTTATGAGAGAATATTCAGTTATCTAGAGTACACTAGTTGCATGCATGCATGCATTAACTGACTGAAATCACAATCAGTTCCACAAATTGTTTGGAACTAATCTAACTGGACTTAACTCAGTTAAATGAGCTAACTAATTACAACTCAAATACAACTCATTCTTATTTCCTTAATTAAGGGATAACTTCTGAAATCAAAGGGATAACTATTGCATGACTTCACAAAGACTTCATGTTTGAATTTCTCCAACTAATTAACTCAAGATGAATTAATTAATTATTTTTCAAAAAGCTGGTGAGACTAAATTCGAATTTTAATTTTCAATTTTAATTCAAGGACAATTAAAATTGGGATACCTTGAAATGCTATCTTTAGTAATGCTATTCTTAACATTTCTATTTTTAGCGTTTCTTGTTGCTATTTTCAACAACAACATAAAGGCCACACAAAAAAATTTTGTGGTATTTGGGAGCAGTTGATCCGGGCCAAGAGTTCATCCGGGAAGTTAGGAGTTAGATAGCAGGGGTGAATCACATTTTGGAGGATTTTTCAGAGGGATTTGTAGGCAGTTTCCAGAAGGTCAAGTTTGGTAGCCATACATGGGGTGAGGCTCCAAGGGGGTCGAAAAATAGAATTCAAAACCAGCCAATTCCCTTCTGGGTTTTTCTATGTTTTCACCGAGGAGTCTGGGGTTAAAAGAATATAACTGTGTGGGTGGGTTTAGTGCACTTTCCAGCCATTCAAAATTCAATGGGGCAGTAGTTTTCTGGGTAGTGCAGTGCAGATTGGTGCAATAGTTGGGTAGCCTTCATTTCAGCCATTTTCCTACCTAGGTTTGGTCCTACTTGTCCATTGAGACAAGCCCAGGTGCACCATTCCACTATCTATTGTATTTGTCTTTCAAAAATGCAATAAAATGGCTCAGAAGTTCTTCATTTGCAGTTTTTCTACGGGTGCTTGGTGAATATTTCGTTTTTTATTTTACTGCATAGAATATTTTCTCTTATCACTTGTATTTCCTATTAAGGATCATTACAATGGTATTAGAGGATGATCTTGGTCAGTTGTGGATTAGCCAACAAGATCATGGAAGATTTGGGCATGTATGCACTGTGATGGGTGAAGTATAGACAAACCCATGGCTTAAAGGAGAGTGAGTATCATTAAGGGAAAAATGACCCTCACTCACTTTGATGGTTTAGCTAGGAGTTCTGTTAGAAAATGGGTACAAGAATTGGACACATATTTCTGGCCAAACCCCATGAGGGAGGCGAACACTATTAGACATGTCACTTTTCACTTGGATGGAGATGCTATGGAATGGTGGTAACGAGGGATAATCCCTTTGGGTCATGTATGTATCACATCCTACAAAGAGTTCACACAGAGGCTCGTGGAGAGATTTGACCAAAAGGACACTAGACCCCCTCAAAGGGAGTGGATAGGACGAGGAAAGCTAGAGGATGAGACCAGGAGGCATTTCTATTGGTGGAGACAGGGCTTTAGATGTCAGAATCTTGAGGAGGAGCTTGAGTAGAAGGACACGCAAGATGGTGAGGGGCATATCAATATACTCAGTGTGGCGCAGGAGTCACCATTGTTGCAGGCCTCTTTGGTAGCTCCATATGGCACCTCAGTTGAGGGAGTAGAGCATACACTCGGAGGGCCATCTATTGATGGGAAGCCAATGGTTGATGAGGTACCTAGTGCTATGACCCATTTTCTAGATGATGGTTGCCCACAACAGGTTGATGAGGTGCCTAGAGGCATACTTGTCATTGAGGAGGTACCAGAAGAGACGGAGGGGTCTGTTGTGGCCAACAACAACCCCCCTTCTTATTTATTTTTATCACTAATACTAAATAAGTGTGGACCCTTATTCAAAAATTTAAAAAATCGATTAATGCTTGTATTTCCTTTTTCAATAAAACTTATTATCATAAACTTAGGAGAATACTCTCGAAAAATCTAAAAATACTTAAGTTTTATGATAAGTTGGAATAAAATCACTCCTTAAAGCGCGTCGCATCACAAAAAGGGTAATGGATGCCTTCCTACAAGCGGAATTCTAAGATTGCGAAATCGCGATGCGAAATCATGCATCAAAAGACCCTCATCACATTGCATGCCTCAAACATCACTTACGCTGAAATGCCTTAAACCACCGATATGCGATGGCACATCTCGCAAATCGCATTTCGCAAAAAACACATTGACGGATGATTACCACACGCAACGGATTTGCGATATTGCAATTTGCGATACTGTGATCTGCGATATTGTGAAGCAAATCACAAAATCACCTTTTCATAGATCTTTAGGGTTTGTTGTTCGAAAAAGCTTTTTCCATAAACCGAGGTCCGGTTATGTACGTTAATGTTAATCAATGAGTTAGTTGGAAATCATTAATAAAATATGGTTTTGATCTTATCGAAGAGCCATTTCACATAAGGTGATATATTTTATATGTTTTCTGCATTTAAAGCTTTCCCGTCACCTTTTTCTTATCATTATTCTCACCTCATTTGTAAACTGCAGGAGTGAAGAGCAGAGAAGTATACATAGCAGTGTTTAGGATATTATGGGAAAGAAGGGTAAAGCTCCGAGTTCTGAAGATAAAGAAATGACGCCCTTATACACAGGCACCATTTGTAACAAAGATGCCAGTATTACTACTTGGGAAGGCATGTACAGCCTATTCGAGGAAGAAAATCCCAAGGTAATGGAGGTTACAGCTACTGCAGGCTCACATGGGTCTTCTGAGGCATCTATTACAAAACTAGCATGTTCGTTCTTGCACAAGATAGCAGCGAGGCCCAAAATTCTTCCATACATAGACATGGTTAAATGGGTACTAGATAATGTTGATATCACGTATAGAGAATTTAAAGCTCAAAACCACGAACTCACAGAATCGTTATTTTCACAAAATTTAAGCTTTATATCCTCTAACAAAAAGCGCGCAAGAGGTGAAAATCACACAAGGGAAGCTCGGATCGAGAAATGGAGGCAGTTTCCGATGTGCGATTAGCGCCATAGGAAAAACCCCTCAAGATGGAAAGCCTCTAATCACTCAGTCGCCTATAAGCCTGGAAATTTGTAGGAAAAAGCGCTAAAGGCGAAAGGAAAAACTTGAACTCTAGACCAGTGGTATTTATCAGATATATCATCAAGTGGTATGTAGATATCTACCGAATGTACAACATCTACAGACAAACTAGAGATAGAAGGCTCAAGAAAGGGCAGAGTCAATCAAAAGGTTAACCAAGTTGAATTGGGATTCTTACTGGGCATACTTGGTAAAACCACACAGCCAATGCATGACTCTCAAATGTATCATCAATTCTGCAGAGAAGATGGCACCAGCACTTGGCGATTCCGTTTTCGCGGGACAGCTAAAATCGGAAGTCGGCCAGCCAACTCTCCTCAAGCAAATGTTGAACGCTTTCGAATATAAGGAACAGATACACATATAGTTAGTTGTTAGTTTTAGTTTTAGATTCTGTTTTAGTTTTAATTTTGCTTTATTTTTGCCTGAAATGAGGACAGTCATTTAAACTGCATCCTATAATAAATTATTTTTAGATTTAGTTAGTAGTATTTAAACCCTCCTCATGCATTTAGAGAAGGGTCCTGAAATTTGTCAAAAAATTGTCCTCAGAACATGCACTTTTGCACCCTCCTAGGAGGTTTTGATGAATGAATGGAACAGGATTTATTGATATTTGCATTTAATATCTACTACTGATGTTGCACTTTTGTACTCTTAGTGGATGTTGGATTAAGAAGAGATAAATCATTATTGCTTGAAGCTCATGAGTAGAACTAGTTATAAATGGTACTTTTATCTCTTAACTATTTCTGCTTATGTGTTAAGGTGATATTCATGTTCAGTTATTTATATATGAATGCGTGAATGCTTGAGTTATCATTTGGCACTTTTGTATGGTGATAGCTATTTATTTATGTTTAATATATGAGTAGCTTATTATGCGATATGTTTTTCACAACTGTTTCGTCTAACTTTTTATACGAAATGGTTTATCTTTATTGAATTCTTTTCTCATAGCAGTTGAATGATCTTTATTACCAACTGTTATTTGAAATCATTTTAGATCGCATAATGGAAAGATTACATCCCGGGTTAGTTTAGAATTAGATATTTTTGTTTATTAGAATACAATTTCATGTTGTTAGATTAGATTTAGAATAAAAAGCATTTTACTTAGGAACTATTAGAAAGGAAATATCAATTCTCAACACACACACACACATATATTGGGAAACTGGTCCCATATCCCCAGTCGGACCCACTATACCAAACGGAAAAGGAGCTGCTAACCAAGGTCCAGACCGGGTGGGTATCCCCCTTGTTGTAGACCCGATTTTCGGGGCTTCAACATATTTGGCGCTAGAAAGAGGGCCCCAAACTGTGAATGGCAAGTAAGTCTAAATCTAAATACCATTCTGAGAGTAAATTGCCCTCACCATCTCCCCCAACTTCTCCATCACACTTAGAATCTTTAAATCTTGAGCAAGAAGTCGAAAGAACAACAACCACTACCACAAACCCTAACATTTCAGAGAAATCTACTATTGAACCTCCTGAAGTTGAATCTTTGATTCATAAACTTCAGTGATTTTCTATATCACCTCAAAGATCTGATAAATCTCAAGGCAGTGTGACTTCGCAATATAACCCTGCTCATCCTCTCACTAGATTAAAGAGTGAAAAGTTTGGTATTGAGCCAACCGAGTTACCTCTACCTACAAGGAAGAGAGCAAGGAAATCACCTAAAGGGTCTGATAGCGAGACTCTTTTGTCATCATCATCCATCTCAACCTCTCCACCGTGAAGTCAACCATCCACCCCTCCACTTCAGATTATTGTCCACCAATCCACTGGAACTTCAACATCTCCTTCTCAATCCTCTGGAACTGTAATATCCTCATCTTCCCAACCGCAGGGATCATCTTCTGCGCTTTCCTCTATTAGTAGTTTAGAAATGGCCCAATCTCCATGGAATAACCCAGGGGCAGTCTTAATGCCTGCGCCATTGAGTCAAATACCGGCCCATCCTAAAAAATGGCTACCTATGTTTAATCCCGAAGCAGGCATGCTAGCGGAAGAACATATAAACAACTTTATGTTATCTATAAATCTCAATGGAGTTACTAATGAATATGTTGTTGTCCGACTCTTTCCTTACACTTTGCAAGGAGCAGTCAGATCATGGTATTTCTCATTACCATCTGGATCTATCACTAGTTGGGATATCTTCCAAGAACAATTCTTGACTAAGTTCGGTGATGACAGGTCTACCGCGACATTGATCAATGACCTGTCTAACCTTAGGGCTGAGTCAAAGGAACCTATCAAAGATTTTAACTCACGTTTCAATAAACTGTTGAACAAAATTCCTACTACTTCTAAGCCTAGTGAAGAAGTGCGAAGTGAATGGTACATCTCTACTTTACCATCAAACATAGCAATCTTCGTTGATAGGGCTAATAAAACAACTTTAGCTGACAATATGAAGGAAGCAATAGCGGTAGAGAAACATATCATAGCCTTAGAAAAGAAAAACACCATTGATGAACGAAAATCTAAGAAGGTTACTTTTAAGGAAGATCCCAAGAAAAAACAATCGAAAGATCCATTCAATTTAGAAGGATTGCAGAAAGTTTTGAAAACCATGTCTAACGAAATGGTTGACATTAAGAAACAAGTAGCAGAGACTTCTTCTAAAAAACCGTACAAGCCTTATAGAAGAAATCCTTCGACTGATTCAAAGCCTCCTAACGCTATTACAAATGCTGAATCAGAAGAAGAAGAAGAGGAAATTGCTACCGAAGAGCCTACCGATGAAGAAGAAGTTGTAGAGGTACAAGGTATGTGGGATTTCATCCTCCCAGATGAAGAGGATCAAGAGGCATCGCCAGTTAGTACTCGAAGTAGAAATCAACTCGATCCTCCTCAACCTACTCCTAAGCCAAAGAGCACAAGCTCAATGCCTAAGGATAAAGTCGCAACCAAGAAAACGACATCCAAAGCGACTCAAACAAGCCTAGTCCAAACAGATTCACCAACTCCATCTAAAACATTGATTGTTTCTGATGAAATGGAGTATAATTCATATAAGACATGAAATTACTTTTTATGAATTGAGCAATTTAAAACATCAACAAAAGGTACTTTTGAAAGAATTACATGCAGTACCAGTTGTACCTCTGCCTGCCGCTATAATCTCTCAAGCTTCCCATGAGATGGGAATACCTCCAACTAATGTGATTAATAAAGTTGATCCGAATGATATCGCTTCAATTGGAGGAAGGTCGAGATCTCATACTCCCCCATTTCTTCTTACTTATGAAGTTTTCAACAAAAATTTGCATAATTGTTTAGTTGATTCTGGAGCTTCATCTAATATCTTACCTAAATCGATATGTGCAAAGTTGAACATTCAACCTCAAAAATCTGTTGTGCGCATAGTGCAGCTGGATCGGTCACAAGTTGAAGTGATCGGCGAATTAAATCAGGTTACCATAAGGCTGTCATCTAATCCAAAGGTATGTCAAGTTATTGACATTTTAGTTGCAGATATTCTAGAATTTTATGGCTTAATTCTTAGCAGAGATTGATTAGAAAAACCTCATGGATACTTTGCAACTGATTGGTCGCACATGTGGCTCCCTTACAATGGTAAACCAAATCAGATAAAGGTTGAGCAAGAAAGACATCAGAAATACATAGTAATAGAATTGGAAGGAGAAAATGAACCGGTAGCATACAGCAATAATATTATTGGAAACTATTATGTTGATTCTTTCTTAGGAAATTTTAATGCTCACACTTCACCTTACTTAGAACATTCTGTTTTATCTCAAGTAGAAATTTTTTCCCAAATAGATAGTTCTAAATGTATTAATTTTATAGATAGTCCTCTAAACAAATCTTTATTTTAGAAGTTATTTTTTGATGATTCTAAGTCTAACGAAGGAGCAGGAGTAGGATGCGTATTAATCAGTCCAGAGGGAAACAAAACTATGCTAACTTGTAGACTCGAGTTCGATTGCACCAATAATACTGCAGAATACGAGGCTTTAGTCCAAGGATTATACAAAGAAATCAGATTAGACATCAAATATCTACAAGTCTTCAGAGATTCTGAAATTGTTATCAAACAGGTACGGAATACTATACATTGTCTATCAGGTCATTTAAAGCATTACCAATCTTTAGTACAAGATCTGACTGAACATTTTATAGCATTTAATATTTCATCAATTCCTAGACTCCAGAATGCTAGTGCCGACCTCTTGGCAAACGTAGCTTCCAAGCTCATTCCCTCAGAAGACTATAGCCCCGATAGATTTTCAATCGAATTAATCTTTAGACCCTCGATTCCTAATAACATTACCAATTGGAGAATTTTCAATGATGATCCTGATATTGTAAGCTTCCTCACATCTGAGGGATCTTACACCAATCAGATAATTGATGAGGACCAACATGACAGACAATTGCAACAAGATAGCACTAATAATGTTATGCCAAAGTCAGTAGTCAAATTAGAAGACCTATATGATTTGAAAGATCGATTCAAAAGATCTACCAATTCAAAACTTCAAAGTTCAACTCTGAACTATGAATTAGTAAATCTAGGAACTGATACCAAGCCATAGAATATCAACCTAGGCCTTGGCCTAGCTCCTGAAGAAAAAATAGCGTATGTTCGTCTCTTGAAACAATACAAAAGTGTATTTGCTTGGAACTACGATGAACTTAATATTTACGACACTTCTATCATCCAACATACTATCCCAATGATAAACAATGAAAAACCTGTCCAACAGAAGCTAAGAAAGATCCATCCTAATCTAGAAAACCAAATCAAATATGAGCTCAATAAGTTATTGAAAGCCAAAATCATTTTTCCCGTTCGACATTCTAAATGGGTTTCCAACATGGTTCCCATTAGAAAGAAGAATGGAGACATTAGAATTTGCATTGACTTTTGAAATCTTAACAAAGCCTGCCAAAAAGATAATTTTCCTTTGCCTCCTATGGAGAAAATATTGCAGGCAGTTGCAGGATCAGAATTAATGTCCTTCTTGGATGGTTTCTCCAACTACAACCAAATTTTGGTCCATCCCGATGATCAATTAAAGACCACATTCAGAACCAAATGGGGTACTTATGCAAATCAAAAGATTCCTTTTGGTCTGATCAATGCTGGTGCCACATTCCAAAGGGCCATGGACATCACATTTAAGGGATTAGTAAACAAATCAGTAGTAATCTACCTGGATGATATAACTGTATATTCCAAGAAGTGAGGCAATCATCTCAGAGATTTAAAACAGATCTTCCAACGTTGTCAAAGGTATGGAATTTCACTTAACTCAAAAAATTCCTTTTTTGCATTAAGTGAAGGAAAACTTCTTGGATTTATAGTGTCAAAATCTGGAATCCATATTGATCCCGACAGAATCAAGGAGATTTCTGAAATACCTTTGCCTCACAACAAGAAAGCTATGCAATCTTTCCTTGGCCAGATTAATTTTGTAAAGAGATTTGTTCTAGATTTTTCAAGAATTGTATCTTCTTTACAAGCAATGATTAAAAAGAACTCAATCTTCAAATGGGGCCAAGACGAATATGAAGCATTCAATCTGATCAAACAAGCGATTGTTAATGCTCCATCTTTAGCAACTCCAATTTTTTCCGATCCTTTCATTTTATATACATTTGCCTCTGATATATCATATGCTACGATACTCACTCAAGCAAATCAAGACAAGGTAGAAGCCCCAATTGCTTTTTTCAGTTCAAATCTACAAGGGGCTAAGTTAAATTATTCAGACGTAGAGAAACTTATGTTGTTTTCAAAGCGATAAAATATTTCAGACCCTTTTTGCTTAAAACCCATACAAAAATCATAGTACCATTTCCAGCGGTAAGAAATCTCTTAGTACAGAAAGATGTGGGTGAGAAAAGAGCCAATTGGGTTACCACATTACAAGAATATGACGTTGAAATTAAACCAGCAAGTATTGTAAAAGGTCAAGGCTTTTGCAAAATCCTGGCTGGAGCATCACTTATTTCCAAAATACCATCTTCAGAGATACAAATGTACGAGGTAAGCCTAAACGATGTTAATTCATTATACGCTGATATCATATTGTATCTAAAGAATGGATATGCCCCTTGAAACCTCGATTATACAAAGAAAAGAGCTCTAAGGTTGAAGGCTAAGCAATACTAGCTCGTGAACGATGTACTTTTTAGGATGAATTATGATTCTGTTCTCCTTAGATGTCTTGAGAAATCTGAAGCTGAAAAGGTGTTGCAGGTGTTAGAGTCGGTCTTGTCAGTCCTCCGTCAGAGATTAAAACTCTTTCTGCATTTCATTTTTAGGTGTCTCACCCCATTCACTCAGCTGCATTCCGCTAGGGGCATGCCATAACCTGACGGAAGGGCCTTACCATTCATTCCCCTCATGTCTTGTACCTACTGGCTCAGGTCTTTTCATCAATGTGTATTAAAGTCCATGACAGTCAATGTTCGATCTTTTAGTGGACGAGAGTAATTTTGGTCATCAAGTCTAGGGATTGGTCATTTGGTCCTCAAGCAATGTCCAATAAAGCCAGCAAGGCTAGAGGGAGGCTCTTATAAAGTTGTGATTCACAGATTTTCATCGTCATATTGATATATTACAACTGTTCTTCAAAACTCTGTTTTGAAGAAAAGTCAACAGTTTGTCATTTGTAAAAAAATTTCAAAGTTTCTCAGTGGATTTCTCCAAGTGCAGCCCTGGTTTCCTTGACCAAATGCCATGTCAACAACCCCTGCAAAAGTGCCAAAAAAATTCATCATTTTAGCTAAAAATTCAAAGGGAAAAGTGAAATTCAGTGTTGCTTTAAATCAGTGAAAAGTGTCAAAACAAAACATTAGCAAAATGGGTTTTGAAGAGACAAAAATCAAACCCATGACTCCCAATACCTTTATAAAGGATTCCCACAAGAAACAAAGTCATTGTGAACACCAAGGAAGAGAGAAACATTGCAAAGTGAGTGTGAGAGTGCAAGCACGCGTTTGGAGTGAGTTTGGAGTTTTTTTTAGGAGCGTGGTGCACAGAGCGCGACCCTACAGTGTAAAGTTAACATGGGCGCGACACATATACCGAGTGTAGCGCACTGGGTTTGCTACATGGCGCACACCCACAGAGGCCCGAAATTGTTCCCAATTGCATCAAATCTTTTGGAATTCCTTCCAATTGCCATGTAGGGTCTATCTCTTGGCTTGCTCATCCAATTTTATGGATAGGATGATGGTTATGGCCGTTTATAATTGCAATAAAAAAAAACGCCTAAACCCTACCACTTGAAATCACCAAAGCTATTGCTCTAGGGTTGAAGACTTGTTGTGTTGATGCCAAGATTCCTCTTTCACCTCTCATTTTTTCACTCCTTTCCATTGTTCCCTTCCCCACTATCTCATTTTTCCCTATTTTCCCTACCCTAAAACATTACTAAACCCATATTCCCTATCCCTCCACTCATTGGTCAATGTAAATCCCCAAACCCTCCTACATGTCCCTAAACAAAACTTCCCCCCCATAACCCCTATTCCCATCATATTATTCCCCTTCCTAACACCCCCTTTTTGCATTGTTCCCCTTGGTGGAAGATATCACAACAACACCTAGTTTCATACCATCATCAAAGGGCAGTCCAAGCACAGTACACATACACCAGTCATGGCATCTGAGCATTCATCGTTGTTCCCCTTGGTGGAAGATATCACAACAACACCTAGTTTCATACCATCATCAAAGGGCAGTCCAAGCACAGTACACATACACCAGTCATGGCATCTGAGCATTCATCGGAGTATGAGATGGAAACACAAAGTGATTCATCCTTGGAAAAACAGGCTCCCCGGAGACATCACAAAAGTGGCAAACATGTTAGCGATGAGCCAACCACCCTCACTGAATTACAGGCTTGCCCTCTTGCTATGTCATGTTTCCAGCATCTATCATGTTTTGAGTTCTGTCAAAGGGTGGCTAATGTTCGAGTTCATCATGAGTTGGCCCATCTTTTTGTGCTTCACTTACATGGAGGTCACTCTATCTTGGCCGGGGTCACTTTCACACTGACACCCGAAACAGTCTCATTAGCAACCGGCATACCGAATGTTGGAGAACAGTGGCACAAGAAACAGAAGGTTGATCGGCAGCATTATGAGCCTTAAATCAAGGCCACATTCTTGAGGCAGCTCACAAGAGTCTTTCCATTCCGATATTTGAAAGATGAATATGCTCCACTCATGAAGTTGATCATGAAGTACTTCAGCTGTGAGGGGAGGTTCTCTCGTCTATATGCCTATCACATCAGGTTGCTCATGCACTTTACCAGGGTATGGATGATGAACATCCCATATTTCATTTGCAGGAACATAGAGAGGATGAACACCTTCATGCAGCACAAGACCCCTCAGCAGCAACTTAATAGTGTTTATCACTTTGCTCTTATTAAGATTTTGGTGGTTCATCAGCTGGGATTGCAGGGCATTACTTGGGATGATTTCATCTCCCGTGACCTCTTCAGCACTTCACAGGTATTATCAGAGGTTAAGCATGAGGGTGAACCTTCTCGTCGGTATGAGCGCCATGAGACTGCTAGTGTGCCGGTTTTCATCACATATCAGAAAGGCACCAGACGTTTGTTTGCAACGGCAAAGCGAGTGTTATCTCCACCCGGGGTGGAAGGGGCCTTGCTTCCTCCATCAGCATCATAGGAACAGGACAAAGGCAAGGAGCTAATGCAAGATTAGGGGTCTTCAGGTGAGCCATTAGGTGAATGAGAGACCGAATTCGTTCTCCTTCATGATGATGAGACAGATACAGAACCGAAAAATGCACAGCTTAAAGAGATCATCCAGGAGCAGCAAGGAGAGATTCAAGTCTTGTCCCTTGATTTGGAAAGAGCCAAATGGAACATGAAATATCTCGAGTAGAGGAACAAACAGCTGGAGGATCATCAAGCGATCATGGAGCTACAAAACATTTGTGAGCATCGCCAAGCTGCACAAAGGAGAAGAGTTGAGCTCACGTCATTGGAGCAAGAGATTAATGAGGATCGGGAGGCCAATCTCGAGAGAGTTAAAATGCACTTGGAGAGGTTGCTGGACAAGGCTGACAATGACCATGCATTGCTGAGACACATGGCTTTCCACTACATGGCGCGAAACAAAGTGTGCAAGGCCCAAATCAGGAATTTGAAGGCGAAATTGAGGAAGGCAATCAAGAAGCAAAAGAGGCAAAGGGAGCTCGATCGAATTCAGATATTGGCCGAAGCCTCTTTGGTCCAGCATAACACTTGATAAGGAAGCTCCAGCCCAAATTTCAAGAAATTTGGGGCATTTTTGGTGTTTTTGGAAATTTTTGAGCAAAAAACAAGGTTTTTCTCCCTGTGCACCGCGCCACATCACAAATGGTTTGCATTTTTGGATTCATCATGAAAAAGCATGACTACTGGTGCATGGACGAGAATTTTGGGCAAGTTTTGAGTCCCCAGGAGGTCAAAAACACTCAAAAAATGACCTCTCTGCCCCTATTTTGACACACAAGAAGTAATCTTGGGAGAATGAAGTTTTGGAGGGGAAAATGACCACCAAATTCAGAAATTCCACTTGGGTTGGAAAGTAGACAGGTAGGGCTTTCCAACAAGCACACTTGGACACAATCTGGACTCCATCAGGTACCTCAAAATCACCTCCAAAGTGGCACTGCACATATAGCTTTTGGTGCGACGCACAGGGACCCAAAGGCCAAAATCACTTCCGCTCCGCGACATTTCGATTCGCGATTTTCTCCAAGTGGCCTGCTCATTTACACTATATTTTTTTTAGCAACTAAGGAAATGTTTAAAAAGTATTTTCACTAAAGGTGGGCTCCTATCGAAGTGGCAAAGGAAGGCGAGCAGTCACCCAAGCCATTTGTCATTTCTATAACACTGCACCTGTAACTAATGGTTGGCTTTCCATTTCCAGTTTGTAATCATTTGAAAAAATCCCGAACTGTGGTTCGTTCTATTTCCCAATGGCATAGTCTATTTATTGTATGCAACACTATTTGCAAAGGGTTGGAATTTCTGGGAAACTGTGGGAGAGACACCCAGTCACTCATTGTACATTTTGACAGAGAATTAATGAAAGATTGCAGCTCTGGTTCATGAGATTCCTGTGGCGTGAGTTTAGCAAATGTATCTTCTTTATGTTTCATATGTATTTCGTTATGTTTCATATTTTCATTCATATTCATTTCCAGTGAAAGATTTCTAAGTAAAAAGGTAGAATTCAGTGTACTACTCTGCCTTGGGATAGTTTTCACGTTCTATGTTTTCTTCTATTGAAAAGGATTCATGTATTTATGCCCTTTTCACACTCTTAAACAATCTCTCCACTCCATATTATTTCGAATCTAATTGCTAGACTTTCTGCCTATCTTGCCTCATGAAATAATCTACGTCTTTGAGTTAAATTCTTTGCTCATGCTATTCCTTGGCCCCCACACATCCCAGAAAACTCAGTCATTTTTCAAAATACCTCTTTCATATTTATTTACCTAGCCTAAAATCAGTATCCATTTTTGAGTCATCTCAGACCCTATTGTTTATTTTCTTGAGTGTGACCCGGAGAGAGCCCTCTCCTGTTCTGGTAGGGCTAGCTACCAGACTGAGCGTGGTTTGTGGTTACCCTGAATTTTGCCTTCCTTCAGCCTAAGGCAGATTTAGGTGCTAACATAGTGGTGACTCCACTGGGGAAGAAATTCTTTGTTTGTTAGTCTTCTCCGTTGCATAAACGGCAGGCTTAACCTATGAACACCCCATACTTCTAATAATTCTAAGCTTCCAGATGATAAGTTTAGGATTTGATAGGTTGAGTAAGTTGTTCATGTCCTTCTGATTTTTTTGAAAATAGCACGTTGGCTTCGAGACGATATACCAGAGCCAATCCAGATCCGAATCCTCCTCATATCTACGAAAACCCCAATTTGATTCCAAGACTCCTTCGTCAAGAGAGCTCTATAACTCCCGTGTTCAAATCCCATTCATGTCCTGACATTTTTGAGTATCTTGAAGAGCTTGAGTTTGATGAGCGGTTTGAAATATCATTGTTCGAGACCAAATCCAAAAGGGTTGTTGACTATACTGTCCCCAATCCACAATTTCTTGTAGACCTAGAAACTGAAAGGGCTAACCGGTCAATTGATAATTATATTGCGACACAGCTTCAAACTCAAATTGTTAATTCCCTACAAACTGCACACACTCATCCAACACCTCCAAGACCAAATCCACCAAGAGTGATGGCTGCCCGTTTTGCACCTCTTGTGCTGCCTCAAGTTCTAGATGATATGCCCGTAGATTATCAAAGCAAAATCCCTTTGTTTGATGGTGCCCCTCACAGCATTACCGCTCAACAACATGTGGACAGAATGGCAGATTTCTATGACCTTCATGAGATCGATGCAGAAAATGTAGCAATGAGACTCTTTGTACAGACATTTGCAGGTGAAGTTAGGAAATGGTTCAGAGGTTTTCCGGTTGCATGTATCACTACCTTGGCCGAACTGCAAAGATAATTTTTAGACCGCTAGGAAGTGAAAAAGAATCCTCTTCAAATTCTTGCTGAGTATGAGCAGATCAAACGAAACGCTGGTGAGTCGGTCCAAGACTACTGCATTAGATTCAATTCCGTTTATAATGAAATTCCTGATCATCTAAGGCCACCTGTGGGACTAGCCATGATGAAATTTCCGGATGGTTTTGATGCTGACATGGCTTATCAACTGAGAGAGAGAGAGCTGGCCACAATGGAAGACATGCAGAAAATCGCGGTCAACGTTGAAGCAAATCTGCTGTCCAAGAGAGCTAGAGCAAAAGCAGAAAAGAAGGTCACAGTCAAGGAAGAGTCTTCCTCGATGGATCAATTACTCAAGAAGGTAGAGCAGATGCTTGAAAGGGTGAAACTCGACAAACCTGAGCCACAAGTTAGAAATCCTAACTTCCATGGCCAGCAGCAGCCACAATATAGGATAAGGCAGAGAGATCAACGAGCCCAAGATCAAACAGCATAGCAGCCAGTACAGCCACCTCTGCAGCAAAACTTTGTGCACGGATCAGAGTCTGACGAGGAAGGGAAGGTAATAGGGGAAGAGAACCACTTCTTTACTCCAGATGATTTTCCTACTTACATTACTGAAGAGGAGGAGTATGCGGAAAGTTTAGCTGCACACAAAGACGCATATTTCATTCTAGCAAGTGACACAGTTTTGGAAGAAGAATCAGAGGAGTATCAAAGAGGCTATATGAATGCTCTGTTTGCTCAACAACGGCAATATTCACTTAGAAATAGGGATGTGCCAGTTAACCCAATTTAGAAGAGGAAGGAAGTTTCGGCATCAAAGAATGATTCGTCAGTTGCACAAAAGAAAGGCAAAGAGGCACTTGGACCTGACAGCAGTAATTCACCATCAGCAGAAAAATCAAATCAGCAAATTGTATCGAGAGAAAAGGAAAAGAAAGAAGCCCCAGTCAAAGAGGTAGAAAAGACTTCCGCTTTTAGTTTAGAGAATGAAATTTCTAAATTGAAGGTATCCATTCCCTTGACTGAAATAATGAAGAACAACAGTTATAGAGGGAAAGTTTCTAAAATTTTAAACTGTGATCCAATGTCTGATATGGTGAATGTCGAAGATGATCAACCCGAAATGATCTTTGGACTAGAATTGAATGGTGAGTCTCCAGACAATGATGTGCCACCTTTTTATATCAGTTTAAGATTACATGATTTTGTGTTACACAATGCCATGTTCGATTCCAGAGCTTCTCACAATCTCATGCCCAAGGCTATCATGGATAAGCTGGGTCTGGACGTCACCCAGAAATACCATGATCTCTATTCATTTGATTCCAGCAGAGTAAGATGTATCGGGCTCATCAAAGACTTGGTTGTAAGTCTGGATCAAATCCCAGTGAAGAATGTTTTGATGGATATTGTGGTAGCGGATATTCCTCCTAGGTTCGGTATGCTTCTTTCCAGGTCTTGGGCAGCGAAATTGAAAGGGACACTACAACTAGATTTCTCCTATGCAACAATTCCGGTGTTTGGCCAGATGAGAAAACTGTATCGGGAACAAAAAATGAAATACATGATTACAAGCAAGGAGAAACCCATTAATCATCCAATTAATTATGTACATATAGATCTAGAGTCTTTTGTTTTGTATTCAGATAGTTTTAATGATGTAGATAGTCAGTTAGTTGAAGCAGAAAGTATTCCAGAAATAGTAGAAAATTTCAGAGAAGTTTTGAAGAAAGAAGGACAAGAACAGCAAAACACCATTGAGAAATCAGCTGAAGGTAATGGACAACAAGCAGGAAAAACAGAGCCAGCAGAATTTCAGCACTTGGGAGAAGAGGAAGAAGGTTTGTGGACCATGGATTTTGATGGAGCAGTGGGAAATGATGGTGCTGGAATTGGAATTTGGGTACGCAGTCCTTTCTCCGCCCCGAACAAGGTGCCTAGTAATGTGCGGGTATGCTCTTACAAATTAGCTTTTGATTGTTCAAACAATGAGGCTGAGTATGAAGCTCTGATTGCTGGCCTAAAGATTCTAAGAAAGCTGAATGCTAAGAGGATTGCAGTATATGGCGACTCCGAATTGGTGATTAAGCAGGTCAGAGGCGAATATCAAGCAAAGCATCCTCGGATGCGGGCTTACCGGAATGCAGTCCTAGACATCTTGAAATTATTTTCAGAATATACCTTGACATGTGTGCCTCATGTTCAAAACAACATTGCTGATGCTCTTGCTAAGGCAGCTAGTAGTTTGAAGATTCCAATGAACTCCAGTAATAAATTCGAAATCCATGTCAAGCATCGTCTGACTGTCCCCGACAATCAGAGGTATTGGCAAGTCTTCCAAGATGATGAGGAGATTGATGATTTTCTGCAAAACAAAGGTAAGTTCAAAGAGACCTCAATTGATGATGGCAAAGATGAGGTGCAGATCAATCAAATGGACATATTGCAGCTGAAGGATAACATCATCCCTAAAGGCTTGATACCTTTAGAAGAACTCTTTGATCAAGATGACGTAGCCCACAAACCAACAATGTAACCAACAGAGAAGGGTGTTGAAGAGGTCAATATTAGAACAGCTACTAATCCTAAAATGGTAAAACTGTCTAAAGCATTGCCACAAAAGATGAAAGCCAAATATATCAGTTTGCTGTCTTCATTTGCTGACGTGTTTGCTTGGGATTATTCTGACTTGAAGACATACGATACTAATATCATTCCGCACACTATACCCATTAAGCCTAATCAGAAACCTTTTAGGTAGAAGTTGAGAAGACTAAATCCAAAACTGTTGCCATCAATTGAAAAGGAGATAAACAGGTTGTACAAATCAGGAATCATCATTCCCATCAGATTTTCGGATTGGATCTCCAATTTTGTGCCCGTGCGGAAGAAGACAGGTGCCACCTTTCAGCGGGAAATGGACTTGGCTTTCACAAATGAGAAGGATGTCTTTTTGGTTGTATACCTTGATGATCTGATGGTGTTTTCCAAATCTGATGAAGAACACATGTATCATCTGAAAACTGTCTTTCAAAAGTGCAGAAAATATGGTCTGTCGCTGAATCCGAAAAAGAGCTTGTTTGCCATGGAGGAGGGCAAACTACTTGGGAACATTATCTCAAAAGATGGTATTCGTATCGATCCTGCACGTGTACAAGCTATTCAACAAATTGATCTGCCCCAGAATAAGAAGGAGATTCAGTCTTTCAATGGTAAAATGAATTTTTTACGCCGCTTTGTACCTAACCTTGCTGAGCACCTAAGAGAGATCACAAACATGCTTAAGAAGGACAGCCAAGTGAAGTGGACAGAAGAGGCTGTAAAATCTTTCAATTTAGTCAAATTGGCTCTTTCCTCAGCTCCAGTTCTAATCAGCCTGGAATACACTCAGGATTTTATATTGTTTTCATTCGCTTCGGAGCATACTATGGCAGTAGTGTTGATGCAGAAAAGAGATGATCACGAAAGACCAATTGCTTTCTTCAGCCGGACTATAAGAGATGCAGCCTTAAAGTAAAATATCATTGAGAAGCAAGCTCTCGCACTTGTGAAAGCATTGAAAGACTTTCGGGTATACATTCTGCATTCTCATATTTTGGCTTATGTTCCTAACACTACTCTCAAAGATGTTTTAGTGCAGACCGATCCAGAAGGAAGACGAGGCAAGTGGATTGCAGCTTTGTTGGAATATGATGTGGAGATAAAGCCCACAAAGTTGGTTAAAGGACAGGGATTGGCAAAGTTAATGGCCGAATCAAACTTGCACACCTTAGACATAAATCTGATCACTGCTATGTCCGATGAGAATGAGGAAGGTTCGTCAATTCAGGTATCTAAAATGTTTGCTCTTTCTCCGTGGTATTAAAACATCATATATGTGCTACAAAATTTGTCACCACCACCCGGCATGACTAGAAACAAAGCTAGGACTCTCAAATTAAAGGCTGCCAAGTTTTGCATTCTAAATTCTGGACTTTATTGGAAAGATCCCAGTGGTGTTCTTTTGAATTGTTTGGTGGAAGAAGAAGCAAAGTAGGTCATGGGGGATTTCCACGAAGGGGATTGTGGTGGTCACTTTTTTTGGAAAACAACACCAAATAAAGTTTTGAGAGCGAGATACTATTGGCCAACATTGTTTGCTGATGTGTATAAGGTTGTCAAGAGTTGTCATAAATGCCAGATTTTTGAAGGAAGGCAGAAATTACAGCCTTTGCCGCTTAAGCCCATTGAGGTGAGTGCCCCTTTTCAGCAATGGGGGTTGGATTTCATTGGTGAAATTCATCCCACTTCTTCTGGTCAGCATCGATGGATTCTCACGGCAACAGATTACTTCACAAAATGGATCAAAGCAATTCCCACCAGACAAGCTACAGATACGGTAATTATTTCATTCCTTCAAAATAACATCTTGTCTCACTTTGGTTGCCCGAATAAGTTAATCACTGATAACGTAGCAGCTTTCAAATCGAAAAGGATGGTAGATTTTTGTCATAAATATCACATCATTTTGGGTCAATATCATTAAGAAGCTGCTAGAAATCAACAAGAAGAGCTGGCATAAGAAGTTGGTAAATGCACTTTGGGCAGGTCGGGTCAGTCAGAAGAAATCCATTGGTATGTCCCCCTTTGAGCTTGTGTATGGGGTTGATGCCTTGTTTCCTACCTCTCTCACAGCCCTGGTAGTCAAACTTCTTCAAGAAGTCAGCAGTGAAGATGATCCTATGCAGAGAATATTGAATCAGATGATCCATTTGCAGCAGACCAGAGAAGAAGTCTTCCAAAACACATCCAAGCTGCAAGAGAAAATTAAGAAAATTTATGACAGAAAAGCAAAGGCGGACAAATTTCAGCTGGATGATGTAGTACTGAAGTGGGATGCCAGGAATGAGGAAAAGGGTAAGCACGGTAAATTCAAGAATCTCTGGAAAGGTCCCTTCAAGATTGTAGCATATCGAGGTCAAAATGCCTTTCTTCTGAAGGAAATGAACAGGGAAGATTGTCCAGGAGGGCCGATCAATGGTTGGCTACTCAAGCGGTACCACTTCTGAGTTGTTTCTACTGTTTCCATTGTCACTGTAAATACCATTTTATTTCAGTTTTGGTTTGAGTTTGTTTAGTCAGTTTTTGAGTCATTTTAAGTCCATATTTGAGTCAATCAGAGTCAAGTTTCAGTCAATAAATGAGTCAAGAGTTGCATGTCATTTGTCTAAATGATGACTCCATAGCCCAACGGACGAAGGAACTATCTGCTCTCCCAAAGATCTGTCGTTCTTGGCACCTCCAAGGAGCTACCATCCCCCATTGGAGCCAATGTTAGAGTCGGTCTTGTCAGTACTCCGTCAGAGATCAAAACTCTTTCTGCATTTCATTTTTAGGTGTCTCGCCCCATTCACTCAGCTGCATTCTGCTAGGGGCATACCATAACCTGACGGAAGGGCCTTACCATTCATTCCCCTCATGTCTTGTACCTGCTGGCTCAGGTCTTTTCATCAATTTGTATTAAAGTCCATGACAGTCAATGTTCGATCTTTTAGTGGACGAGAGTCATTTCAGTCATCAAGTCTAGCGATTGGTCATTTGGTCCTCAAGCAATGTCCAATAAAGCCAGCAAGGCCAGAGGGAGGCTCTTATAATGTTGTGATTCACAGATTTTCATCGTCATATTGATATATTACGATTGTTCTTCAAAACTCTGTTTTGAAGAAAAGTCAACAGTTTGTCATTTGTAAAAAAAATTCAAAGTTTCTCAGTGGATTTCTCCAAGCGCAGCCCTGGTCTCCTTAACCAAATGCCATGTCAACAACCCCTGCAAAAGTGCCAAAAAATTTCATCATTTTAGCTAAAATTCAAAGGGAAAAGTGAAATTCAGTGTTGCTTTAAATCGGTGAAAAGTGTTAAAACAAAACATTAGCAAAATGGGTTTTGAAGAGACAAAAATCAAACCCATGACTCCCAATGCCTTTATAAAGGATTCCCACAAGAAACAAAGTCATTGTGAACACCAAGGAAGAGAGAAACATTGCAAAGTGAGTGTGAGAGTGCAAGCATGCGTTTGGAGTGAGTTTGGAGTCATTTTCAGGAGCGCGGCGCACAGAGCGTGACCCCGCAGTGTAAAGTTAACACAGGCGCAACGCATATACCGAGCACAGCGCACTGGGTTTGCTGCACGGCGCACACCCACAGAGGCCCGAAATTGTTCCCAATTGCATCAAATCTTTTGGAATTCCTTCCAATTGCCAGGTAGGGTCTATCTCTTGGCTTGCTCATCCAATTTTGTGGATAGGATGATGGTTATGGCCGTTTATAATTGCAATAAAAAAGAACGCCTAAACCCTACCACTTGAAATCACCAAAGCTATTGCTCTAGGGTTGAAGACTTGTTGTGTTGATGCCAAGATTCCTCTTTCACCTCTCATTTTTTCACTCCTTTCCATTGTTCCCTTCCCCCCTATCTCATTTTTCCCTATTTTCCCTACCCTAAAACATTACTAAACCCATATTCCCTATCCCTCCACTCATTGGTCAATGTAAATCCCCAAACCCTCCTACATGTCCCTAAACAAAACTTTCCCCCATAACCCCTATTCCCATCATATTATTCCCCTTCCTAACACCCCCTTTTTGCATTGTTCCCCTTGGTGGCAGATATCACAACAACACCTAGTTTCATACCATCATCAAAGGGCAGTCCAAGCACAGTACACATACACCAGTCATGGCATCTAAGCATTCATCGGAGTATGAGATGGAAACACAAAGTGATTCATCCTCGAAAGAACAGGCTCCCCGGAGACATCACAAAAGTGGCAAACATGTTAGGGATGAGCCAACCACCCTCACTGAATTGCAGGCCTGCCCTCTTGCTATGTCATGTTTCCAGCATCTATCATGTTTTGAGTTTTGTCAAAGGGTAGCTAATGTTTGAGTTCATCATGAGTTGGCACGTCTTTTTGTGCTTCACTTACATGGAGGTCACTCTATCTTGGCCGGGGTCACTTTCACACTAACACCCGAAACAGTCTCATTAGCAACCGGCATACCGAATGTTGGAGAACAGTGGCACAAGAAGTAGAAGGTTGATTGGTAGCATTTTGAACCTTACATTAAGGCCACTTTCTTGAGGCAGCTCACAAGAGTCTTTCCATTCCGATATTTGAAAGATGAATATGCTCCACTCATGAAGTTGATCATGAAGTACTTCAGCTGTGAGGGGAGGTTCTCTCGTCTATATGCCTATCACATCAGGTTGCTCATGCACTTTACCAGGGTACAGATGATGAACATCCCATATTTCATTTGCAGGAACATAGAGAGGATGAACACCTTCATGCAGCACAAGACCCCTCAGCAGCAACTTAACAGTGTTTATCACTTTGCTCTTATTAAGATTTTGGTGGTTCATCAGCTGGGATTGCAGGGCATTACTTGGGATGATTTCATCTCCCGTGACCTCTTCAGCACTTCACAGGTATTATCAGAGGTTAAGCATGAGGGTGAACCTTCTCGTCGGTATGAGCGCCATGAGACTGCTAGTGTGCCGGTTTTCATCACATATCAGAAAGGCACCAGACATATGTTTGCAGCGGCAAAGAAAGTGTTATCTCCACCCAGGGTGGAAGGGGCCTCGCTTCCTCCATCAGCATCACAGGAACAGGATAAAGGCAAGGAGCCAATGTAGGATGAGGGGTCTTTAGGTGAGCCATCAGGTGAACGAGAGATCAAATTCGTTCTCCTTCATGATGATGAGACAAATATAGAACCGACAAATGCACAGCTTAAAGAGATCATCCAGGAGCAGCAAGCAGAGATTCAAGCCTTGTCCCTTGATTTGGAAAGAGCCAAATGGAACATGAAATATCTGGAGCAGAGGAACAAACAGCTGGAGGATCAGCAAGTAATCATGGAGCTACAAAACATTCGTGAGCATCGCCAAGCTGCACAAAGGAGAAGAGTTGAGCTCACGTCATTGGAGCAAGAGATTAATGAGGATCGGGAGGCCAATCTCGAGAGAGTTAACATGCACTTGGAGAGGCTGCTGGACAAGGCCGATAAGGACCATGCATTGCTGAGACACATGGCTTTCCACTACATGGCGCGAAACAAAGTGTGCAAGGCCCAAATCAGGATGTTGAAGGCGAAATTGAGGAAGGCAATCAAGAAGCAAAAGAGGCAAAGGGAGCTCGATCGACTTTAGATTTTGGCCAAAGCCTCCTTACCCCAGCATAACACTTGATAAGGAAGCTCCAGCCCAAATTTCAAGAAATTTGGGGCATTTTTGGTGTTTTTGGAAATATTTGTGCAAAAAATAGGGTTTTTCTCCCTGTGCGCCACGCCACTGTCGCGGCGCTTAGGATTGGGAGCTCCAAATCCCAAATGGTATGCATTTTTGGATTCATCATGAAAAATCATGATTGCTGGTGCATGGACAAGAAGTTTGGGCAAGTTTTGAGTCCCCAGGAGGTCAAAAACACTCAAAAAATGACCTCTCTACCCCTATTTTGACACACAGGAAACAGTCTTGGGAGAATGAAGTTTTGGAGGGACAAATGAGAACCAAATTCAGAAATTACACTTGGGTTGGAAAGTAGACAAGTAGGGCTTTCCAACAAGCACACTTGGGCACAATTTGGAATCCATCAGGTACTTCAAAATCACCTCCAAAGTGGTGCGGCGCATATAGCTTTTGGCGCGGCGCACGGGGACCCAAAGGCCAAAATCACTTCCGCTCCATGACATTTCGATTCGCGATTTTCTCCAAGTGGGCCCACTAATTAACACTATATTTTTCTCAGAAACTAAGGCAATGTTTAAAAAGTATTTTCACTAAAGGTGGGCTCCTATCCAAGTGGCAAAGGAAGGCGAGCAGTCACCCAAGCCATTTGTCATTTCTGTAACACTGCACCTGTAACTAATGGTTGGCTTTCCATTTCCAGTTTGTAATCATTTGAAAAACTCCCCAACTGTGGTTTGTTCTATTTCCCAATGGCATAGTCTATTTATTGTATGTAACACTATTTGCAAAGGGTTGGAATTTCTGGGAAACTGTGGGAGAGACACCCAGTCACTCACTGTACATTTTGACAGAGAATTAATGAAAGATTACAGCTCTGGTTCATGAGATTCCTGTGGCGTGAGTTTATCAAATGTATCTTCTTTATGTTTCATATGTATTTCGTTATGTTTCATATTTTCATTCATATTCATTTCCAGTGAAAGCTTTCTAAGTAAAAAGGTAGAATTCAATGTACTGCTCTGCCTTGGGATAGTTTTCACGTTCTATGTTTTCTTCTATTGAAAAGGATTCATGTATTTATGCCCTTTTCACACTCTTAAACAATCTCTCCACTCCATATTATTTCGAATCTAATTGCTAGACTTTCCGCCTGTCTTGCCTCACGAAATAATCTGCGTCTTTGAGTTAAATTCTCTGCTCATGTTGTTCCTTGGCCCCCACACATCCCAGAAAACTCAGTCATTTTTCAAAATACCTCTTTCATATTTATTTACCTAGCCTAAAATCAATATCCATTTTTGAGTCATCTCAGACCCTATTGTTTATTTTCCTGAGTGTGACCCGGAGAGAGCCCTCTCCTGTTCTGGTAGGGCTAGCTACCAGACTGAGCGTGGTTTGTGGTTACCCTGAATTTTGCCTTCCTTCAGCCTAAGGCAGATTTAGGTGCTAATAGCAGGAACTCCACGATGCACCAACAGGTGGACATTATGTTGGATATGCTTCTGCACATAAAATCCTCCGCGCAAGCTATTACTGGCCCACACTATTCAATGATGCGCATAGCTACGTAATGAAATCTCAAGTTTGTCAAACTGCTGCTGGGAGACAAAAGAAACCATAGTTGCCTTTGCAACCAATCAACATTGAACAGCCTTTTGATCAATGGGGATTGGATATAATAGGTGAGATCGTTCCTCACTCTTCTAAATAGCATAGGTATATCCTTACAGCTACAGATTATTTTACTAAATGGGTAGAAGTAGTTCCTCTCAAGACAACTAATGCCGAACACATCATTGATTTCATAGATCAGTTCATAATCATCAGGTTTGGTTTACAGGGGTCGCAAAACAAAGATTCTCTATAGAAAAGCTCTTTCCAAAAACTCTACCATTGTCGTCCAGAGCGATTCTTAAGGAAGCAATGATTTCCTCCCCACATAGGGAATTACGAGCTTCAAGGAATAATCCAACGATACACTTTAACTTAAAGAATAAGAGGTCTCATCACGAGCTGACTTATCATGATCATAGATATTATAGCTTGCTGACTTTGCCAAAATTGCATACCACAACAGGGCAATGACTCAAGATTGTTGCAATCAAAAGACAAGGGGTCTCATCACGAGCCAGCTTGTTCAGCAAAGCTATAAATCAAGTGAGTGGCACTGTCATAATTTGGCTACCAAACCAAGGCATTGTTATTTAAGGATTAAAAGAACATGAAAGCAATAAGTGTAGATATGGATTTCTCTTTTAAAATTGTATATTTATCCAAGTGGGATACAAGATCATTGTTGGGTAACAGGTAACCCTATTGAGGCTATAAACGCCTGCTGGCAACAGAGGCTCTACCTACGACAAATGAGCAAACTTAAAACTGATTTACAAAGAAGGCTTTGTTTTTATCTTTATAGACCAAGTAGTGACTGATGTAGATACAATGACTAGCTCTAGGAATTAAATAACCAAAGTTAACATAGAAGAAACAAACTATCATAGACAGCTAAAAGCATAATGTGTTTTATCTTTCTATAATAAAGTTTGATTTTCTAGAAAAATTTCTGTTTTGGAAGTTTAGAAAATTCAAAAGAAAAGCAAAGATAACTGGTTCTTCCAAGTGAATCGCCAATTTTTGTGCCTAGCAACAACCCCCCTTCTTATTTAGTTTTATCACTAATACTAAATAAGTGGGGACCCTTATTCAAAAATTTAAAAAATCGATTAATGCTTGTATTTCCTTTTTCAATAAAACTTAATATCATAAACTTAGGGGAATACTCTCGAAAAATCTAAAAAGACTTAAGTTTTATGATAAGTTGGAATAAAATCACTCCTTAAAGCACGTCGCATCGCAAAAAGGGTAATGGATGCCTTCCTACAAGCGGAATTCTAAGATTGCGAAATCGCGATGCGAAATCACGCATAAAAAGACCCTCATTGCATCGCATGCCTCAAACATCACTTACGCTGAAATGCCTTAAACCACGGATATGCGATGGCACATCTTGCAAATCGCATTTCGCAGAAAACACATTGACGAATGATTACCACACGTAACGGATTTGCGATATTGCGATTTGCAATACTGCAATCTGCGATATTGCAAAGAAAATCACCTTATCGCAAATCTTTAGGGCTCATTGTTCGAAAAAGATTTTTCCATAAACTGAGGCCTGGTTATGCACGTTAATGTTAATCAATGAGTTAGTTGGCAATCATTAATGAAATATGGTTGTGATCTTATCGAAGAGCCATTTCACGTAAGGTGATATATTTTATATGTTTTCCACATTTAAAGCTTTCCCTTCTTATCATTATTCTCACCTCATTTGTAAACCGTAGGAGCGAAGAGCAAAGAAGTATACATAGCAGTGTTCAGGATATTATGGGAAAGAAGGGTAAATCTCCGAGTTCTGGAGATAAAGAAATGACGCCCTTATTGTTACACTAAAAAATGTCACCATGGCTATTTACAGTTAGTATGGCTCTATCAACAGTCATGCTATCCTCCTGGGCAAGTCTTATGCCTCTGCTCTCCATGTCAAACTCCAAAAAGAGAGAAAGTCTTTGTAAATGTGTTTATCTCTGGGTACGCAGATTCTCTCGGCCTTACCTGCGTGTACGCACCTAATGTTCACAAAAACTGCGTACTTGTACGCTCTGTATGTAAAGGGGCAGGTGCGTACCCCTGTAAAGGTCAAAAGGCGCGAGTTTCATCTTTAAAAAGTTACTTGTGGTCATTTCTAGAGCATTCTAGAAGGGTGTTCGACGTGTATTGAGCGCCTCCAGATGATTCATGTACCCCTATGAAAGAGGAACTTATCCCATCAAGAGAGGAGCTATCCCATCCAAAGAGGAGATTATCCCATTGATGGTGGACCTGATTAACTTCCTCTTGAGCACTATAAATACAGGCATTGGGCCAGAAGGAGGAGAGGTTGAAAGCTAAACATTTCTAAGGGTAGATGCTGCTGGAATTAGGACTCCCATTTAGAAGCTTGTGAGGAGAGATTCCCATCCTTACTTGTTCCATTTGGAAGTGGGTGAGCTTTGTCAAAGTAAAAGAGAACTCTTGATGGACCCTGGGAGGGACTTGCACAACACCAAGGCTCAGGTTGTAATTGTTCATTTTGTTTCCTATTAATGCAAATGAGTCCATTCTTCTCAATAACTTGTTATTTATGAGTTGTTTCATGTACTCCTTGGTCTATATGTTAAATATGTTTTATTTTATGAGATTATCAAGTGCTATTTAATCGTTTGATTGTTAGTGAATGCAGGTTTCGAAGTGAAGGAGGAGCTCATCCGGATCGGCGAGGCTAGACTACTACAACAGTGTTGGACTACAGGTAGGATCTAAACACTTGGTTTCTTGTATGGTAAATGCATGTTTAGAGAAGGATTGCTCTTGTTTGTCTTGTTTGTCACTAGAGAGTCTTAGACTCCTAGGGAGGTTGGTTGTTTCCGCACTATCGACTCTTTCCGCCTGACAAAATGGCGACTCCGCTGGGTCATGCAGAAATGTTTAGCTTTCTACTCTGATACCATGGTATAAGTTATACTATGCGAGAGAGTAGTTAGTGGGTACTCAGGTTCTTTCTGCCTGACAAAAATGAAAAAATGATAAAAATGTACTTTCCCCAGCGGAGTCGCCATTTTGTCAGGCGGAAAGAGTCGATAGTGCGGACACAACCAACCTCCCTAGGAGCCTAAGACTCTCTAGTGACAAACAAGACAAACAAGAGCAATCCTTCTCTAAACATGCATTTACCATAGAAGAAATCAAGTGTTTATATCCTACCTGTAGTCCAACGCTGTTGTAGTAGTCCAGCCTCGCCGATCCGGATGAGCTCCTCCTTCACTTCGAAACCTGCATCCACTACCAATCAAACGATTAAATAGCACTTGATAATCTCATAAAATAAAACATATTTAACATATAGACCAAGGAGTACATGAAACAACTCATAAATAACAAGCTATTGAGAAGAATGGACTCATTTGCATTAAAAGGTAACAAAAGGAACCATTACAACCTGAGCCTTGGTGTTGTGCAAGTCCCTCCTAGGGTCCAGCAAGAGTTTTCCTTTACTTTGATCAGCTCACCCACTCTCAAATAAGGCTAGGAAAGGATGGGAATCTCTCCTCTCAAGCTTTACAAGGGAGTCCTAATTCCAGCAGCATCTACCCTTAGGAATGTTCAGCTTTCAACCTCTCCTCCTTCTGGCCCAATGCCTGTATTTATAGTGTTCAAGAGGAAGTTAATCAGGTCCACCATCAATGGGATAATCCCCTCTTTGGATGGGATAGCTCCTCTCTTGATGGGATAAGTTCCTCTTTGGTAGGGATACATGAACCATCTGGAGGCGCTCAATACACGTCGAACAACCTTCTAGAATGCTCTAGAAATGACCACAAGTAACTTTTTAAAGATGAAACTTGCGCATTTTGACCTTTACAGGAGTATGCACCTGCCCCTTTACATACAGAGCGTACAAGTACGCAGCTTTTGTGAACATTAGGTGCGTACCCGCAGTCAAGGCTAAGAGAACCTGCGTACCCAGAGATAAACACATTTACAAAGACTTTCTCTCTTTTTGGAGTTTGACATGGAGAGCAGAGGCATAAGACTTGCCCAAGAGGAAAGCATGACTGTTGATAGAGCCATACTAACTGTAAATAGCCATGGTGACATTTTTTAGTGTAACAGATTGCCCCCTAAAGTGCGAAGCCTGTAGTAGATTAGGGTTTTGTATTATCTAGGAAGGGTGAAGCGCTTTATCATTTCAAGGATTATCTTGTGGAGAGCCTGGTCAGAACCTGCAATTTTCAACACAAAATAAACGTATAAGATTATATCATCGCTGAGGTAGGCATTCCCATACTCAGATCAAAACTTTAACTAACAGACTAACTACTCTGATACAGGAATGATCTTGCAGTACATCATAATCATAGACTTGCGTAGACACAGTATGGACGCAGCCATCTGTTTATAATTGGTCCACTATATAATGAATACAAAACTCCTCGCAGCCTGGATGGTGGGAACTAGATCCAGGGTCTTCATTTCTACTTCCCGAATTGGTACGATTCTAGCCATGCGAATAAATGAGTTGATGTCGAACATGGTAGAAACCACTTGATTACCAGTCGATGATGTAAACTGTTAACAAGTGTGAGAGAGACCACCAGTAATGTCAATGGTTCTCAAAGTACCCAGTACAATCCATGAGATGTGAATGAATGAGTTGATGTCGAACATTTCACGGAATCCTTCGATCGAAAGTCAATGATGTAAACTGATGTCAAAGGCGAGAAACCTGCCATTGATGCATGCAGACTTCAAGGTACTGACGATTTCTAAGTCATCTCTCTAGATAATGTGTTGATGTCGATAGAAAGCGACCCGTTGCAGGCAAGCCCACAACACGAAATCATAGTTCAAGTTGGAGTCTTCTTAAGTTTTTCAGACTCTCTAAAATTGAAAAATGCCGAGTTTCTCCTATACTGGGCTCGTTAAAATTTCACAGTAAAGGGCCTGTTCAATTACAAACAGGAACGGACCACTCCTTCTTAGGGTCCGAATCTAAACTAAGTTGGACTCATCCGAAGGATGAGCTTCTAATCAAGCATATGTTATCCTCCTCAAGCTTGTAAAAAATAAAGAGGTACTTGCCAGAAATGGTGGGGGAAAAGAGAGAAAAATGAGCCCATTTGTTATCCTTTATCTCAAAAGAAGCCTTATTACCACTCTTGAACACGACACTTTTCATTCACCTGGGTTGGGAAATCCTTTGCCTCACAGTTGATCAAACCACATTGAAAGTCTTCAGCCGGGTTCCGGGGATTAACTTTGAGTCATTCGTTACCAAGCCATCTGTTGTGTCGTTATGTGTTCAAGAGGTCTGCAAACAAAACTTTCATCTGCAAAATACTTGTCATCCATTTTGACCATCCCTGAGTCAGTCCTTACAGCAGGCGGAAAGAGTCGATAGTGCGGACACAACCAACCTCCCTAGGAGCCTAAGACTCTCTAGTGACAAACAAGACAAACAAGAACAATCCTTCTCTAAACATGCATTTACCATACAATAAATCAAGTGTTTAGATCCTACTTGTAGTCCAACGCTGTTGTAGTAGTCCAGCCTCGCCGATCCGGATGAGCTCCTCCTTCACTTCGAAACCTGCATTCACTAACAATCAAACGATTAAATAGCACTTGATAATCTCATAAAATAAAACATGTTTAACATATAGACCAAGGAGTACATGAAACAACTCATAAATAACAAGTTATTGAGATGAATGGACTCATTTGCATTAATAGGAAACAAAAGGAACAATTACAACCTGAGCCTTGGTGTTGTGCAAGTCCCTCCCAGGGTCCATCAAGAGTTCTCCTTTACTTTGACAAAGCTCACCCACTTCCAAATGAAACAAGAAAGGATGGGAATCTCTCCTCACAAGCTTCTAAATGGGAGTCCTAATTCCAGCAGCATCTACCCTTAGAAATGTTTAGCTTTCAACCTCTCCTCCTTCTGGCCCAATGCCTGTATTTATAGTGTTCAAGAGGAAGTTAATCAGGTCCACCATCAATGGGATAATCCCCTCTTTGGATGGGATAGCTCCTCTCTTGATGGGATAAGTTCCTCTTTCATAGGGGTACATGAACCATCTGGAGGCGCTCAATACACATCAAACAACCTTCTAGAATGCTCTAGAAATGACCACAAGTAACGTTTTAAAGATGAAACTCGCGCCTTTTGACCTTTACAAGGGTACGCACCTGCCCCTTTACATACAGAGCGTACAAGTACGCAGTTTTTGTGAACATTAGGTGCATATACGCAGGTAAGGCCGAGAGAATCTGTGTACCCAGAGATAAACACATTTACAAAGACTTTCTCTCTTTTTGGAGTTTGACATGGAGAGCAGAGGCATAAGACCTGCCCAGGAGGAAAGCATGACTGTTGATAAAGCCATACTAATTGTAAATAGCCATGGTGACATTTTTTAGTGTAACAGATTGCCCCCTAAAGTGCGAAGCCTGTAGTAGATTAGGGTTTTGTATTATCTAGGAAGGGTGAAGCGCTTTATCATTTCAAGGATTATCTTGTGGAGAGCCTGGTCAGAACCTGCAATTTTCAACACAAAATACACGTATAAGATTATATCATCGCTGAGGTAGGCATTCCCATACTCAGATCAAAACTTTAACTAACAGACTAACTACTCTGATACAGGAATGATCTTGCAGTATATCATAATCATAGACTTGCGTAGACACAGTATGGACGCAGCCATCTGTTTATAATTGGTCTACTATATAATGAATACAAAACTCCTTGCAACCTGGATGGTGGGAACTAGATCCAGGGTCTTCATTTCTACCTCCCGAATTGGTACGATTCTAGCCATGCGAATAAATGAGTTGACGTCGAACATGGTAGAAACCACTTGATTACCAGTCAATGATGTAAACTGTTAACAAGTGTGAGAGAGACCACCAGTAATGTCAATGGTTCTCAAAGTACCCAGTACAATCCATGAGATGTGAATGAATGAGTTGATGTCGAACATTTCACGGAATCCTTCGATCGAAAGTCAATGATGTAAACTGACGTCAAAGGCGAGAAACCTGCCATTGATGCATGCACACTTCAAGGTACTGACGATTTCTAAGTCATCTCTCTAGATAATGTGTTGATGTCAATAGAAAGCGACCCGTTGCAGGCAAGCCCACAACACGAAATCATAGTTCAAGTTGGAGAAAATGTTGCTGTAAGTACTGACTCAGGGATGGTCAAAATGGATGACAAGTATTTTGCAGATGAAAGTTTTGTTTGCAGACCTCTTGAACACATAACGACACAACAGATGGCTTGGTAACGAATGACTCAAAGTTAATCCCCGGAACCCGGCTGAAGACTTTCAATGTGGTTTGATCAACTGTGAGGCAAAGGATTTCCCAACCCAGGTGAATGAAAAGTGTCGTGTTCAAGAGTGGTAATAAGGCTTCTTTTGAGATAAAGGATAACAAATGGGCTCATTTTTCTCTCTTTTCCCCCACCATTTCTGGCAAGTACCTCTTTATTTTTTACAAGCTTGAGGAGGATAACATATGCTTGATTATAAGCTCATCCTTCGGATGAGTCCAACTTAGTTTAGATTCGGACCCTAAGAAGGAGTGGTCCGTTCCTGTTTGTAATTGAACAGGCCCTTTACAGTGAAATTTTAACGAGCCCAGTATAGGAGAAACTCGGCGTTTTTCAATTTTAGAGAGTCTGAAAAACTTAAGAAGACTCCAGGTTGAACTTTTTCATAAATTTGTGTCCCCCAAGCCCGAAAAAGTATAAAATAATACCTGGGAGAACCGCTTGATCTTTACGACCAAGGAGTACTTTCATGATTAGTGTCTCTGACCTGAAAAGTAAAAAGCGATCAAGGACACGTCGTGTTATTTCCAATATCGAATTTGAAACGAAAAAAATCCAGCAATCTTTTCATGTTTTTACGGTCAGAAAAGGGCTATAAGGGGACCGTCTTTTAATTCCGTTTTAACGAGTTTAAAAGAAAAACTTGGCGATCTTTTCATGTTTTAGGAGTCTGAAAAGGGCTTAAAAGAGAACTCCAAGGTTTCACTTTTTCGTAAGTTTTAACGAGTTCGAAAAAATGATAAAAATGTACTCATGGTTTTCACTTTTTCGTAAGTTTTAATGAGTTCGAAAAAATGATAAAAATGTACTCATATTGCCGACTTTCAATTTAATTTACGAGCAGGAAAAGACGGAAAGAACTCGGCATTTTCATTTGTTTTACGAGAATGAAAGATAGCAAAATAATCTGGGTATTTTCATGAGTTTAACGAGTCTTGAAAATAACTGAAATTGACTCGAGATAGGTTTCATTTTTACAAAAGCTTGAAACAGAGAAAAACTATGCTTCAGAGTAGTTTCATTTTTACACAAGCTTGAAACAGAGAGAAAACTGTGCTTGATGCCCCCTAAGCATAACTGCTAGAGCGCATGCCCCCCCAGCTTCATTTCATTCAACCAGTTGGATGAAATGAAGGTTGAGTTACGAGATCATTTGAAAGACTGGACCTAAAACAAAAAACTGAAATAACTAACCTAAATATACAACTTAACATTTACGAGATCTAGTCAAACTCTCGACTCAATTAGAGGAGGATTTGTTTCATTTTTTAACGAGCTTGACACAGGAAAAGAACTATGCTCGGATTCGGTTTCATGTTTACGCAAGCTTGAAACGAAAAACCATGCTTGTTATAAGTTCACATGCCCCCAGCATAATGACGCAAAATGAGGTACATGCCCCCCAAGCTTCATTGCATTCAATGAGGTGGATGGAATGAAGCTTTACTTTCAAGATCTTGGAAAGACTTGTGGGAGTTGTTTCATTTTTTAGTGAGGTTGACACAGGAAAAGAACTATCCTCAAATCCCTTGTTTCATTTTTTAAACGAGCTTGACACAAGATAAGGAACTATGCTCATAACTACTCTCTACAATTTACCTAACAAAAAACTTTACTCTAAAAACCTTGATTCATTTTTTAACGAGCTTGACACAAGACAAGGAACTATGCTCTAAAATCCTTGATTCATTTTTTAATGAGCTTGACACAAGACAAGGAACTATGCTCATGACTACTCTCTACAATCTACCTACTTAACCTACCCTTGTTTCATTTTTTAACGAGCTTGACACAAGACAAGGAACTATGCTCAAAAAGTTCGCATGCCCCCAGTATAATGATGCAAAGCGAGGTACATGCCCCCCAGGCTTCATTGCATTCAACCAGATGGATGAAATGAAGGTTTACTTTCAATATTTAACATGAAAAGGGAGTTGTTTCATTTTTAAGGAGGTTGACACAAGAAAAGAACTATCCTCATACTAGCCTGTTTCATTTTTTAACGAGGTTGATACAGGAAAAAACTATCCTCGCGCACACTGATTCATTTTTTAACAAGGTTGACACAGTAAAAGGAACTTTCCTCGTACTCACTGATTCATTTTTTAACGAGGTCGACACAGTAAAAGGAACTTTCCTCGTACTCACTGATTCATTTTTTAACGAGGTTGACACAGTAAAAGGAACTTTCCTCACACACTGATCATGGCTTCCAACTGGAAGAAAGACATGTCAATGGACACACCTTGATCATGGCTTCCAAGAGGTCTTCATCAGAAGGAAGAATAGTTCTCTGGAAGGAACACATGTCAAGGGACTCAAAAGGGATAAGAACATCATGTTCAAGTAATCCCATAGAGTTTTCCATGTCAATTACCGGATCTAAATCAAAGGAAGATGAGCAAACAGTGAGAGGCTCACTTACATCGGTAACTGAAAACATGGGACCAGTTGCCACATAATTAACCCGTGGCAGGGTAGATACCACTTTAGAATCAGGAACATTTAGGGGTGTCATATTATTGGTAGTTGAAACAAGACTAGGGAACGAAAGCTGGTCTACAGTCACAATACTGCCATTGTGAGGGAAAGACATCACGCGAAAGAGTGTCGACACGACAGCTTTCATTGCATAAACATAGTCTCGCCCAAGGAGTAAATTGAAATCCAAGGGACCTCGAACTACCATAAGATCAATACAGACAGTTTTACCTTCCAAGGTAATAGAAAACTTAGGAAGGATCCCTAAAGGTTCACTAATGGTTCTATTAAAAGCTTTCAGATTCTGCGTAATAGGCGTAAGCTGAGGGGAACCCAAAGCTTTCCAAACAGTTGAGGATAAAATACTAACAAAAGCACCTTCATCTACCTGAGTACGATGTATGTCCCTACCACCAGCCTTGACATAGTGCGGAAAGAGTCGATAGTGCGGACACAACCAACCTCCCTAGGAGCCTAAGACTCTCTAGTGACAAACAAGACAAACAAGAGCAATCCTTCTCTAAACATGCATTTACCATATAAGAAATCAAGTGTTTAGATCCTACCTGTAGTCCAACGCTGTTGTAGTAGTCCAGCCTCGCCGATCCGGATGAGCTCCTCCTTCACTTCGAAACCTGCATTCACTAATAATCAAACGATTAAATAGCACTTGATAATCTCATAAAATAAAACATGTTTAACATATAGACCAAGGAGTACATGAAACAACTCATAAATAACAAGTTATTGAGAAGAATGGACTCATTTGAATTAATAGGAAACAAAAGGAACAATTACAACCTGAGCCTTGATGTTGTGCAAGTCCCTCCCAGGGTCCATCAAGAGTTCTCCTTTACTTTGACAAAGCTCACCCACTTCCAAATGAAACAAGAAAGGATGGGAATCTCTCCTCACAAGCTTCTAAATGGGAGTCCTAATTCCAGCAGCATCTACCCTTAGAAATGTTTAGCTTTCAACCTCTCCTCCTTCTGGCCCAATGCCTGTATTTATAGTGTTCAAGAGGAAGTTAATTAGGTCCACCATCAATGGGATAATCCCCTCTTTGGATGGGATAGCTCCTCTCTTGATGGGATAAGTTCCTCTTTAATGGAAAACAAGAGTAGTTATGAGCCCATGGTATAAGTTCCTCTTTAAGGTATGAGCCCATTTTTAATGGTTGGCGCGAGGATAGTTTTTTCCTGTATCAACCTCGTTAAAAAATGAAACAGGCTTATGCGAGGATAGTTTTGTTCCTGTGTAAACCTCGTTAAAAAATGAAACAGGGTGTGCGAGGATAGTTTTGTTCCTGTGTCAACCTCGTTAAAAAATGAATCAGGTGTGAGGAAAGTTCCTTTTACTGTGTCAACCTCGCTAAAAAATGAATCAGTGTGTGCGAGGATAGTTTTTTCCTGTATCAACCTCGTTAAAAAATGAAATAGGCTGCTGTGAGGAAAGTTCCTTTTACTGTGTCAACCTCGTTAAAAAATGAATCAGTGTGTGCGAGGATAGTTCCTGTTACTGAGTCAACCTCGTTAAAAAATGAATCAGGTGTGAGGAAAGTTCCTTTTACTGTGTCAACCTCGCTAAAAATGAATCAGTGTGTGCGAGGATAGTTTTTTCCTGTATCAACCTCGTTAAAAAATGAAATAGGCTGCTGTGAGGAAAGTTCCTTTTACTGTGTCAACCTCGTTAAAAAATGAAACAGGCTAGCATGAGGATAGTTCTTTTACTGAGTCAACCTCATTAAAAAATGAATCAGGTAGATTTTAGGATATGTAGGTAGATTGTAGAAAGTAGGATATTTGAGGACAGTTCCTGTTACTGAGTCAACCTCATTAAAAAATGAATCAGGTATGAGGATAGTTCCTGTTACTGAGTCAACCTCGTTAAAAAATGAATCAGGTATGAGGATAGTTCTTTTCTTGTGTCAACCTCCTTAAAAATGAAACAACTCCCTTTTCAAGGCAAATATTGAAAGTAAACCTTCATTCCATCCATCTGGTTGAATGCACTGAAGCCTGGGGGGCATGTACCTCGCTTTGCATCATTATACTGGGGGCATGCGAACTTTTGAGCATAGTTCCTTGTCTTGTGTCAAGCTCGTTAAAAAATGAAACAAGGGTAGGTTAAGTAGGTAGATTGTAGAGAGTAGTCATGAGCATAGTTCCTTGTCTTGTGTCAAGCTCATTAAAAAATGAATCAAGGATTTCAGAGCATAGTTCCCTGTCTTGTGTCAAGCTCGTTAAAAAATGAATCAAGGTTTTTAGAGTAGAGTTTTTTGTTAGGTAGATTGTAGAGAGTAGTTACAAGCATAGTTCCTTATCTTGTGTCAAGCTCGTTTAAAAAATGAAACAAGGGTTTTGAGGATAGTTCTTTTCCTGTGTCAACCTCACTAAAAATGAAACAACTCCCACAAGTCTTTCCAAGATCTTGAAAGTAAAGCTTCATTCCATCCACCTCATTGAATGCAATGAAGCTTGGGGGGCATGTACCTCGTTTTTCGTCATTATGCTGGGGGCATGCGAACTTATAACAAGCATAGTTTTTCATTTCAAGCTTGCGTAAACATGAAACCGAATCTGAGCATAGTTCTTTTCCTGTGTCAAGCTCGTTAAAAAATGAAACAAATCCTCCTCTAATTGAGTCGAGAGTTTGACTAGATCTCATAAATGTTAAGTTGTATATTTAGGTTAGTTGTTTCAGTTTTTTACGTAATTTTAGGTCAGGTCTTTCAAATGATCTCGTACTTGAACCTTCATTTCATCCACCGGAGTTGAATGAAATGAAGCTGGGGGGGCATGCGCTCTAGCAGTTATGCTTAGGGGGCATCAAGCACAGTTTTCTCTCTGTTTCAAGCTTGTATAAAAATGAAACTATTTTGAAGCATAGTTTTTCTCTGTTTCAAGCTTTTGTAAAAATGAAACCTATCTCGAGTCAATTTCAGTTATTTTCAAGACTTGTTAAACTCATGAAAATCCCGAGATTATTTTGCTATCTTTCATTCTCGTAAAACAAATGAAAAATGCCGAGTTCTTTCCGTCTTTTCCTGCTCGTAAATTAAATTGAAAGTCGGCCATATGAGTACATTTTTATCATTTTTTCGAACTCATTAAAACTTATGAAAAAATGAAAACCATGAGTACATTTTTATCATTTTTTCGAACTCGTTAAAACTTATGAAAAAGTGAAACCTCAGAGTCATCTTTTAAGCCGTTTTCTGACTCCTAAAACATGAAAAGATTGCTGAGCGTTTCTTTTACACTCGTTAAAACGGAATTAAAAGACGGTCCCCTTATAGCCCTTTTCTGACCGTAAAAACAGGAAAAGATTGTCGGGTTTTTGTCGTTTCAAACTCGATACTGGAAATAAAACGACGTGTCCTTGATCGCTTTTTACTTTTTAGGTCAGTGGCACTAATCATGAAAGTACTCCTTGGTCGCAAGATCAAGCGGTTCTCCCAGGTATTATTTTATACTTTTTCGGGCTTGGGGGACACAAATTTACGAAAAAGTTCAACCTGGAGTCTCTTAAGTTTTTCAGACTCTCTAAAATTGAAAAACGCCGAGTTTCTCCTATACTGGGCTCGTTAAAATTTCACAGTAAAGGGCCTGTTCAATTACAAACAGGAACGAACCACTCCTTCCTAGGGTTCGAATCAAAACTAGGTTGGACTCATCCGAAGGATGAGCTTATAATCAAGCATATGTTATCCTCCTCAAGCTTGTAAAAAATAAAGAGGTACTTGCTAGAAATGGTGGGGGAAAAGAGAGAAGAATGAGCCTATTTGTTATCCTTTGTCTCAAAAGAAACCTTATGACCACTCTTGAACACGACACTTTTCATTCACCTGGGTTGGGAAATCCTTTGCCTCACAGTTGATCAAACCACATTGAAAGTCTTCAGCCGGGTTCCAGGGATTAACTTTGAGTCATTCGTTACCAAGCCATCTGTTGTGTCGTTATGTGTTCAAGAGGTCTGCAAACAAAACTTTCATCTGCAAAATACTTGTCATCCATTTTGACCATCCCTGAGTCAGTCCTTACAGCAACATTTTCTCCAACTTGAACTATGATTTCGTGTTGTGGGCTTGCCTGCAACGGGTCGCTTTCTATCGACATCAGCACATTATCTAGAGAGATGACTTAGAAATCGTCAGTACCTTGAAGTCTGCATGCATCAATGGCAGGTTTCTCGCCTTTGACGTCAGTTTACATCATTGACTTTCGATCGAAGGATTCCGTGAAATGTTCGACATCAACTCATTCATTCACATCTCATGGATTGTACTGGGTACTTTGAGAACCATTGACATTACTGGTGGTCTCTCTCACACTTGTTAACAGTTTACATCATCGACTGGTAATCAAGTGGTTTCTACCATGTTCGACATAAACTCATTTATTCGCATGGCTAGAATCATACCAATTCGGGAAGTAGAAATGAAGACCCTGGATCTAGTTCCCACCATCCAGGCTGCGAGGAGTTTTGTATTCATTATATAGTAGACCAATTATAAACAGATGGCTGCGTCCATACTGTATCTACGCAAGTCTATGATTATGATGTACTGCAAGATCATTCCTGTATCAGAGTAGTTAGTCTGTTAGTTAAAGTTTTGATCTGAGTATGGGAATGCCTACCTCAGCGATGATATAATCTTATACATGTATTTTGTTTTGAAAATTGCAGGTTCTGACCAGGCTCTCCACGAGATAATCCTTGAAATGATAAAGCGCTTCACCCTTCCTAGATAATACAAAACCCTAATCTACTACAGGCTTCGCACTTTAGGGGGCAATCTGTTACACTAAAAAATGTCACCATGGCTATTTACAGTTAGTATGGCTCTATCAACAATCATGCTATCCTCCTGGGCAAGTCTTATGCCTCTGCTCTCCATGTCAAACTCCAAAAAGAGAGAAAGTCTTTGTAAATGTGTTTATCTCTGGGTACGCAGATTCTCTCGGCCTTACCTGCGTGTACGCACCTAATGTTCACAAAAACTGCATACTTTTACGCTCTGTATGTAAAGGGGCAGGTGCGTACCCCTGTAAAGGTCAAAAGGCGCGAGTTTCATCTTTAAAAAGTTACTTGTGGTCATTTCTAGAGCATTCTAGAAGGGTGTTCGACGTGTATTGAGCGCCTCCAGATGGTTCATGTACCCTTATGAAAGAGGAACTTATCCCATCAAGAGAGGAGCTATCCCATCCAAAGAGGGGATTATCCCATTGATGGTGGACCTAATTAACTTCCTCTTGAGCACTATAAATACAGGCATTGGACCAGAAGGAGGAGAGGTTGAAAGCTAAACATTTCTAAGGGTAGATGCTGCTGGAAATAGGACTCCCATTTAGAAGCTTGTGAGGAGAGATTCCCATCCTTACTTGTTCCATTTGGAAGTGGGTGAGCTTTGTCAAAGTAAAAGAGAACTCTTGATGGACCCTGGGAGGGACTTGCACAACACCAAGGCTCAGGTTGTAGTTGTTCCTTTTGTTTCCTATTAATGCAAATGAGTCCATTCTTCTCAATAACTTGTTATTTATGAGTGGTTTCATGTACTCCTTGGTCTATATGTTAAATATGTTTTATTTTATGAGATTATCAAGTGCTATTTAATTGTTTGATTGTTAGTGAATGCAGGTTTCGAAGTGAAGGAGGAGCTCATCCGGATCGGCGAGGCTAGACTACTACAACAGCGTTGGACTACAGGTAGGATCTAAACACTTGGTTTCTTGTATGGTAAATGCATGTTTAGAGAAGGATTGCTCTTGTTTGTCTTGTTTGTCACTAGAGAGTCTTAGACTCCTAGGGAGGTTGGTTGTGTCCGCACTATCGACTCTTTCCGCCTGACACTTATACACAGACACCATCTGTAACAAAGATGCCAGTATTACCACTTGGGAAGGCATGTACAGCCTACTTGAGGAAGAAAATCCCAAGGTAATGGAGGTTACAGCTATTGCAGGCTCACACGGGTCTTCTGAGGTGTCTATTACAGAACTAGCATGTTCGTTCTTGCACAAGATAGCGACGAGGCCCAAAATTCTTCCATACACGGACATGGTTAAATGGGTACTAGATAATGCTGATATCACGTATAGAGAATTTAAAGCTCAAAACCACGAACTCACAGAATTGTTATTTTCACAAAATTTAAGCTTTATATCCTCTAACAAAAAGCGCGCAAGAGGCAAAAATCGCACAAGGGAAACCCGGATCAAGAAACAGAGGCAATTTTTGATGCGCGATTAGTGCCAATCGCGCATCGCCAGGAAAAACCCCTCGAGATGGAAAGCCTCTAATCCCTCAGTCACCTATAAGCCTGGAAATTTATGGGAAAAAGCGGTAAAAGCAAAAGGCAAAACTTGAACTCTAGACCAGTGGTATTTATCAGATATATCATCAAGTGGTATGTAGATATCTACCAAATGTACAACATCTACAGACAAACTGGAGACAGAAGGCTCAAGAAAGGGTAGAGTCAATCAAAAGGTTAACCAAGTTGAATTGGGATTCTTACTGGGCATACTTGGTAAAACCACACAGCTAGTGCATGACTCTCAAATGTATCATCAATTCTTCCGAGAAGATGGCACCAGCACTTGCCGATTCCGTTTTTGCAGGACAGCTAAAATCGGAAGTCGGCCAGCCAACTCTCCTCAAGAAAATGTTGAACGCTTGCGATTACAAGGAACAGATACACAGATAGTTAGTTGTTAGTTTTAGTTTTAGATTCAATTTTAGTTTTAATTTTTCTTTATTTTTGCCTGAAATGAGGACGGTCATTTAAACTGCATCCTACATTTTTGTAATATATTATTTTTAGATTTAGTTAGTAGTATTTAAACCCTCCTCATGCATTTAGAGAAGGGTCCTGAAATTTGTCAAAAACTTGTCCTCAGAACATGCACTTTTGCACCCTCCGAGGAGGTTTTGATGAATGAATGGAACAGGATTTATTGATATCTGCATTTAATATCTACTACTGATGTTGCACTTTTGTACTCTTAGTGGATGTTGGATTAAGAAGAGATAAATCATTATTGCTTGAAGCTCATGAGTAGAACTAGTTATAAATGGTACTTTTATCTCTTAACTATTTCTGCTTATGTGTTAAGGTGATATTCATGTTCAGTTATTTATATATGAATGTGTGAATGCTTGAGTTATCATTTGGCACTTCTGTACGGTGATAGCTATTTATTTATGTTTAATATATGAGTAGCTTATTATGTGATATGTTTTTCACAACTGTTTCGTCTAACTTTTTATACGAAATGGTTTCTCTTTATTGAATTTTTTTCTCATAGCAGTTGAATGATCCTTATTACCAACTGTTATTTGAAATCATTTTAGATCGCATAACAGAAAGATTACATCCTGGGTTAGTTTAGAATTAGATATTTCTGTTTATTAGAATACAATTGCATGTTGTTAAATTAGATTTAGAATAAAAAGCATTTAACTTAGGAACTATTAGAAAGGAGATATCAATTCTCAACACACACACACACATATATTGGGAAACTGGTCCCATATCCCTAGTTGGACCCACTATACCAAACGAAAAAGGAGCTACTAACCAAGGCCCAGACCGGGTGGGTATCTCCCTTGTTTTAGACCTGATTTTCGGGGCTTCAATAGGGTCCAAAGCGGTGACTGAGTTTACAGAGGATAGCATCCCTCCATAGTTTCATTAAGTTTGAGCTAGCCTTCTATCGTTGAGAAAGAAAGCCACGACAGTGCAAGAGGCCATTCTACAACAAAACGAGCAGTTGGAGGGAATGAGAGCAGTTTGTGTTGAGTCAACGGACAAATTGACTCACATTGGGGAACGATTGGGTTCCTTAATGGTTCAGTTGGAGTGCACAATGGAGTGAAGGGACAACCCCACTCAGACCTTACAAGTCGGTAGCACTAGCAGGTTACCGAGGCAGAGTCACCTTGACATATTTTATGTGTTGACCAAGATGGTGAGATGAGGCGGAATGAGTTGCGTAGGGTGCATCCTTGGCAGGATGGAGAGTTAGTTCCATGTACAGGAGTTTGGACTCTAGATCCTTCCCTTGGGGATGGATGGCGAGAGATATTGAGTTAGTATCTGGTGGAGCTAGCTAGGAGGTTAGATGCATCCATGGCCACAACTCACCAGAGGCTGTGGATTACCAGAGGGGTTCAAGGGCCAGACTGTTGTTGGGATCCAGGTGGGATTCTCCATCACATCCTAGATTCAGTAGGTCATGGTAGAAACTATGTGATAGACTCGGTGGTTGGGTGCACACACCTTTTCATATCCCATTCAGAGTTCCTGACAACACTAGTGATAGGATGGATTGGCAAAGGAGCAACAAGAGGAGAAGTGTTGGAAGTTGCATCTAGAGCTATGCTCAAAGAGCACGAAGAAAGATGACAAGAAGAAGAATCTCATGGTCATGGATTCAAGCAACCAAGTTGAAAGAAACTTGGATGAGGATGAGAATATCGTATGTACGTAAGCATAGAATGGGATGAATATGTGTAGCCTTCAGTAGAATGAAGAGAAAGAAATGACCAAACTCTTCCATATAAAGATATAGGTCTAGGAGATGAATATTGATGCTCTATTTGACTCAAGATCACAGGCGAATCTCATTGCAGTAGAGTTGGTCAATAAGTTGGTGCTAGAGGTTCGGGATCATCCAAACCCATATCCATTAGGATGGGTAAATAAAGACACAGAGATGGAGGTAACAAAATAGTGTAATATATTTCCTTAGTAGAGCATGCTGAGAAGACCAAAGATCATATATGCATTGAGGCTAAGGTCATTGCGAAGATTTCTCATTTTCATCACCGTAAATTTAGGGAAGCCACAGAAATTGAGAGGAGGCCTAGTAATATTAATAGGGACAATAGTTGGAAAATCGATAGCTACTGGATTCCAACCCTTTCCTCGTAGTTCCCTTCCTTTCTTTACTCTTTTTCATCTTTTCAGTTTTTCTTTTTTTCTTATTTCCCCCCAAAGGTTTATTTGTCCTCCTTTGCCCTTACTCTCCCCTTAGTTTTATTTTTATTAATGTTTATATCGTTTATAATTACTATATATATATATATATATATATATATATATAGATATATAGCATTCTCATTTGGATCCTATATCTTCGAATAATTGTAAACTATAAAATAAAGAAATTAAATAGTAAATAAAAAAATTAAAATTAAATTAAATTAAACATATTACATTTAAATTGATTTTATAACCTTTTAATGGGTTTTTCTCCTTTGACTAAATTTTGTTTTTCTTTGAATATTTTTTTTCGTTATTTTAGAGTTTGTTATAGTCATTTGTCTAATTATTTTTATATTTAGGGTCATGTTAGTTGTATATAATTATATATATTATTATATATTGGATTTAATATTTAATTTGACTTAATTAATTTATTATTAATTAATAATAAATAAAAATAAGTTGTCCCCTTTTTCCTATCCAGTCAAATATAGTCATTTTCCCTAGTCGTTTGAACGTCTTATCTCCCTATTTAACTTGTCCCTATGATCTTATTTTTCATCTTGTCCTGATGATGAACTACAGAGGTTGGTTCCAAACGCGTCAACCTAAATCTACCAATGTGATTTCTTCTTAAATTGTTTTTAAATAATCAAAGCGTTGATTTTATTGATGAAGTAGATCTAGATGTGGTTCACCTTGATGTATGTGGAGTTGTGTTTGGGAGTCCATACATCTACATATCAGTTGAAATATTCATGAGGAGAGCTAATCAGTATCGGCTCGTTAAGGATGGAAAATCATTTATAATCAACACACACAAAGTAAAGTAAAAAAATTCACTCGTAAGGGCCAACAAAGACAAGAAATTGCTTAGTTCTAGCAAGAAATATGTTTTATTATTTTTAAGAGAAATTCAGTCTGAAGAGGAGTCAATAAGAGGCAAGGCATCAATAAGAAACAAAAACAACAATTGGAGGAGTTGTTATAGGCATACAGGGATGTGTTCCAAGAGCCCAAAGGCTTACAACCTAAGAGAGAATTGAAACATGAGACCCAACTATTGTTGGACTCCCCATTTCTAAATATTGGTTTGTATAGGTAGTCTGTTATAGAAGCAAGTGAGGTGAAGAAATAGTTGCAACAGCTGTTGGAAGAGGGTGTCATTCGATTAAGTACATCTCCATGTGGGTCACCCATCATCATTATGCCAAAGAAACATGAGACTTGGTAGATGTGTATATATTATAAGGAGTTGAATAAAATCACGCGTAGGAACAGATACCCCCTTCTTAGGATATATTATCTACTAGATTAGTTGCAAAAAGAAAAGTACTTCACCAAGCTCAAAATTAAGTCTGGATTTAACCAGGCTTGAGTCAAATAAGAAGGTTTGTATGAGTGGTTAGTTATGCCATTTGTATAATGTAATGCACCAGCTATATTTATGAGATTAATGAATGATGTACTGCGCCCTTTTATAGATTCATTTTTTATTGTCTATTTGGATGGTATACTGGTATATAACTCTACCTCATAGGAGCATATTTCACATTTGACACAGGTGCTAAAAACATTGAAGCACCAACTAATAACAAATCTCAAGAAGTGTGGTTTGTGCAACAGTGCTTGGTGTATTTAGGGTATTTTATTAGTGGAGGAGAAATAAAGATATATCCTTCCATGATTGAGGCCATCATGAAATGGTTGATCTCTACTCATGTTTTTGAGGTCAGGAGTTTCATTGAGGAAACACAATACTTGAGGAATTTCATAGCCTCATTTTCAATAGTAGTAGGATTGCTCCACCCCATAACAACAAGCGGTAAGAGTTTCTAATGGGGAAAAGTTTAGCAAAATGATTTCCAGGAGATAACGAAGAAGATCAGTCAAGAATCAATTTTGACATTATTAAACTTGCAGCACCCCTTCAAAGTGGAGATAGATGTGAGTTATCTTGATGCAGGGAGGAAGCCTCATTTTCTACCATTCTGAAGTATTTGATGGGTTGGTTCTTAACTACCATACCTACGATAAGGAGCTATGTGCCATGGTGCAAGCTATGAAGAAGTGGAAGAACTATCTGATGGGAAAGGAGACAATAATCCACACATATCACCAGTAATTACAGTACTTGCAGGCCCAGAGTAAGCTACAACAAACCAGGCATTACAAGTGGATGGGGTTTTTACAACAGTTTCATTTGGTGGTCAAGTATAAGAAGGGTAGTGCAAACAAGTTTGGAAACATGATTTCAAGGCTACCCCAATCAAAGATCACATATTTGGGGACTCATATGCACATGGATCCATTCACCCATAATGCATACAAAGAGACATATTCAAAGGATGAGGAATTTAATGAGGTGTATCAATAGTTGCAGAGTCAGAGTCATGTGCAGGATTGTGACAACACCCTTGACTACCATCTCCAAGATGGTTGAATCTACAAGTAGAATTAGCTGTGTTACTAAAGGTGAGAGATTGTAGTTGATTAGAGAGGCTCACACCTATAAGGTTGTAGGTCACTTTGGTGTAGGGAAGAGCATGGCTAACTTGCACACATATGTGTATTAACCCGAGATGCAAGAGTAGGTTGCTAGTTTCATAAGAGGATGCATTCTTTGTTGTACCAACAATCCAAGCAACAAGAAACAAGGTCTATGTCATCCCTTATTTGTACCCACTCATCCTTGGGAAAAAAATTATATGGACTTTGTGTGAGGTTTACCAACAACCAAGAAGGGACATGACTGCCTGTTTGTGGTAGTTGATAGGTTCAACAACATATGTGTTCTGATGCCGTATAAAAGGAACATCATTAGACAAGAGAAAACAAATTTATTCTTTGGATAGGTCTTCGTGCATTTTGGGATACCAAGGAGGATCATTTTATGTTCAGGATACAATATTCCTCAGTGTATTCTGGACTACATTTTGTGAGAATATTGAAACAAAGTTGAAGAGATCTACACCATTTCATCCATAGATAGATGGGTAGTTGAAAGTAAGTCAACAATGGTTTGCTGCAACTTCTGAGGGGATACAACCATAAGCATATGAAGACCTGGGATTAAAATATGGTATATATAGAACATTATTACAATAGAGAAGTCCACACTTCTACAAGAAAGTCCCCATTTGAGACTTGCTTTGGATATTTTCCACCTTCACCTTTAGATATTTCATATGGAAAATAAGGAGTGAGGGAAAGTCTTACAAGATATGCTTTGAGGGCTGAAAAATTTATAGGGAAGATTAGGTAGATCCATCTACAGGTAGAAGATACACTACAGAAGTCACAGGAGAAGTATAAGGCTAGGCATGACCAACACAAAACATAGAAATTGTTCAAGGTGGGAGACAAACTATGGCTAGAGGTTAACAAGGAAAGGTTGTGGGGGCCTGGTAAGAAAATCAAGGATCTGAGGTATGGTCCCTTTCAGATACTAGAAAAGGTGGGTTATAATTCCTATCGACCCAATTTACCATCATATATGCGCATTTACTCAGTTGTGAATATAGAGAATTTGAAACTCTATGAGTCATCCATGCTAGATCAAGAATAGGAACAAGTCCTACATTATGTGAAGGATTTGGCACTAGATGCTTAGGCAGAGTTGAAAGAAGATAATATTTTGTAGAAGAGGTCTAGAACTATAAGATAGGGGCAACATGACCTTTTTCATATCGAGTTAAAGGGACAACCATAGAAAATTTTAGGGGTTAATGTTCGCCTAGTGGGCTAATTTTCCATTATTTTTCCACAAAAAAGATTTGCCAATTTCCAATTTTATAAAAGACGCCCAAATTTTAGAATATAAAATTATTTAACCTTAAAAATCTCCAACATTATATCGAGTCTATATATAAAATCATTATAAATTTGAATAATTTTACAAATATATCAACATAAATTTTATAGTTTTCATATTAGGGATTGGTGAGATTAGCCAATGTTTTTAAACTTCAAGAAAATTTCCCATCCTAAAAATTTTCCTTGGGGACAACTTCCAAGCAAAGCTAAATGGTACACCAGAAAGAAGGTGGAGGAAAAAATTCCTCACCTCATTCAGTAAAATCTTTTGGGGACCAAAATCCTCTCAAAATTGGGAGGTTTGATCCATAGTGGATCATTATATTGTTTTCCATCTATCTTAATGCATTCAGAGTGGAAAAAGTGGAGGAATAAGCTCACGGGACCATTTTTACCAGTACGACCCAATCTGGCAAAATGGGGTCTCAAATCTTATGGGAGATTTTTGACACATAAAAAGTTGTTTTTTTTTTTTGGGATAAATATTTTTCATGATATTCTACACACAAGGATCTTTGCAGCAACGTAAGAAGCGCGTCAATCAAAGTATGTATGCAAGCGTTATGCCACTAATAAGTTGGCATTCATGTTTTGACACATATAATTCAGGAGGATGTCACTCTAGCCCCCATTATTCATGGAGAAGGGGTTAGCTACATGTCTTTGATGTAAAATACTCTAGAAGAGTCTATATTGTAACTCTAGTTAAGAGTTGATGTAGTCAAACTTAACCACTAGTATGTTATCGGGTTGTGTTATAACTAGGTCACTAGGAGGAAGAGGCATTTCATTCTTTCGAGAGCATTTTGTTCCATAGTTGAACAAAGATAACTAGGGGAGATATGAGGTAGAGAACATAGAGCGGATATATGTGTTGTACCATCCCACGAGCCAAAAACATTACTTCTTTGTACCTGCAACCTTATTTTAGAAACAAACAAAGAGAGTGAAGCGGCTTCAATTTCCAGCTAGGTTTTCTCCTGAAATGGTTTCCTAATATCTTGTGTCTTATGTGTGTTTGTGAGCTTATTTTATTGTTCTCTATTTTTTTTCATAATTTCTATTCGCATGCATGCACTAATTACATTTAAATTTACAAATGTAGAAGTTTAATAAAACTGTAATAGTGTAAAAATTAAAAAATTTAATATGTTATTATCAGATCCATTGTGAAAAATTGTCCAGTGGAATATTCACGACAATTTATTGATTAGTATCTCAATAGTTTATTTCAAGATATGGCATGAAAACCCACCCTACCACAACGAAGAACTCGGGGGGAAGAGGCTGCAACAAAAATAATGTGAATGGAAGAGAGTTGCCCAAGTCTAGGTCGGTTAGAGTCAGGGGCCACATAATGACTTAGAACCAAATAATTTATTTTTTTTATTATTCTTACCTATCAAACACACTCCCCCAGGCAAGAGAATTGATAGAAGGATAGGAAAAAGAGGCGATTCAGTAGGTGGTGGATAATTAGGTAGAGTTGGAGGAATGGAAAACTTTCCTTCTAGACCATGGACATACCGAAGGTCATAGCTCCCGATACCAATAGACACTATATGTCCTTTGGATGACAAAAACCATCCTAGAGAAAGCATTTTCATCATCTCTTACCGGGAAGGCCGAGTCAGCAACTAAAATTCAGGATATTCATGAGGATAACAAAATGTCTGGTTCGCTCACATTGAAAGACACATTCCATGTATTCCACAATCTAAGCTATCATGATCCATTGCCAAAGATCCGACACCAATTGAGTCCTCAGATGATTATCATGTTTTACTATTTAGTTATGTCAGTCAACTTTGATATGTATAGATTAATAGTGAGTTGAGTTGAAATGTTTTTTCTTTCATAGGGATATAGTTAGTAGGAGGTATAAGGACATTCATGTTCATAGTGCTTTATTGGACATTCTCAGACTTTTTAGATTTTGGATGGCTTATAATGTAGTCAGATGACCAACAGACCTAGTTTCCCAATGGGAAAGTTGAGGCCATCTGACCATGGATGCAAATTTTGTACTGCTTGCCTATTTTTGAAAATGAAATGAAAAAGATCTTCCAAACTTACAAGAAAAAATTGTATTATTTGGTTTATTGTTTGAAAAATATATATATATATATTAATTAATTTTATTCAAGGAAAAAAATATAATAGATAAAAAAATTACATTGATCGAAACACTAAGATATAATAATCATTTAATAAATTAATAACATCCAAACATTTTTAGATAAAATAAAATGGAAGGAAATCTTGTTTACATATAAGATAAGTGTTATAATTAGAATAGAAATATACTACAATTTTTGAACAGATATTAAGTATAAATATACTATACATTTAAGCAAAGATTTCAATATATTGTTTAGAAGATATATAATAAGAATTTTATATAAAATTAACTTTAATTTTGTTTAAATATTTATGTAAATTGATCTTTACTTATACAATTTTTTTGAAAATTATAGATGCCTTAATAACATAATTGAAATTCCCCTCGATCAGGGTGTGGTAGGGGAGAAGGGGAGACGACAGATGAGGTGGGCCAAAGGGGATGGGAGGTAGAGGCACCAGAAGCCAACCACCTAGGCCCAAGGATAGATGGGGTATTGGGATGTGGGAGGACGCAACGACAGGTGGGGCAGCACACAAGACAGGGCAGGGAAGAGGAGGGCACTAAGCTAGTACAGGTGTGGCCAAGGATGGAAGAGAGCGATGGAGGCTTGGGGTTAAGCGAGAGGGCGAGTAGACCAATGACAACAAGTGGCATGGTGTCAAGAAGAAACCCATGGCACGAGTAGTCGATGACACTAGTGAAGTAATGGAAGGATTAGGGGAACCTCATTCCAAGGAAATCGAATGAAATATTGGGCGGCGGGAAGAGGAAGAGGGCACGTGGGGGGATGTATGGAAGTTAGGTGGTGCAACTAGACAAAGGAACAAGAGGAAAAGGCAGACAAGAGAGAAGGTAGCTGCATACAAAAGGACAAGGAGAAAGAATGTGCAGCAAAAGGTGGTGGATTTGGGCTGGAGGATGTCGAGAGGATAACGGACTTCGTCACAAAGTATTGGTATGTTACTCTGGTTTCCCTTCTCTCTTGCATCACATAAATGAATTATTAAGAGGAATTTGGGGAGTGGTCTGGGCGAAGTCAAGACTGAAAATGAGTCGAGACATGGGTTGTCTGAGATTCTAACCCGACCAATTGGAGATTCTATGCCTGGAATGTTACTGGAGTGAGTGGGCTCACGAAATATATAGTGTATCTCTTGGTAGATGGGAATTGAGGGGATGAGGTGCATTGGGATGTCCATTGGGAATTTTATATTGGAGAAAGTAGGAAACCTGCCGCTCTGGCCAAGTGCTACCTGAGGCATGGGAAGGAAGAAAGAATCATCATAGGTAGGGAGCCTAGAACCATCATGGTTAATGCAACAAGGTTATGGTTAGCCTGGCTCAATCTGATCCCAAACCCGGCTGATGGGTGCGGACCTCATGGGATAAGTAGGGGTAAAATTTGGGAGAGGGAACCTAAGAGGAGAAAGTCCTAGAATGGAACCTCAAACACGACCCTAAATGTTGATAAGGAAAACTAAACTTGGGACTCCTACAAATCTGTAAATGTAGACCCACATGTTCCTGTTTGTTGGGGAGGGAATAAGCAGAGATGAGAGGATTCGGGAGGCCGAAGCCTATTGGTCCTAAAGAAGGTGGGGGGAAACTAGGGAGGAGGAGGGAAACCCCAAGTATCCAGGCCCAGAGAAAGTGGACAAGCCTGGGGCAGAGAAAATTAAGACTACTATGTGTAAATGAATTCTGACTGATAAAGAAATTTCTTTTGTTAATGTTTTAGGTATTAAAAAAACCAGGGGGCAGCACCGTCAGGAGGTCTGGATCTTATATCGTGTTCCAACAAGAAAGGCGGTACTAGTGAGCTTCTCGGGAAAAGAAAAACAATGCAGGAACAAAGACAATATGGCAAAAGAGGGAAAAGAAGTGGGTAAAAGAGGAACCAGAGGAACAGGGGAGGTAGGGAAAAGAACAAAGGGAGGGGAAGCAACCTCCAGCAAAGGCCCTAACAAAAGAGGCAGAAGGATTGGGAAGGAGCACATACAGACTGTCATAAACATGTATATGGCTGGCAATCTACCAGACGTAAGAGCTCAAATTCCAGAGTGGGAGAGGGAACTTAATGACAACATAACCAACTAGGACATAGAGATAGAAGAATGGGAAGCCATGGTGAAAGATCCAAGGAACACCAAAGGCTGACACATGTTGTTTCGACAAAAAATCCAACAATATTGGGTTATGAAGAACATAGTAGCCTGAGGAATGACACTATACAAGGAACATGAGGTACAGTAGGAGGCCTGAACAATAAAGCCCAGCATGAAGGATCTTCAAAGAGAAATTGTTGTAGTCCAGATACAAGTGTACAGAAACAAACTCACACTGAACAGGATCGAGCAAAGAATACAGGATATGAAGAGGAGAAAAATCTCGGGGTTTAGTGTGAAAGCCCCAGCCCTAGTGGATTCATCTGACGAGTGAAACATGTATCTAATCAGAATTTTGTTATATGTCAATTAGCCTTTACTTTTCTAAGTTGAAGTTAATAGTAAATAGAACAACTAATGTTGACTGGATGGTGAAAAACTTATTTAAATTTTGGACAGCATTTAATGCAGATAGGTGACCAACCTGGTTTCCTACAGGCAGGTTGAGGCCACCTGTAATTTTTGTTAAAGATATTACTATGGTCTGATAATATTAATAGAGAAAGTACTACCAAGCTTACACAAAAAAATAACATAATTGAAATTGAATTCATCATTTTTCATCTTAGAATTCAACATTTCATGTGATAGATAAAGAGCACTCACACATATATGTAGCTTAAATACATCAACAAATATTTTTGATAAGAAAAAATAATAATATTTACATAACATTAAAAAAATATAGCTTCCAAAAACATACATTATTTTTTCTTTAGCATCTCTCTTACGATATTTCTTTCTCCTCCCACTTCTCATTTGCTTTTTGATTCCACTTTTTAACTTATTTTTCCTTCCAAACATTATTCAACATAAAAATTTCAAATTGTTGACATTGTTTATGCACAAATTCCTTTACAAGAATATACTGAAATGGGGAGATTACTCTTGTCAATTTTATAAACTTGCCCGATAAAAAGGTATAATGAAACCATTCACCATTAAAATGATATTAAATATTCCTCTTATAACTTTTATCTAATTTAATCTAAAATTAATCATAAAAATATAGAGATATAAGAATATGGAGTGGATGTAAAGAATGTTATGGATGTGAATGTAAAATACGATTAGATAAATTTCAATTATAAAAGTAAAAAACAAAATTCTAACCATGTGAATGATTAAAATGAGAATAATCCCATGTCATAAGAACTAAATTCATTTTCCAAAGTCCTTCCTAAAATGAAACATTTAGACTGCTAAAAATACTTGCCTATCACATAATTAGGTAATAATTAGTGAAAGAAAAAACATGATTAACTATTTAATTGTTGACACCTAATCATAGGGATTGGGTGAATAACTATAATTAGTGTAAATACATAATAAAGGAAATGAAGAGTCATCGGGAGATGAACTGAACAATCTCTCCCTATTGTATATAATAATGAACAACGTGAATGAATAATACGATTACATTTGATGAGTTACCTCTTGATATGACATGATATCAGAGCTAACGCCATTTTTGGCTTCACTCTCTGCTTTGTAACTCCTCTCTACCTATGTTCTGTCTATTTTGCAGAACTGACCACAGGTATGCCTTTCTCAAGAATTTGATAACCGTTCTACAGGTTTTCCCCTCTCTCGCAAATGCTACCCCTCTCTGGAAACTATTGTAGATGTACGGCTGGTTATCGAGTATTTTTTTCTCTGTTCATACATTTTATTTATAAATCACCATCAATTAGTGTTAAGTGCTAAATATTGAGTTTAAGCGTCAATACTGAGTTTAAGCGTCAATACTAAGTTTAAGCGCTAAACCTTTCTTAAGAGTCTTTATATGAATTAAGCACATGGGTGGTATTGATAAGTGTAAGAGGTATCTTGAGCGCCCAAAAGACTGTAAGCGGAATTCCAAAAATTCACACGATTAACCTTAGCGGGCGACACGTAGCACGAGAAAACCATTTTTCTCAAGTGCTCTTGATTTGCTATGCATCGTGCAACTTTTCACATGAGATTGTGCGATAACCATTGGATCAAGCAGGATGGATCAAGCAGGATTGATCGACGGTGGAGATTGACCAAGAAATTTGGCAATCCGGTGATGTAATAGTCGTTCAATTAGCCATGACAGATCTGACGGTAATCGCATCGGAAGATGTATGTGAGTTAATTCAAATTTCGGACACGATAAGGCTTTATACAACGGGATTAAACCTCGTTATGTTCCAACCATCAAGATCGTTCGTTGGTTGATTGATCGGATGCATATCACTTCTGAAAGTGCGTGCAGGTTAATGTCAGAAATGAACGTGATAAGGTTATGAATTGGAGTTTAATTCCTTTTGGTTCCATTGGATGTGATATCCATTGGATCTGGAGAAGCGAGATCAGTGGCACGGATTGTAGCGCTTCACAAAAGGAGAAGTCAACGAAGGGAATGACAGTGATTGGTCAGATAAGCGGGACCCTCAAGGGAAAATCCACGTACAGAACTAGATTTAAGAGCAGCTGATTGGTTACAAAGTTAACCAGTAGTAGAATTACATAGTACACATCTTTGAAATGCATTCACTAATATCTATTGTGGGAGTGGTTCTCACTAGGAAGTAGAACTATCCTAAATGGTCACGGAAAATCAAACACACTCTCATCTATAATGAGTTGTGGAAAGGAGTGTGTGTTGGAGACGGAGATAAAGAACCAAAACAACCTACCTTAGACAAAGAATTTTCCATTTGGGAAAATAAGAATAGAAAGGCTTATGCATTGATTGCAGCATTAGTAAATGAAGATGTGAATCACCATCTTTCGCCATTTTCAAATGCTTTTGAAGACTTACAAAAACTAAAGGAACTCTATGACTCACACTCTGCACTTGAAGTTGTTCAACTCATGACTATATTGTTCACCCTTGAATTACAAAATGATGATCCCCTTGCTCTTGCATAAGAAGTAAAATCTAATATGCATGATATCAAAGTCACTAATGTTGAATTAGACATTCCTCTGATAGATTTTATCAAGGCAATTTATCCCTCTTACTCAAATTATCTTGAGTCATTGCAAGCAAATGGAAACCTCAAAGATATTACCTTTGACTCCCTTGTGAAGAAAATTGTTGAAAGAGAGAAAGATTTTGGGAAGAAGAAGACATCTCCTCAGTCTTTTGAAGAGGCTGTGTGCCTTGCACAAAAAGAAAGGAATCTTTCTCAAGATTCTTCGAGAGGAAGAGGTGGTCGAAGAGGAAGAGGAAGACATTTCATAGGCAAAGGGAGCAGACACTCTCAATGAGAAAAGTCAGATTTGCACTGCATATGCTGCAAAATAGATGGATCAGATGATGCATCCACATGCAAGTTTCCTTAGGACGGAATTAAGCATGAAAGAAACCAAACCAAAGGTAAAACTAATGAAAAAGAGAAAGGTAAAGCACTTGAATCCACTCACTATGTTGTGGCACACTATAATATTGGAGTAAATGAAGACTTATTTAATGCTTCACTTGCTTCTTCGAAAAATGATTGGTTTCTTGATTCAGGGGCAACTTGCCACATGACTTTTAGAAGAGATTTCTTTAAAGAATTTGTTGACAATGTTGATGGAGCAGTATACTTTTCAGACAAATCAAAACTCAAGCCATCAGGGCTTGGTACAATCAGGCTTAAATTGCCTGGTCATCCAGAATTTCTTTTGCATCATGTTTTATATCTCCCACAGCTAAGGAGAAACTTGTTGTCCTTGGTCCACATCCGCCATCAAGGACACTCCATTCATATGTTTGATGGCAAGCTTGAGGTGAGAAAATCATTAGACAACTCACTTGTCATGACAAGGATAGAAGAAGAAATACTTCTCAAGTTGCAGGGTACCTCTGCTCATACACAAAAATTCTCATACAATTCTTATTATGAAGAAGGTACATTTCCATCAAGTTTATTATGGCATGCTAGATTTGGACACTTGAACTATGACAGCCTCTGCTTGTTGAAGAAAAATGGTGTTAATGGTTTGCCTACAATTCCTAGGAAACTTAAGCAGTGTGATGCTTGCATTCTAGGAAAGCATAGCAAACAATCTTTTCATGACTCACATTCTAGAGCACAGAGAAAACCTGAACTCATTCATTTAGATTTATGTGGTCCAATGCATGTTCCTTCTGCAAATGGAAATAAATATATGATGACATTTATTAATGACTATGCCAGAATGTGTTGGGTCTATTTATTGAAGAACAAATCTCATGCTTTTCAAACATTCAATAACTTTCATACATGGATTGAAAATGATGCACAATCTCATATTCGCTCTATTTGCACTGATAATGGAAAAGAATACACTCAAATGAATTTGAAAACTATCTTTGCCAACATGATGCAGATTTAAACAAGAACGCAACAAATTATAGAGATAACCATAAACACAGAGATGCAATGGAAATAATATTTCATTTCATTAATGTAAAATACTGAAATATGCTTACAAATAGGAATGGAAATAAACTAGCTAGGGCGATGGTAGCTTATCTCTGAGAAGAGATCTAGAGGCTACATGCCTCTGAACTGCCTTACAATCAGGCTCAAGGGCATTTTTATTATTGAACAATAAGAGCAAACCCTAAACAACCAAAACCCTAACCCGAGGAGATGTAACACCAAGAGTTTATGGGCCCCGTTGGGGTGAGTTGGATAGCCAACTTCCCGGGGTCGCGACTTGGTCATATTATCTCCGTTTGACGCACATGATAGCCCGTTGGAAACATCTCTCCAAGGATTACGATGCAGAAGATGATTTTGGTCAAAAAATTGCTCGCAGTAGATTTCCAAAAAAACTTCGTTTAGGGCATCAAAACGGCTCCGAAAGTTTAGGACCCGAAATACTGCTAAAAATAGTAAATTGTGCTACAATTAAGGAAACTTAAAAACTGAAAGAAGCAATGGTGGGTGTTGGGTCCCTATAATACTAGTGATTACCCCATTACTATTGTAGTTGTATCCCTTATTAATATTTTTGTGCCCCTATTGTCCCCATATTGTTATTACTATGCCCCATAGAATCCCTCTATTGTTATTTTTGTGGCTTTATATTATTATTGTTAGGTCGGCTGGGTTATATTGTGACTCCTTAGACTCCTATATATAGAAAGGAGGTTTTTTCATTTCAATCATCGAAGAATTGTTCATTTATGTAATGTAAAGGAGGTTTCCCCCTCGAAGAGGCTGAATTCTAAGGCATTGATCTATCTTTTCTATCTTTTTCTTGAGCTGGTTTCATAACATTTGTATCAGAGCTTTGGATTCTAAGGTTTCGCTGCTCCAAACAGGTCATCGTGGCATTTTCACTATAACTTTTTTTCTGCAACGTTTCAGAAGCTAAAAAAAAAACCATTTGATAAGAAATCACGCTAAATCTCGGGTCCAAATTTCAGATATTTTTGCGCTATATTGGTGGAGATATGCTCTGAGGAAGTTGGTCTTTTTGCAGACTCCTGAATTACATTCTAAACAGGTGACCTGGGGAAAATCGTCATAACTTTATCTCTGAGCATCAGATTGAAATTTTGTAAGAAGGTATAGAAAGAGGACGGACTGTAGTTTCTTGTATATATTTTTCAGAGCCAAAGGTCGAAACAGTGACTCGTGGCATGTCGTACAAGTTTGCTCTACTGAACTAGTCTATAATTAGGTCACTATGGGAGATTTCGTATAACTCTTCCTTGGAGAATCCAATTTGGATCACACTGGTGGCATTGGAAAGAGGACACAGAAGGCTACTGCAGGTCGCAATTTCAGAACTGGATGATCCAAAAGTACAGAGATACATCAGAGGCAATATCAAGCTCCTATAAAGTGAAAAATGGTGTGTAGATTTTTTTAAAGTTTTCTTAAGCTTGGTTTGAAAATTTATTTTGAAGGAATTCAAAGGGCATAGTAGAGCATTATTATCGGTAACTGATGCCCCGAGGAAAGAAAATGCAAACACCTAGTAAGCAACCTGAAAGCTCTAGCATGACTCATGAAGAAGAGGAATAAATGCTACATGATATATCAAAATTACAAGACCAAGTGCAACAAATGTCACTCTCACAAAAGCTAATAGAAGCTAAGATAAAGGGCGTGGAAGCTAAGATGGACGATTTGAAGATAGATTTGAAGACATATTTGAAGAGAGACATGGCAGATTTGAAGACAGATTTGACAAATTTTCTACAAGAAATACTTACTAATGGTGAAAAGGTAGTAAAGGAAACTCATGATGCGAACAAAAGAAATGTTAATCATGATTTCATAGACTCTAATGTGGGATCGAAGACCCACCATATTCCAAAAATCGATATGAGGAAGTTTGATGGCAAGGATCCCGCAACATGGATATTACAAATGGAGCAATTTTTCGATCTCAATAATGTGAAAAACACACAAAAGGTACGTATTGCAACTTTATATTTGGAACCAAATCAGTTTGTATGGTATCAATGGCTTTGCTCTCGTAAACAAATTATCACTTGGGAAATTTTTATGGAAGAATTGACAGCACATTATGAGGATACAAAAAGCAACACTTTTTTTAGCCAATTGATAAGTCTCAAACAAAAGGGTTCAATAATGGAGCACATTGAGGAGTTCCAAAAATTGAACATAAGGGTAAAAAATATTCCAGAGGAGCATAGGATTGATGTGTTCATAGGGACTTTAAAGGATAATATCCAACATGATGTTCGCCTTTGGGAACCTGATTCATTAGAGAAGGCATTCAGGTTAGCAAGAAAAATGGAAAGCAAAATTATGGCAACCAGGAAGCATACCACTCACAACTATAAAGATGGAAGTGTTGTTGCCCCTAGTCTTCCACAACCTATAAGGTTGACACCACAACAATTGGAAGAAAAAAGAGCAAAAGGGCTTTGTTATAGTTGTGATAGCAAATACACTAAAGGTCATAAGTGTGCTGAGAAGAAATTATTCTACATAGATTGTGAAGAGGAAGAAGAAAAGGAGCAAGAAAGGTCAAAAGAAGAGGATATTCTCCAGGAACAAAGCCTAGATAAAGAAGAAATGAATCCGACCATATCTTGTAATGCATTGGCGGGAATTACCACTCCTCAAACCATCAAGATAGAAGGACAAATCAAGAAGAAAAAGGTAATAGTGTTGATTGATTCAGGAAGTACCCACAATTTTATTCATTGTAAGGTAGCAAAAGAATTGAATTGCTTCTTATATCCAGCACCATAGTGTCAGGTGATGGTTGCAAATGGAGGAACAATAAATTGCTCTGGAAAGTGCCATAATATCAAGCTATCCATGGGAGAATATGTATTGACTAGCCCAATGCTTTCCATTCCAATGGGAGGTGTTGATGTTGTACTAGGAGTCCAATGGCTATAATCCTTGGGTACAATAGCTTTTAATTTTCAAGAACTTTTCATGAAATTTTATATGGAAGGAAAGGAAGTTGAATTAAGGGGTATTGCAGGGAAACTGGGAAAGATAATCAGCTCTAACAGTATGACAAAGCTTCTAAAAAAGGAACAAAGAGGTGTAATTGCACAATTATGTTCACTAGATGTTTACACATTGGAATCATCTATTTCTCCAGATCTCCAAAAAGTCTTGGACAATCATTCCAAGGTATTTGAGACTCCCAAAGGTCTTCCACCTATTCGTGATCATGATCATGCTATTCATCTGATTCCAGGAAGTGTTCCTCCAAACATCAGGCCATACAGATATCCCTATGCCCAAAAGAGTGAAATTGAACGTATGGTTGCAGAAATGCTAGAGGCTGGTATAATTCAACCGAGTCAAAGTTATTTCTCTGCTCCAGTAGTATTGGTGCACAAGAAGGATGGATCATGGTGCATGTGTCCAGATTAGAGGGAGCTCAACAAGCTCACTATTAAAGATAAGTTTCCCATTCCTGTCATTGATGAATTACTAGATGAACTGCATGGATCAATTTACTTCACCAAGTTGGATCTTCGTTTAGGATATCATCAAATCAGAATGAAGACTGAAGACATTCCAAAAATAGCATTTAGAACTCATGAGGGTCATTATGAATTTTTGGTCATGCCTTTTGGCCTTACCAATGCACCTTCAACATTTCAAGGTTTGATGAATTCCATTTTCAAACCATTCCTTAGAAAATTTGTGTTAGTATTTTTTGATGATATACTAATCTATAGCAAGTCTTGGAAGGATCATGTTGAACATGTTGACAGGGTGCTACAACTATTGGAGGAGAAACAATTATATGCAAAAAGATCTAAATGTTTCTTTGGAGTACAAGAGTTGGAATATCTGGGTCATATTGTATCTCATGAAGGAGTTAAGGTAGACCCTAGCAAAATTAAAGCCATTAAGGAATGGAAAATCCCCACATCCATAAAGCATCTGCGAGGATTTCTCGGGTTGACAGGGTATTATCGCAAGTTTGTTAAGAATTATGGGAGAATAGCAGCACCTCTAACAACATAATTGAAGAAAGATGCATTTTCATGGACTCCAGAAGCAACAAAGGCCTTCGAACACCTTAAAGAGGCAATGTGCCAAGCACCAGTCTTAGCTACACCGGACTTCATAAAAACCTTTATTGTGGAATGTGATGCTTCAAGAAATGTAATTGGTGCTATTTTAATGCAAGATGAAAGACCCATTGCTTTTGAAAGTCGTCCAATCAAGGGAAAGTTTTTACACAAAGCTATTTATGAGAAGGAAATGTTGGCAATACTCCATGCACTTAAGAAATGGTGATACTACCTAATGGGAAAACACTTCAAGGTAAAAACAGATCATGATAGCCTTAAATACTTTTTAGAACAAAGATTATCCTCTGAAGAGCAACAAAAGTGGGTCACAAAGATGTTCGGTTATGACTTTGAAATCACCTACAGAAAAGGGAAGCAAAATGTGGTGACAGATGCACTCTCAAGAAAGGATGAGGATGTGGAAGCATTGTTGTGTGCCATTTCTATTATCCAACCAGATTGGATAAACGAAGCAAGGGAGGAATGGAAGAATGACGAAGAAGTGTGGGCACTTATTCGAAAGTTACAACAAGATTCCAGTACATCTGATACATTTAGCTGGAAAAATGATTCATTATGGTACAAAGATCGCTTATACCTCTGTAAGAATTCCTAGCTAAAACAAAAAATTCTTATGGAATTGCACACTTCTCCCTTAGGAGGGCACTCAGGATTTTTAAAAACTTACCACAGGGTTAAGAAGGAATTTTTTTTGGGATGGCCTTAAATCAGATATTCAAAAGTTTGTGGTGGAATGTTTGGTTTGGCAACAAAATAAAGTTGAAACAATTAAGACACCGGGTCTATTACAACCTTTATCCATTCCAAGCCAACGTTGGGAGGAGGTTTCAATGGATTTTATCACAGGTTTACCCAAGTCTGAGGGAAAGAGTGTCATCATGGTGGTAGTTGACAGACTTACCAAGTATGCACACTTTTGTGCATTATCACATCCATTTAAAGCCAGTACAGTTTCTACTGCATTTATGGAAACAATTCAAAAGCTACATGGAAACCCAAAGATTATTGTAAGTGACAGAGATCCCATTTTCACTGGAAATTTTTGGACAGAATTATTTTCTTATCTTGGTACTCAGTTAGCTCATAGCTCATCTTATCATCCTCAATCTGATGGGCAAACTGAGATAGTAAACAAATGTTTGGAAGGATATCTTCGTTGCTTTGTATCTGATAAACAGACACAATGGGTCAAATGGTTGCCTCTTGCTGAATGGTGGTATAACACTTCCTTCCATACAGCAACAAAAATGACCCCATTTATGGCACTTTATGGATATCAACCACCATCCATCACATCATATTTAAGATAAAATTCTAAGGTTCAAGCAGTGGAACATCACATCGAACATCAACAACAAGTCCTCCAACTCTTAAAGGATAACCTCGTGTTGGCACAGAATAGAATGAAACAACAGGCAGATCAACATCGCAGTAAAAGAAGTTTTGATGTAGGTGATTGGGTATTCCTATGGCTACAACCATATAAGCAAATGTCCCTCAAGCAAGCTAAGAAGGATAATAAATTATCACCAAAGTATTATGGTCCGTACAAGGTGTTGCAAAAGATTGGTACTATGGCATACAAACTGGAGCTTCCTGCATCTTCTCGATTGCACCCAGTTTTCCATGTTTCATGTTTAAAGAAGGTTATAGGCGACAAGCTCCCAGTTCAAACAATATTGCCAGAACTTGACAAGGAAGGAAAAATTATATTGGAACCAGAAGCAGTCACAGAAACAAGAACTTGACAGCTACGAAATCGATCAATTTTGGAGTATCTTATCAAGTGGAAGAACTTATCCACTGAACATTCCACATGGAAGGATGAGAATTTTATACAGAAGCATCCAGAACTACTCAAGCATTGAGAACAACACTTTTTTGAAGGAGAGGGGCATGTTGGGTCCCTATAATACTAGTGATCACCCCATTACTATTGTAGTTGTATCCCTTATTAATATTGTTGTGCCCCTATTCTCCCCATATTGTTATTACTGTGCCCCATAGAATCCCTCTATTGTTATTTTTATGGCTTTATATTATTATTGTTAGGTCAGTTGGGTTATATTGTGACTCCTTCGACTCCTATATATAGAAAGGAGGTTTTGTCATTTCAATCATCGAAGAATTGTTCATTTATGTAATGTAAAGGAGGTTGCCCCCTCAAAGAGGTTGAATTCGAAGGCGTTGATCTATCTTTTCTATCTTTTTCTTGAGCTGGATTCATAACAGTGGGGGTCCAAGTGGAATTGGCGGGTGGCCACCAATATCCACCTGGATCATTCATCCCCCCTTAGGAAGCAATGGTCCCTATTGCGTTGAGTTCCTCCATGAGATGAGAGAACTTCTGTTGAACTTGGTCCCTGGTCAGCCATTTGCCCTGGTGAAGGAGTTGGCCTGCTTTGACAACTCGATACAATTAGATATTCTACTGGCGAGTGTGCTTGATCTGTGTGTCCATGATCTGATCAGTTGCAGCTTGTTCCATGCAATCCAGATTTAACTCTGTGGGTGTGAGCTGTTTTGCAATGTCGGATGTGTCTAGTAATGGCCGAAGGTGGTCCACATTGAACACTGGGTGCAGGCCAAGGAATGGGGGAATGTTGATCTCAAATGCATTGTCTCCCACAGCCTTGGTAATGATGTAAGGATCATATCGGAGTGGTATGAGTTTCCAATAGGCTCCAGTAAGGTGTTCCTTTGGCAAATGCAACCAGACTTTATCGCCCACCTGAAACTTGTGTGGCACCTAATGTTGATCATGTCATTGCTTGTACCTGGCATTTGATCTCTCCATAATGTCATGGACATGCTAGTAAATATGTTGGATGTGCTCAATGAAGCTGTTTGCCTTATCACTTTCAGATTGGACATGAGCGGAATCTGCATGAGTAGCTGCAAATGGCATGGCCACATCAATGGGACATAGTGGCTAGAATCCAAAGCCCACCTGAAAAGGGCTGTGGCTAGTCGAGCTATGGAGAGCCTAGTTGTAGCTGTGCTGAACATAGGGGAGGCTCTCATCTCATGTGCGTGGATGCTTTGAGTTGTACATGCACAGAATGTGTACAATCATCCTTTTGACAACCTCTGTTTGGCCATCAGTTTGAGGATGGAATGTCATGGACTTAGTGAGTTTGGTATCCAGCATCGACCAGAGACTGGACCAAAATGTACTGAGGAACCTGCTATCTCAATATGAGATGATAGACTGGAGGATCCCAAAGTGTACCCACACTCGTTCAAAGAAGAGTTTAGCAGTGGCTTCTGTTGTGATATTCTTCTTGCAGCCCACCATAATGGCCATCTTCGAGAACCTGTTGACGACCACAAAAACACAGTCATTTCCATGCTTAGTGGAAGGAAGGCCTGACATGTAATCCATGGAGATGGATTACCAAGGTCGACTAGGGGTAGGTAGCGGGGTATAGTGGCCTTGCTTCTTGATGGTCGATTTGGCAATGGCATAGGAAGTGCATGATCTGATGTACTTCCCAACGTTCTGTCGAATATTCGACCAATAGAAATACTTCTGCAGTACTGCCACCATTTTCTCAACACTGAAATGCCCAACAGCCTGATTGTAGTGTGCTTCCCAAATCATCTTGGCACGCTCGCTTGAAGGAACACAAAGGTGACCCAGGTGGCATAACAGGGCATCCTGGAGGTGAAAATATGGAACACGCCGACCCTCCAAGAGTGTCTGGTATGTGTGGCTGAATTCTGGGTCACTTTTGTAGAGAAGTGACCAATCAAAAGTCTCGTGCCCACAAGAGTTGAGCATGGTGGTTAACGCCATGATCGGTGGTCGACTGAGGCAATCTACAACATTATTGGTTCTGCCCTTCTTATAATTGATATTCAAATGGAACTGTTGTAGGTATGTGGACCACTTCTGATGGCGATCATTATGCAATTTCCCTTGGGTCTGTACGAACTGCAGGGGTCGGTGGTCTGTGTGGATGACCGTTTCCTTCCCCAAAATGTAATGCTTCCATTGTCGACAGACCTTCACAATGGAATACATCTATTTTTCATAAGTGGGATACTTCCGGACTGTGTCTGAAAGTGTCTCACTATGATATGCCACTGGATGCCTATATTGAGTAAGGACTGCCCCAGTATCATAGTCAGAGGCATCTGTCTCAAGCTCAAATGGTTGTTGCAAGTCTGGTAATGCGAGCACTGGTGTCGAGTAGAGGCGATATTTCAACTCTATGAATGCCCTCTGTTGAGATTCAGACCAAAAGAATTTTTCTTTTGCTCCTCCCTTGGTGACTTGACTCAAGGGCCAAGTGATATGAGAAAATCCCAACACGAACCTGCGGTAGAAGTTGGCAAGTCCTAGAAAGCTACGAAGCTCTGTCAGAGTGGTTGGAGATGGCCACTCCCGAATGACTTGGATCTTGGCTGGATCCACATGCACCCCTTGTTCATCAATAATGTATCCTAGATACTGAACCTGGGTCATGCCAAAAGTGCATTTCTCCAAATTGGCACATAACTTTTGTTGTCATAGTGTTTGGAGAACCTGTCGGATGTGGTGGAGGTGCTCTTCCCAACTCTAGCTGAAGATCAAGATGTCATCCAAGCATACCACTACAAATGAGTTGGTGAATGGCCACAAGATGTCATCCATTAGCCTCATGAAGGTTGCAAGAGCATTCATCAATCCGAAAGGCATAACTAACCATTCAAAAAGGCCCTCCTTGGCTTTGAAGGCAGTCTTCCACACATCGGAGGGTTTGATTGGTACCTCGTGATATCCTGATTTCAAATCGATCTTCCTGAAATATTTATCCCCCTTCAATTGGTCTAGGAGGTCATCAATTCATGGGATCAGGTACCTATTACAGACAGTGATCTTGTTCAGTGCCAATAGTCAATACAGAGTCTCCAAGTCCCATCCTTCTTCTGTACCAAAACAATCGGGCTCTCACAGGGAAATGAACTTAGATGGATGTGACCTTTTTGCAACAGCTCCTGAATCTGCCTCTTGATTTCATCATTCTACATAACGAAGCACTGATAGATTGGTACATTGAGCAGTGGCACACTTGGGGTCAAATCAATGGAGTGCTTGGCCTGGCAGTGCAGAGGAACCCCTGGGGAGGAGGTGAAGATGTCCTCGTACTCCTCCATGACCTTGTCCATCTATATTTGTCGTGCGGAGGGGCCCTATCTGGAGGTCGTGGCCACTGTCTTCTTCTTTCCCTGAGAGCATGTCATCAGGAAAACAAATTTCCCGGTTTTGGAAATGAGCATACTGCATTGTTTTGCAGTAACCAAAGAGATGGTGGTAGGCGGTGCTACCTCTAGTATCCTGCACAACTTATTTCCCAAAGTAACAATAACAGCACAGGGCCCTGATTCATACACAGCATGTCGCTTCCACAACTATGGTTGTCCTAATAATACATCACAAACTTCAAGGGGAGCAATGTCACACAATACCTCATCCGTGAAGGGGTTGATGTTGTATGGAAGGCGACACTACTGGCTCACGCGAAGATCCTGTCCTTGGTGAAGCCACCCGATGGTGTATGGATGTGGATGTGCTGTGGTCAGTAAGCCCATTTGCTTCACAACCTCTGCCGAAATGAGGTTCTTTTGGCTCCTGTTGTCGACAATGAACTGTAGTGGGGAGCCCTTTACCCACATTTGGGAGTGGAAGAGATGTTCCTCCTCCTCTGGATCTTCGTGGTGGCAACGGTGGCATTGGGCTCCACATCGATAATCTGCTTCCCTTTGTCATTCCCCTTGTCAGGTTCTGACTCAGATTCGGAACATGCATCTGATTCTGAAACCTTTAGCTCAGCCACCAGTGACTTCTTGGCCCGACACTCACTTTTGTTGTGAGTGGAGCTCTTATGGAACTTACACCACTTTCCCATGTTCTTTTTCGGCTTCGCAGCACTGTTCTTTGCTTGTAGCTTTGGTGTGTTGTCTTGGGTTGCCCCGCCTTGGCTTTGTCCTTTGTTCTATGGTTTGGGGGAACCTTTCCCTTGCTTCAGATTCATGGATTCAATGTCTCGCTTCTTCTGTTTAAACTTTTGCTCGACCTTGATGGCATATCAGTATGTCATGCCGAGCGAGGAGATGTTCAGGAATTCTATTTCTTCCTGGATGTACTTGTGCAGGCAACCACAGTATTTGAGTACCAAATGTTGCTATGTATCCTTGATACCCAACTTTGTGCAAAGGGTATGGAAAATATTGGTAAACTCCAGCACGTCTTGGTCCCTTCCCTACCGCAGCATGGTCCACTTTATGTATTGATCCGCATAGTTTTTAACAGTGTAGTACTGCTCCTTAATGGCATCCTGGAATGAATTCCAAGTGGGTGCGGCTGAAAATAGTGATCCTGTATTTTCATCCTTGTGCTCACAGTAGGTTTCCCACCAATCCTTGACGTGGGGGGCTACTTTGAGAAGAGCGAAAATAATCTTTTCTTGACTGGAAAAATCATGAATAGAAAAATAACCCTCTAGCAGATTTAACAATTTATCAATGACATCTACATCTATCTAACCCTCGAATATGGGGATTTCAAAATTAACTTGTACCTTAAACGGTGTGGCTTTTCCAGAGTAGCTATTGGAAGCCGATGCGTCGCCCCTGGGTAGCCAATAAAGGATCTGGGCAAAGTTGTCCATCATCACATTCCTTTGTTGCTCGAGGGCTTTTTCGAGCAAGATTTTGATAGGATCTCTTGCCCCCTCATCTTTCTTTTCATCTGCCGTGGGAGGCCACCGGGATTTACAAGGTTGGTCTTACAAAGGTTCGACTAGTTCAAGCCCTAACTCCTTATATCTCGACCTCAGTGGGGACATGCAAAGCAAAACAGAGAAAAAAAAGCAAACCGCTCTGATACCACTGATCCAGATTTAAACAGGAATGTAACAAATTATAGAGATAACCATAAACATAGAGATGCAGCGGAAATAATACTTCATTTCATTAATGTAAAATACTAAAATATGCTTACAAACAGGAATGGAAATAAAATAGCTAGGGCGATGGTAGCTTATCTCTAAGAAGAGATGTGGTAGCTACATGCCTCTAAACTACCTTACAATGAGGCTCAAGAGCCTTTTTATTATTGAACAATAAGAGCAAACCCTAAACAGCCAAAACCCTAACCCAAGGAGATGTAACACCAAGAGTTTATGGGCCCCGTTGGGGTGAGTTGGATAGCCAACTTCCCGGGGTCACAACTTGGTCATATTATCTCCGTTTGATGTGCATGATAGCCCATTGGAAAGATCTCTCTGAGGACTACAACGAAAAAGACGATTTTACATATTAAAATAATAATAATAATAATAATAAATGAATAAATAAATAAAATAAAATAAATCACTTGCAGATTTCCAGAAAAAATGTCATTTAGGGCCTCAAAACGGCTCTAGAAGTTTAGGACCCGAAATATTGCTAAAAATAGTAAACTGTGCTAAAATTAACGAAACTGAAAAACTAAAAGAAGCAATGATGGGGGTCCAAGTGGAATTGGTGGGTGGCCACCAATATCCACCTGGATCACAACATGGGATCAAACATCAAACAACTGTGCCTTATAATCCCCAACAATATGGAGTAGCTGAAAGAATGAATAGGACAATCTTAAATATGGTGAGCTCCATGATGTTTTTCAAAAATGTAAAAATGATGTTTTGGGCTACTGCAGTTCTATGTGTTGTATATGTAGAGAATATATGTCCATCTAATGCTATTAAAAACAAGACTTCTTATGCAATGTGGTATGGGCACATTCCTTTGGTAAAGCATCTTAGGGTCTTTGGTTCCACATGTTATGCCTTGATACCAAAGGTACATAGAAACAATCTTGGTGCAAGAAGTCGTAAGTGTATCTTCCTAGGGTATTCAAACACCTCCAAAGCATACCGTCTCTATGATGAAGTCAATAAAAAGTTTGTTGTATCTAGAGATGTATTCTTTCTTGAATCATCCAAAACTGACAATGTTGTTGAGAGGCAACTTGATCGTTTAGATAGATTCACAAATACAAAAACATTTCAAGAATTTGATAATCAGATTCCACATCTTGAAGGGGGGATTCCTATACTAGATCAACGTACGGAATCTTCTTCTAAAGCACTCTCTCCCCCAAAGAAACTCCAACAATGGATGATAGTTTGAGTGATGTGATTGACAGAATTGGGAGACTCATTCTTGATTTAGTCCCAACTCAATCAATGCAGTAGCCTGGACCATCTCATAAAGGTCCCCCAAAGTGGCTGACAAAGACACTACAAAGTGTTCATCCTGATGAGGTTGGAAAGACAGGAACTAGAAATTCAACTGGCAAAATGGAGGTGATGTAGATGACTCCGATTCACCTGTTCATATGGATGTTTCTTATGATTGTGAATTGAATTTGTCTACAGATTTGGAACCAACTTCCTTTGAAGATGTTGCTTCTCATGATGAATGGAAAGAAGCAATGCAAAAGGAGTATGATGCCTTCATAAATAATGGCACTTGGAAGCTGGTTGATCCTCCATTGGGAAACAAACCAATTGGCTGCAAGTGGGTCTACAAGAACAAGTATAAATCTAATGACTCACTTGACAAGTACAAAGCCAGCCTTGTGGCAAAAGGTTTTGCACAGAAGGAAGGGGTTGATTATGAGAATAATTTTCCCCCATAGCAAAAAGGCTACCATCCGGACACTCTTTACCCTAGCAGCTCAGAACGGTTGGAAAGTCCATCAAATGGATGTAAAATCTACTTTCTTGAATGGAGATCTAAAAGAGAATGTTTTTATGTCCCAGCCTGAAAGATTCACTATAAAAGGACATGAACATAAAGTATGAAAACTTGTAAAATCCTTGTATGGCCTCAAACAATCACCGTGAGCCTGGTATGAAAAACTAACTAAGCATCTTCTAAAACTCAATTTCAAACATTATGATCTTGATGATGCAACTTTGTTTGTTAAGAAGGCTGGCAAAACAATTGCATATCTTGTGGTATATGTAGATGATCTTTTGATGACAGGGAACAATAAGAGTTACATTGCATCCATAAAGAAGGAATTGAGGAAAGGTTTTGAAATGACTGATTTGGGCTATGTTCATTACTATCTTGGTATTGAAGTAACTTAACATCCGAAGTCCATATTCCTTTCTCAAAAGAAGTACATTGGAGATCTGTTGAACAGATTTGGCATGACTAAATGCAATCCTCTGACTACTCCAATGGAACGAAACTTAAAGTTCACATCCATTAAAGGAAAAGAATTTGAGGATGAAACAAAGTATAGATAGCTTGTAGGAAGTCTCAACTACCTAACTACTACCAGACCACAGATTTCGTTTGTTGTTGGAATCCTCTCCAGGTTAAAAGCCTTGTGAAGAACATTGGTCTGTTGAAAAAAGAGTTATAAAGTACTTAAAGGGAACTCAAGACTTTGGAATCAAGTATACATAAGTGGGCGACTTCAACTTAATTGGATACTCTGATTTAGACTTCGATGGAGACAAAGAAACTGGGGTATCTACTTTAGGTTATGCTATGAGTCTTAGATCAAGGGCTGTCTCCTGGAGATCACGCAAAAAATCAGTTCCAATAGATTCCACAACAGAGGCAGAATATGTGGCAACAGCTGAGGCAACAAAAGAAATTGTGTGGCTCGGGAAAATTATAGAAGATTTGCAGGTAAAACAAGTACAATTGACTCCACTCATGGTTGACAACACCTCGGCAATAAAGTTGGCCAAGAACCCAAAGTTCCATGATCGAACGAAGCACATCAATACAAAATATCATTTGATTCAACATCATGTTGAGGCCAAAACAATCCATCTTCGTCATTGTTCCACTATTGAGCAAATTGGAGACATCTTCACCAAAGCGCTTAGAAGAGAGAAGCTTGATAAATTCAGAACGATGTTTGAACTCACCAACATCCCTTCAGATTAAGGGGGGAATGTTGACACCTAATCATAGGGATTGGGTGAATAACTGTAATTAGTGTAAATACATAATAAAGGAAATGAAGAGTCATTGGGAAATGAACCGAATAGTCTCTCCCTATTGTATATAATAATGAACAACCTGAATGAATAATACGATTACATTTGAAGAGTTACCTCCTGGTCTAACATTAATGATATAGATAAATAATCCACAAATTAAAATATATGTTTCAAAAACTAAAAAAATCCTCATTACAAAAAAAATGACTTTGGTTTTGTTGAAAAAATTAACATTTTGTTTTTTGCAGAGGTGTCTTTGGGTGAGATTCTAACTTTTTGTCAACTAAATTATACTTAAATATAAAAATGAATTTTGTTGAAAAAAATGACATTTGGTTTTGTTGAAAAAAATGACATTTTGTTTTGTGCAAAGGTTTTCTTAGTAAGATTCTAACTTTTTGCCAACTAAATTATACTTGAATATAAAAATGAATTTTGTTGAAAAAAATCATATTTGTTTCTGCAAAGAGTTTTTTCTTGAGATTCTAACTTTTTGTCAACTAAATTATACTTAAAATATAAAAATGAATTCAATATTTGAAATATTCAAATTATATAAAATCAATCATTTAAATTTAAATTTACCCAAATGATTTGCTTGCCTTGTCAATGCTCATTATACTGTTTTGGGCCATATATGTCCCCTAAACTTATCGATTCAAAGTATTTATTTTCAGTCGCATGTATCTCCTGAACTTGATTTGATTGTACCATGGTAATGTTCTTCATACTGTTTTGGGCCATATATGTACCCTAAACTAAATGATTCCAAGAATTACGTTGAGTCGCAGGTATCTCTTGAACTTTTAGAATATTGGAGTGTGTCACCAAATTTAATTTTTTATTCTAATCTAATTAAATTTTAATCTTCAACGAGAGGTATAGTCTTTGTTTCTTAAAATGAGGAGCTTGGCCAGTGGCGAGTACTTCCAGCCACACATTTACCCAAAACGTGCAGAAAGGAGGAGAAAATCGTTGGCTTGGGGAGGCCAACTTGCCTTAGCAGTCGTGGTCAACTACGCTAGAGACATCACTGTCCATGCCCATGCCTTAGCTGGACCACAGTCACGTCACTAGGTTTGGACGCATGAAGACAAATCACTAAGTTGAGTGGCAGTTGCCTTCCAAGGTGACCGAGCTCAATAAATTTCAAATCGTTGCTTTCACTCGAAAGGGGGCAACAAATGTGAAAGAGAGCAACAAATTGCTGAGTCGACGAATGAATGGAAAATCAACGATTCGAGGTTACCGTTATCCTTTGATGTAAGCGATTTGTCTTTGTCTGTACTTTTTGGTTTTTCTTTGGGAAAGCATGTCCATGACGGAAGGGGCGCCCAGGGCTGCCACGCCTTTGCTCTAGTCACGACACAGTCACAATCGTTGAGTTTAACTGAGAACTTTCCGAGATGTTGTTCACCAACTCACGGTTGTAGTAACTTGTCGATCGCCTCCCAAGTAGGGTTAACTAATATTGTTTTGCACAGCGTTTTTTGTGAGATTCTAAGTTGAGTGGCAGTTGCCTTCCAAGGTGACGGAGCTCAATAAATTTCAAATCGTTCCTTTCACTCGAAAGGGAGCAACAAATGCGAAAGAGAGCAACAAATTGTTGAGTCGACGAATGAATGTAAAATCAACGATTCGAAGTTACCATTATCCTTTGATGTAAGCGATTTGTCTTTGTCTGTACTTCTTGTTTTTTCTTTAGGAAAGCATGTCCATGACGGAAGGGGCTCCCAGGGCGGCCACGCCTTTGCTTTAGTCACGACACAGTCACACTCGTTGAGTTTAACTGGAGACCTTTCCGAGATGTTGCTCACCAACTCACGGTTGTAGTAACTTGTCGATTGCCTCCGAAGTAGGGTTAACTAATATTGTTAAACTCACAATAACTCTCACGTATTATATTCATGTATAAACCACGTATTGGACTATTCGATGAATTTTTTTATATTGGACTATTCGATGAAAATTCATTTTTCACAGTTTAATGATGATTAACGGGTTGCAAAAAAAAATCATAATATTTGTAAAATTATAGATTTTTTATAATTCATCAAAATTGCGGTGGTTTTCAAATGTCGTTCAATTTTTTTGAAATATCAAATATATATATATATATATATTTAAAAATAATAATAATATTGAAAGTCAATACAATCACAAGTCATGAAATTATCTACTCTAATATCTTTTTATTGATAAATAACTTTTATTAATACTTAAAAATAAGAGGTTTTTTTTTTACATAAACAAAAAAGTTTTATACATTAATTTACTATCTAGTTTTGACTTTAAAATTAGATAATAATAATAATAACTTAAGTGTAATACCAAACGTTTAATAATTAATGTTAAATAAAGATATATATAAATATGATTATTGTCATCTTCATAATTACCATGTTTTTGAAATAAAAAATGAAATAACTTTTAAACATTAAAAAATAATAATAATAATAATAATTAAAATTAAGTAATTGTTATCACCCTAAGAAACTCACCTAGGTTGTATATCAGTGATGCTCAGGAACATTATAAATTCAACACAAAGTTAGATAAATGGTGGATGAATGAAACAAACGCTGCATATTCAAGCCAGATAACCACTCCTACTATGTTGAACCCCAGACATGGGTGAACACCCCCAGACTACAAGGCTTTTAACCACCAATTACTCACAATTTAAAGAAAGTGTGATGATGGAGAAGACTGACTACACCATCAGATGCACAGGACCCTGTGGTGGCCAACTGCAACCAGTAAGGAGGTCTGTAAATCTATTGTCTAATACACAGACAGGGTGACAGCTCTTTGGTATTAAAACAACAAAAACCTGCATACAAATTCAATGATACAGCTAAGTTCTAGCACAGAGGTGGAATGAGAGCCCCTCTGATGCTAAATATTCACAGCACATGAACAAATGAAAAACAGGCACAACCTGGAACATAGAAGAAGTGAAAAATGAGCAATTGACAGCAAAAGAAGCTTGTATTAGTTGGAAATGAAGACCATAAACTGCAGGTCTCACAGTAGTTACAGTATTCAGAAGTTAAAGCTTACAACAGGATTACATTCATCTAACACTCATCAACCTATTACATCATTTTTCTAAGTATATATAGAGTTTGTTTACAAAAAATATCAGCTAGCCTATGCGTGGAGGTGTCTTAATGGATCACCAACCACATTTACGAACTATTATGGGCCTCTGATACATTATGACTGTTTTAATTAACAAATTTGACATTCTTTGATATTTTGGTGTCCTTTCTGAGCATACGGGATATAATATGTATAATGCTCCATAACTGATTTATATCTTGATCTGTTTGAATTCGTCCTTCTTGTCTTTGACCGTGTTATTCTTGAATGCAGGTAGCTGAGGGTTTGAATGCGTAGGTCGCGAGATCGTTTTCTTCCTTCTTCAAGCACACAAAATAGGCTCAAATCATGAAAAATGCCCGAAAATGGACGATAACCTGCGAATGAATATCGACCATTGAAAAGCTCAGATGGACGGTCAAGATCACTTGGCGAGCAGCGTCGGGAAAAAACAGGAGTGCGATTAAATATTAGCCGTGGATGCAACGAATCAGATGACGGAGATCGACATATGGAAGCCACTGAGGGAAAACAGGAAAGGAGGGACAAGGACCGTCCGATCGCAAGTTTGATGATCGAACAGTTGACGAGCGGTAAAGGTGGGTGGCAGTTAACGCATGAGGAGCCATACAGAAAAGCGGAGAGCGGTTTTATCACATCGCTTATGACGCTGCGGTGGTAATCATACCGTGGGCAACGATGCAATGAAATGGAGACACGTGGCAGATGCAATGGCGGGGAATCCACTTTCCCCAGGAACTAACGGGTGTGCAGGTCGGCGAAGCGGGGAAAGCGACTATTGTCAGATGATAAGATGTGCGCGATCGGACGGCGCGGAATTAACATGCGTTTTGGAGTGATGTGACAAGCGATGTGATATGTAAAGCTGTGGGCCCGAGTTCTATCAAAACTAAGGGTAATGAATTATACTATATGCTCGGTGATATAAGGGTTAAAATTGTAATGCCATGGTAAAAAAAATAATAAGCTTACATATGGGTATTAATGGAAATAAAACAAAAACACCCAAAAGCCGTGAGAAATGGGTTAATGCGGGGCCTTTGTAATGTTTAAAACAAAATGCGCGGGCATTTTAGGAAAAAGGTTTAAACGGGTTTAAACGGGTTTTGTGAAGAGATTAAGGGGTAATGAAGGAGAAAAAGGAGGATGAAGGGGAAGAAGAAATCCACTGCTGCGAACCTCTTGAAAGCATGACCAGCATTGCCAAACCTGCTTTTAACCCATCAAATGCTGTAAACTGTAGCAGAGCTAACATTGGCTCCTTCTGGGGATGAAATCCTCCCTGTGAGATCTCAAGAACCTGCAGATCAATGCCTTCCTGATGAAAAACAATTAGCAAAATTCCTAGTGTTCCATTGAGCATGGAGTCTATTTTCCCTGCACAAAACTGATAAAAACAAAATATTTACAAATTTTAAGGCCAAAGACCTTAAGCAACATAAACTTTCAAAAATCGCCCATTGACTGAGCCATCAAACACTGTCTCTTCTCCCATACTTTTCAGTATGAAGGTGTTGTTCCCTTGAACCTGTGAAATAGTAAAAGGCCCTATCCAAAAAGCATCGAATTTCCCATGATTGCGTTTCTTTTCTTTCAGTGCATCCCATTTCAACACCAAATCACCAATCTAAAAGTTATTTCTTTTTGCTCTCTTGTCAAAGGCTTCATTGATGCTTCTCTGATGTGCTGCAACTTTTTCAACCAATTGTTCTCTAATCTAATGCAACTCTGTTAAATCAGTGATTCTCTTTGTCATGTCTTCTTCTTCATCTTGCTCTTCTTGAAGGAATTTTGCCACAGGGAGAGTTAGCTGGATTGGAAATACAGCTTTAGTGCCATATACCAGCCTGAAAGGAGAATTCCCTGTGGATTTTTTAATGGTCACTCTATCAGACCACAATGCATATTTGAGCTTTGAATCCCAATTCTTTTTATTGTCCTCTAACAGTTTTTTAATTATCCTAATCAGACTTTTATTAGAGGATTCTGCTAGACCATTTCCCTGTGGGTAATATGAGGTGGAATGAACAAGTTTAATGCACATTGAATCACACATTTCCATCAGCTCTTTGGCCCTAAAGGCTGTTGCATTATTTGTTATTAATTTATGTGGACAACCAAATCTGCTGAAAATACTCTCTGTCAAAAACTTTATGACCACATTATGATCAGCCTTCCTTGTAGGGACTGCTTCAATCCACTTTGTGAAATAATCAGTGGCAACTAATATCCACTTGTGCTGGCCACTGGAATGCGGATTGATTTCACCAATGAAATCCAAGCCCCACTGCTGAAAAGGTCCCTTTGCCTTAATTGGTTTCAGGGGCAGGGATTTCAACTGTTGTTTTCCTTCAAATCTTTGGCACCTGTCACAAGATTTAACAAAAGAAAATACATCAGAAAATAAAGTGGGCCAATAGTACCCAGCTCTGAGAATTTTATGAGTTGCGGTCTTCCAATAATGGTGCCCTCCACACATGCTGTTATGAAACTGCTGCATGACTTCTTTTGACTGCTCTTTGTCCAGACACCTTAAAAATATTCGAGATGGATCCCTCCAGTAGAGCAAATTTTCCATAATGAAATACTTTGCTGCTCTAAGTTTTAGAGTTTTGGCCTGACTTTGAGTAAATTCTAAAGGGATTTCCAGCTTCAACAAGAAATTAATTATTTCAGCATACCAATTACATGAAGCTAAGTTCTCGGCCACTGACTGCTTTCTCTCTGTTTCAGTTACTTTTTCCTCTTCTTCTACTTGACCATTTTCTGCCATCATGCATAGGAAATCAATGTCTAAAGGTTTGCAATTTTCTTTAGCTAATAGCTTGGCAAGACCCTGACCTCTGACCAGCTTGGTGGGCTTCAGCTCTATATTAAATTCTATCATTTTTGCAATCCATTTCACCCTTCTTCCATCAACATCAAGTTGTGTCAAGACATCTTTTATTGCAGCAGAGGGTACATATGCAATTATTTTGGAATGCAAGATATAAACTCTGAAAACTTTCAAAGATTTGATAAGAGCATATGCCTATTTTTCAATAATATCATACCTCAGTTCGGCATCCGTCAAATTCTTGCTGAAAAATGCTATTGGGTGTGTTGAACCTTCTTCATCTTGCTGCAATAAAACAGCGGCAATGGTATCTCTAGAGGCAAATGAGAAAATATGGAACTCCTTACTGTAATCTGGGTTAATCAGTGTGGGAGCTTCGATAATAGCCTTTTTGATAGACTCAAATGATTGTCTTCCTGTATTAGTCCATCTTACCTCTGATCCTTTCTTCAACATAGAGATAACATGCTTCACTAGTTATACAAAATTTGGAATAAACCTCCTTACAAAATTTTTATTACCCAAAAAGGATTGGATATCCTTATTTGATCTAGGAATAGACAAAGTCTGAATCGCTTTGACTCTTTCTGGGTCAATCTGGACACCTGCAACAGACACAACATGTCCTAACAGCTTGCCTTCATGTAAAGCAAATTGTGATTTTTTGGGATTGACTGATATTCCAAACCTTCAACACTTCAAAAACATTTTTTTCAAATGCTTCAAATGATTTTAATGGCTGCTGGAGTAAACTGTTATATCATCAAGGTAGATAAGCACAAATTTGTCCTTCTCTCCCACAAATTCTATGTCCATAGCTCTCTGAAAGGTGGCTCCAGCATTCATCAATCCAAATGGCATTTTGGCATACATAAAAGTGCCCCAAGGAGTGGTGAACGCAGTCTTTTCTTGATCATCTGGGTGCATAGCAATCTAATTAAAGCCTGAGAATCCATCCAAAAATGACATCACTTTAGCTCTTGATACCTTCTGCAACAAATGCTCCATTTTTGGCAGAGGATAGTTATCTTTCTTTGAGCATTTGTTTAGATTTCTGAAATCGACACACACTCTGATTTCTCCACTCTTCTTCCTTACCACCACTAGATTGGCTACCCATTTTGAATGTTTGAGAGGTACAATGATCTTGGCAGCCAGCAATTTTTTAATTTCCTTTTCAATTAGTGGAAGAAGCATAGGATTTATTGGTCTCAGCTTCTATTTGAAAGGAACAGTGTCTTTTTCCAGAGGGATTTTTTGCTGAATTATGGTCCTATCATAAGTTTTTAGGTCAGTGTACTCCCAGGCAAACACATCAGCAAATTGTCTCATTAAATTGCAATACTCAGCACTTTGATCAGCAGACAAATGAGTGGACAGATTCACATATCTAGGCTGACCTGGACTTCCTATATCATGCTTACAGACTACAGATTGATTTTCTTTTTGGGCAGCCTTGTAAGGCACATCATTTTGGTCAAACAGTATTTCAAGAGGAATTATGCCTTTAGGAATATGGTTACTAGGAAGCTGAACAATGTTGTCTTTACCAATCTTATTTCTAAACTGGGACTGGAGATTTTCTAACAAGGAATCATTCTCTTGGTCAATTTGCATTTCAGAAAATTCATCAATGACTTGAAGGAATCTATTCAACTCATTATCATCTTCAAAAACTTTCCAATGGTGGACATTATCGGGCAAGGATGGTCTATACATCATTTTTACCTTATAAACTAATCTGGGAGGCATGGGAGGTATAAATAGGCTAGCAGAAACAGCAAGGGAATCAACAAGCTGATTTTGGGCTCTAGGAATGTATGAAATACAAAAAAGATCAAAAGAGTCTCTGACTCTCCATACCTTATCTCTGTATGCTTTCAGCCTCGAGTGCTTTGCCTGCAAAGTTTTATTCACTTGTTGGATAATCAGATCAGCATCTCCACATACCTTCAGATTCTTGATTCCTCTGTCTTTTGCTACATTAAGGCCCAACAGTAGTGCTTCATATTCTGCTATTTTGTTTGTCATTTGAAAAACCAGCTTAAAAGACAGCTTAATGCTTTCCTGTTGAGGAGATACTAGCACCACCCCTGCTCCTACAGTTTCCCTAGAACATGCTCCATCAAAGAACATCTCCCAAACCTGACTTCCTTGCACTTTCACGGCCTGCACTGTTGGTTTCCTGATCTACATTGCGGCCTTCTGAGATTCTTCTATTTGGAGAATACATGCTCCAAAATCAGTGTCCACTGCATAAATGGGATGATTTGTAGGATTCTTCTCATCACTGATAATGTATGCCAATTGTGCCTCTCTGTACAATCTTCTGCTTTCTCCTCCAAAAACTGGGACAGTTGCATAAGAAACATCATTCTGTAAGGTCCCACCTAGTCTCTTAATCCACCCTCTAGACAGCAGCATGCTAAACTTAGGAGGGACATCTACTACCACAATATCCATCATCATACTCTTCATGGGTAGCTGAGTTAAGGTAATGGCTAAGTCTTTAATTAATCCCAAACATTTTACCTTCCTTGAATCAAAAGAGAATAAATCATGATAGGGTCTAGTGATATCAAGGCCCAATTCTTCCATGACAGCTTTAGGCATCAAATTGTGGTTGGCCCCTGTATCTAGCAGGCAGTTGTGGAGGATTTTGTCATGAATGGTCAATGATACATAAAAAGATGGAGAACTATTATCAACAGGTTCAATCATAGGGCTAAGCACAATGGCAGGCTTGTCATCTTGCAAATTGACAGAGTCAGTGGAGGTTTGTTTGGTTTCTAGCTCAAGGGCTTCAAGGATAGGTTTCCTAAATAGTTCACTCTTCACCAACTCAACCAAAGGCACAGATATTTTCAACTTCTGAACTTCTGACTCAAAGCTGAAAGAGGAAGACAATTTATCAGAACATTTTACCTCTTGAACTAGAGCTTTGAGGATGATTGGATCAGTTGCTGGCTTTCTCTGCTTGGCATTCTGTGACTCTGTTTGGACGGCAGCTCCTTGGGCAACCTTCTCTCTGCCATTTTTTGCATTGGATCTCAGATTATATATCTGTTGATCACCAGTTTGTAGAACAGCTCCTTTGTCCCACTCGTGACTGTTTTGTTCTTATAGCAATGATTCTTCATATTCAGCCAATGTCAAAAAGGCAACACTGCCTTTATCCTCCATGCACTGAATTTCATCCTCATCCTCTTCAAATTGTTCCTCTTCCATGACTACATTTTGGAAAGGGGCTTTAACTTTGTGATCTTCTTTTGATTCTTCACCTCTCTACATTATTTGTAACTGCTCATTTTCTCTTCTGAATGGATTCTAATTTCTTGGAGCAAATGTGTTTTGCTGCCTTGTTTTCCCTGAGTTCTGTTCCACTTTCAGCTTAGAAATTTCAACAGCCAATGACTCTATCATCTTAGTCATTTCATCTAATTTTGGCTCTGAAGATGATGAAAAAGAAGTAGAAGCCTGATTTCTCTGTCTTGTCCTGTCAACTTGACTTTTCAGCTTTTCTGCAGCCATGATATTAGATTCTACTTCTAACGCTGCATCCTGCATGTTTGCCAATGTAGCACATCTTCTTTCTCTCAATAATAGGCAGAAATCAGAGTCAAAAGCATTGGCATAAGTGAGTTTGGCAAAGGTTGGAATAGGCTTTACCTCAACTAGTATCTTACAATACATTCTATTGAATCTTTTATTGAAATCAGGTATTGATTCACCATTTTCCCTCTTCAGATTACCAAACTCAGTATGATAATACAACAAGTCCTTTTTATCTCCCCATTGCTTCAAAAATGCATCATCTAATTCTTCAATATCTATTATGGATCTTTAAGGTAATTCTCTAAACCACTTCCTAGCCTCTCCATCAAGGCTCTGGACAAAACTCTCATCCATACATCATTCTCACTTATATCTAAATTATCAACATAACTGTAAAAAGCTTCAAGGTGTTCTTCTACTGTTACTCCCTCTGTGTCAGTGAATTTAGGCATATATTTTTGATATTCTCTCACAGGCATAGGATTTAAAGGAACAGGCAAGACCAATGGTCCATATCTGGCAGCTACAATTCTTTTTATCCTCGTAGGTGCTCGTTGTCCTACCATGATTGGAATATGTGGAAGGATACTAGCAGATTGAATAGTAGGGAGTAATGTGATGGATGGCAAAGATAAATGGATGTTCTGGACTAGATGAGATGCTTTCTTTGGACTGAGATTCAAAGGGGAACTAATTGAGCAAGGAGTTGAACTAATCTCTAAAGGTTTTACTTTATTAACAGCGCCGGTTTCTAAATCTTCAAACTGTAAATCTTCAGCATTAACTTTATCTTTCAGAGATGCATCAGACTTATTAGGCTTACCTGATCCTAATGCCCCTTTCTGTGAAGCTTTCTTCGATTTAACAGTCCTCTCAGGTTCAGGCATTAGTTCAGCTGGAGTTTTCTGAGGATTTCTTCGAGTGTTTCTCACAAACTAAGCCAGAACTTCAATGTGGAGTCACCAAAGGATGGTCTTCCACCAGTGGAGTTGCCAAACAGATGATTACAACCAAAATCTGTGTTCAAACCTTGTCTGTCACTAAAGCTTGAAGCTGTGTCGTTCTCCCAGGGAAGCTAAGCTTCAATTCTCCTCTCCCTGGCAACGACGCCAATTAATGTTATCACCCCAAGAAACTCACCTAGGTTGTATATCAATGATGCTCGGGAACATTACAAATTCAACACAAAGTTGGATAAATGGTGGATGAATGAAACAAATGCTGCATATTCAAGCCAGATAACCACTCCTACTATGCTGAAACCCAAACATGGGTGAACACCCTCAGACTACAAGGCTTTTAACCACCAATTGCTCACACTTTAAAGAAAGTGTGATGATGGAGAAGACTGACTACACCAGTAGATGCACAGGACCCTGTGATGGCCAGCTGCAACCAGTAAGGAGGTCTGTAAATCTATTGTCTAATACACAGACAGGGTGACAGCTCTTTGGTATTAGAACAACAGAAACCTGCATACAAATTCAATGATACAGCTAAATTCTAGCACAGAGGTGGGATGACAGCCCCTCTGATGCTAAACATTCACAGCACATGAACAAATGCAAAACAGGCACAGCCTGGAACATAGAAGAAGTGAAAAATGAGCAATTGACAGCAAAAGAAGCTTGTATTAGTTGGAAATGAAGACCAGAAGCTGCAGGTTTCACAGTAGTTACAGTCTCCAGAAGTTGAAGCTTACAACAGGATTACATTCATCTAACACTCATCAACCTATTACATCGTTTTTCTGAGTATATATAGAGTTTGTTTACAAAAAATATTAGCTAGCCTATGCGTGGAGGTGTCTTAATAGATCACCAACCACATTTACGAACTATTATGGGCCTCTGATACATTCTGACTGTTTTAATTAACAAATTTGACATTCTCTGATATTTTGGTGTCCTTTCTGATCATACGGGATATAATATGTACAATGCTCCATAACTGATTTATATCTTGATCTGCTTGAAGTCATCCTTCTTGTCCTTGACCGTACTGTTCTTGAATGCAGGTAGTTGAGGGTTTGAATGCGCAGGTCGCGGGATCGTTTTCTTCCTTCTTCAAGCACACAAAACAGGCTCAAATCATGAAAAAAATGCCCGAAAATGGACGATAACCTGCGAATGAATATCGACCATTGAAAAGCTCAGATGGACGGTCAAGATCACTTGGCGAGCAGCGTCGGGAACAAACAAGAGCGCGATTAAATATTAGTCGTGGATGTAACGAATCGGACGGCGGAGATCGACATATGGAAGCCACTGAGGGAAAACAAAAAAGGAGTGACAAGGGTCGTCCGATCGCAAGTTTGATGATCGGACGGTTGACGAGCGGCAAAGGTGGGCGGCAGTTAACGCGCGAGGAACCATACAGGAAAGCGGAGAGCGATTTTATCGCACCGCTTATGACGTTGCGGTGGTAATCGTACCGCGGGCAGTGATGCAATGAAATGGAGACACGTGGCAAATGCAATGGCGGGGAAACCACTTTCCCCGGGAACTAACGGGTGTGCAGGTCTGCAGAGCAGGGAAAGCGACTATCGTCAGATGATAAGATGGGCGCGATCAGACGGCGTGGAATTAACATGCGTTTTGGAGTGATGTGACAGGCGATGTGACATGTAAAGCTGCGGGCCCGGGCTCTATCAAAACTAAGGGTAATGAATTATACTATATGCGCGGTGCTATAAGGGTTAAAACTGTAATGCCGGGGTAAAACAAATAATAAGCTTACATATGGGTATTAATAGAAATAAAACAAAAATGCCCAAAAGCCGTGAGAAATGGGTTAATGCGGGGCCTTTGTAATGTTTAAAACAAAATGCGCGGGCATTTTAGGAAAAAGGTTTAAAGGGGTTTAAACGGGTTTTGTGAAGAGATTAAGGGGTAATGAAAGAGAAAAAGGAGGATGAAGGGGAAGAAGAAATCCACTACTGCGAACCTCTTGAAAGCATGACCAGCACTACCAAACCTGCTTTTAACCCATCAAATACTGCAAACTATAGCAGAGCTAACACTAATTATAATTTAAAATAATTTGTAAGTTTTGTAATTTATATTTACTTGACTTTAAATTATAATAGGTTTGGAATTTTTTACCTAACCGTTTTAAAACCCATAAATAATATTCTAAGGAAATTTAAGTAATATTTTAATTTTTAAAGTTAAATAAACTATTTTTATTTTTATTTTAATAATTATTGATGATGATCATGATGATTAACGTCTGTGATCGGATTTCAAAAAAAAAAGTCTAATTGTCGTTCTTAAAAATCTTGTTTCGGTGATCAAGGAGAAGGGAAAGAAGCGCTCCAAGGTTGCAATAGTTGGTTTGGCTTAATAAGTCAAGAAGATTGGAGGTGTGGCCGATGATAAGGAATTGAGAGTGGATGTGAGCAACCACCGGGCAGTTTAAAAGGAATTTTTTTTTTTTCTTCCACCTTCTTAGTATCACAAATTTTACAGATTCTATCGTCCCATGGAGTCTACCGAGTAGACCAGTGCCCGATCTCACTTCTAAGCTCATGGTAATTAGTTCTTATCCTAGCGATGTTCATTTTCTTTTTAGGGTTGGTCAACAAAGAGAGATAATTGTGGTTATCAAGGGTGGGGTTGATCACCTCCTTATAGTATCTTAGCTTCCTTTAATCCTCCAGCTTCTTACCATGCCACATCTTGTCCTTAAAATTAATGGTAATAGTATCTTTGATACTATCTTTTCTTCCCATGATCTCCTCCATAATCACAAAAGTTGAACCAAAATTGGGCATCCTTATGTCACCAACACTTGAGAGACAAGTAAAAATTTTCATTAATCATGATTATTTTCATTATTTTTTATTTATGGTTATAAAAATAAAACACTAAAACAAAACCAATATAATAACACACTATTGAAATTATCCCATATAAATATTTTCTTATATTAATAGTTTTTTGATGACTTAATATTATATCTAATGAATAACATTAATAATTAACTAACAAGTAATATTAAATAACAACTTATGTAATATTGTTGAAGGAAACCTCTGATTGTAAATAGTTTTTGTTCTCACTATTTTTAACCTTTCGGAAAAAACCGAAACCATCTAAATAGGTTTAATGATTAAAATGAAAACATTGTAATCAAGCTATTATAATTCCGAACACTTCGCAAGTTATATAGTCTACACTTTTATAGATATGAGCATGCATGAAATTACTGCCGCCGCAAACAATACTAATAAAATCACTGGTTATTTATTCCAATTTTAATACCGAGGAAAAATTGTTCACTACATTAACAAAGAATTTGTCATTGAAACTGTTACACGCATACATACTTCTCTCTTCCTTGCGTGGTTAGACCATGTTAGTTGCATCGCTTTCATCATTTTTGGCCTTACCTCTGTTTTCTGTTTTGCTTGCGTGATCAAACTATGTCAAATGCATTGCTATGCTACTCATCTCTCACCTGAGCCCTCACACGCTATCTCAAACAGTACTAAAATTTTTAATTTCGTTAACAATGCTGGGATTTATTAGTTCAGGGTTATTGCCTCAAACTTTGTTGATATAATAAAAGAATTATTTTAAACTATGCCATGAACCTAAGAATTATTTTAAACTATGCCATGAACCTGGAGTATGTGCGGTGTAATTAATATTAGTAATTGTCTCAAAAGGTAAAAAGAGAAGTCGATAGAATTATTAAATTGGAATTGTTGAATTTTTCTAGAAGAATTAATTGGTTTGTGGAAAACTTGTTTTCTTAGACTGGATTATTATGCAATTACTTTGATGTTTTGTTTATATCTATATTACAAGGAACACATTGAATGTCTTATTTCATTTCTGTTATCCTTACTAATATCTTTTCCTTGCTTTTTCTTGATCAATTTGATGAAATATTCCATTATCTTTTGGTCAAAGTCCTCACCTGCATATTAGTGTACATCCCGGTAAGTTCAAAGTTCGAAAGCCAACCAAAAAAGTTGATGATAACCACCATGCACGTATTCAAATTCGTAATGTAAAACTGCCAAACAGAGTTCAGACAGATTACCTCCAAGATGGGTATCACCATTTGTAGCGAAAACCTCAAAAACTCTGACTCTGTTATCAATAATCAGAACGCTGACATCAAACGTGCCACTGCCCAGATCAAAAACAACAATATTTTTCTCTCCACCCTTTTTGTCCAAGCCATAAGCGATTGCTGTAGCGGTAGGTTAGTTAATAATATGAGCTACATTCAAGCCAGCGATAACACCAGCATCCTTCGTTGCTTGGCGCTGTGCCATTAATAAAGAATGAATTAAAAAATTCCAACTCAGACGAATCTATAGAATGAATGCAACTGGTATATCTAGAACCTGTTTACATCCATTGAACTACATGAATGGGAAAGAACCAACTAAATCCTTGCTCAGGCATAAGTCTAATTTACAGTAGTAATCAAGGGCAAACCGGTTTGTTTGCAGCCCAGATCTCGGCCCCTAGCAAATCCAGTGTTGCTCATGAATTGACTGTCTGCTTCATCCTCTTTAACCACACCATGCTGATGGGTCTCCATCCACCAAGGTTGAGAGGATTTATAAGACATGAATTTGTAGCCATAAGGAGGCCAATTGGTAGAATTCAAGAAGTCCCCACCTAAATTGACTGAAACTGCAGAACTGGGCTGCACTTGGGTGCAGTCATTTTCATCTTCAGCAGGCATGTTCAGATCTAACTCGGGGGTACTTCTCATGGCTGAAAGGTGCTGCTGCTCCGTGATGGAAAGGCTTGAAGAATTATTTATACTAGTAGCAGGGGGACTGGAGTGAGTCCTCTTGTGACCGCCCAAAGCTTGGCCAGATGGAAAATTCCTGTGACACACAGGGCATTCATGCACCCGAACTTTCTTAATCTCATTGGACAAACTCTGCTTATAAGTCTCAACAGGAGGCCTGGGGAGAGAAGCTGAAGCTGAAGCTGTTTCCTTAAAGCCCTCATCGCTCTGGTTGTGAACAAGCAGCTTGGGAAAGCTGGACTTAGAATCCTTTAATTGGCAGCTTGCCCTGTGGCCACCGAGAGCTTGGAATGAAGGAAACTTCTTGTTGCAGGACTTGCATGCGTATGACCTCATCATCATCTCTGGTTTGAATCCGTCATCCCATTCCTGACTGTTTGGAAAATCTGCATTCCCAGCATCATACCTCTTTGGCTTCTTGATCCTCCGTCTGATCGGGTGGAGTGTGGAAGGGGCAGGGGACTCGGAGGAAGATGTAGTGGTCAGCGAGTGCGAATGGCGGTTGCTGCCATCGGCCAGAAGCATCATCAGACATCGCGGCGCCATCTCCTGTTCATCCTCTTCTTCTTGATCTTGATACTGATCCTGATCTTGATCTTGATCTGGTTCTTGTTCTTGCTGCGCAATGAATTCTGATTTGGGCAGGGGAGGAAGTCCATGTCTTGAGCGTTTCGATCTCTTGCCCTTGATGGCAGAGGAGATGCTTGAGACAAAATGGGGAGGCTCCCTGTCCATGTCTGGAGATCGAAATTGGAAGAAATAATCTTCTCCTTCTTCTTCCTCTGCAACATACGTGGTCGCTGCCATGTTTACTGCAACTGCAACTACACTTACGCTTTAGCTCTTTGCCTAGAAGCGGCGAAATTGGAAGCACAAGATGGGGGAAAACTGGAAGCACAAATAAAGCCGAAGATGGGCTAAAGCTTGAAGCAGAAGTAAGCAGGGGAGACGTGTGATGGAAGCAGAATGGCAGAGAACACATAAATATAGGTGAGTGCAGTGGGATTCGAACGCGAGTTCGTCCAACGACCTCTGATGTGGTCTGCTAAGCGAAGAGACACGGAATAGGCGTAGGCAAGGGGCACGAAGAAGTCAGTAAAGATGTGTCTATTAAAATCTGGTGTATCAGCTACATGGCAGCCTCGTGGCTTTGACTGATCCCCTGACCTTTTTCATCGGAAAGAGTCTTACACGGCATAGAAGATATTAAAAAGCCTCTCTCGTTCTATGTAGTAAGACTGAGGGCCTGCGGCGATCAAAGTTTTTGCGTAACAGCGCCAGGTTCAATCCACAGCAGAATTCAGAGGTGAAAAGAAGGCAACTTAATCGATATTTGGAAAAAGCAGTCAAAGTGCAGTGCATGTTCGCCAAATGACACTTCAAATTAACGATTAAAAATGTCTTACTTGATTGAATGGAGCAAGGTAAAAGTGTTGACGATTGTTGATGCATAAGAAACCTTATTGGCCTAACTAATTATAGCCTAGTGTATTTTCACTTTAATATTAAAAACTTATGATATTTGTGTGATTTGTTTATGTATTTAAATATTTTATTTAAAAAATTTAGTTCTAAATTATAATAAACGCTAATTTTACATCAACATAATAAAAAGTTTTTACATCAACATAATAAAAAGTTATTAAATGGTCAGGTAAATTTACTTTAATATGAGTCCAAGGATATTTAAAATATAGTGTAAAATTATTATTTGTTGGTGAAAAATGGGGAGTTTTTTTCACTAATGAGCAAGATTCAATTATTACGAGGGCCATTTAGCCTAGAACTTCATTTTGTGAGGTAAAAAATCTCACGAGAAAGTCATCTTAAAGGTTGGAATGAGTTTGCTGAATTAGTTGCACGAGAAAGTCATCTTAAAGGTTGGAATGAGTTTGCTGAATTAGTTGCCTTTGGGTTATGATTCATCCCTAAGAAATAAACACAATGATAAAAAAAATTTACAGTTCATATTTATTTAAACTTAATTAAATTGCATGAATATATTAGAATTATTTATATTTAAATAAAAATTGTTGTACGATCAAAATAAATATATATCAAATAATAATCAAAATTTATTCCATATTTATATGTATTATATATTAGTCTATGAGATAAAGATTACTCATGTGCTTCCCATTAGGTTATAAGTTCAAATGTCATGACAAGAGTTGAGAATGGGAGTTACCTTTAAGGGAAATAACTAAGAATGAGGCATTCTATATGTACGGAAATCAAAATCAATTATGGACAAATCAAACTATTCCAAAGAGATATCCCATGCCATAAGGACTCAGGGTTAAACCAACCCAAAGAGACATCCCTTGCTCTTTTAGGTTCAAAGAAAATAAGCTATCCCAAATTGGTATCTCATTCATGTATAAATCATGTTTAAGACACTACCGAACTAATAATTATATATATATATATATATATATTGAACATATATCAAGATATATTTCATAGTAATTTAAAAGATCCATCTTAAGTATGGATGTAGCACACGTGGAGAGGGATGAAATATTTTAAGACACAAACCATTGTTATAGTTCAAAACTAGCAAAATGTTGGCCTTGAGAGATTTGTTCCTTCTCAATGCTTGGTGCTCTCCCTCTCTCTCTCTTATCTCCTTGCAATATCCTAAGCCAAATATACATTGGTATTTACAATAGTTTTGGAAATATTAATATTTAATTACCTTGTTCAACATTTGATGAAATGGTTGACCATCAAGAACCGTTGTGAATTGGTTTGTAACTAATCAGAATTAAACGAAGAAAATGTTTCACAAATGGTGCAAACAAGAGATGGATTAGTATGGGTGTCTTGTGCATTCCGATGAACAATAAAACACATAAATTTGTGAGCTTAGGCATGTCCCTTTCTTTTCTCCTTCACTTGACCACCTCCCCTAATCATGACTCCCTTACTACTCAGCTGAAGGAAGTCGCAGAATTGACTTGTTCATTATTGAAGAAGAGTAGCAGGGCATGAGTGACCCACATTTATCTTCACGCATGGAATTCTTGAAGGCATGGAGAAAGTGGCCATCAGATCTGCACTACCAGGAATTGTTGGGTTGTTCCCACAATGGAAACATCCTTTATAGCACCAAAGGATTTGTTTAAGAGCCTTAAAGCATAAGAGGTTCATCAATTCAGGCATCGATTCTACATTTCAAAGTTGTTGCAGAAACAATCGAGGGAACACCAAGGGTTTCCAACCGTGCGGATACTTCAGTTGTCGTTTATACGAAATAAAATGAAAGCCTAGTAGAGCTTCTCAACGAGAAGATTCCATGTGTGCTTGAATTATATCAATATCGGAATACACACTACCCTTTGTATGTGCTTTTCTTTTCCAATGTGATTAAGGATGAATAGATGTTGACTTTGGTTGAGCATAGACAAGGAGTGATGCAGAGGGAATTTATCCAAGGAATGCATGTAGGTATTCATGGATATTGTACATAAGAGATAAGTATCCATGCTACTATTCTTTAAGGAAAATATTGCATGCCAATCTTTGAAAGTATCCATGAATCATTTTCATAAAAAGGATGCATATGAATATGGTTGCATAAAAATATTAGCCATGTTATTTTCTTGGAAAGACTACATGGTAAAAGATAAATTAGTTGTGCTAATATTTTGGAAAGGAAAGCATATGAATTCTTGTGGATGAAAAAAGAGTCAAGGTTATTTTTTTAGAGCTTGGATATGAATTTGTACCTGAAGTGGTAAGAATCAAGGTTATTTTGTTTAAATGTTTCATATGAATCTTGTGCATACAAGGATAAGAACCATGCTAGTTTTCTTGAAAAAGAAATGTGTACTTATATGTATAAAAAGAATAGTTATTGTAATTGATTCCTTGAAAAAGAAATGTGTATTTATATATATATAAAGAATAGCTATTGCATTTTATTTCTTGAAAAAGAAATACATATTTATATGTATAAAAGGAATATCTATTGTATTTGATTTCTTGAAAAAGAAATGTGTAGTTATATGTATAAAAATAATAGCTATTGTGTTAGATGTCTTGGAAAATAAATGTGTATTTGCATGCACAAAAGAATTGTTATTGTGTTATAGAGATATGTATTTGTATGCACAAAGATAAAGATTGTTAGGCTAATTTCTTTTTGAAAAAGAATATGAATTTATATGCACAAAGATCATAGCTAATGTGGTACTTTATTTAAAAAATGTGGGTCATTATGATAGTTTTTCTTTTAGAAATAATGCATCTTGTAAATAATAGTTAGTATAGTTTTACTTTTGGAAACATTTCCCTCTTCTTGTACAAAGAGATGGTGATAACCATGGACATGCTTTTAAATATTACTCTGTTCTTGTGGGAGGAAATTCGAATGTAACAATTTCCCTTTCTCGTGATACATGTGAAGCAGGGATTAAAGGTCACACTTTGGTAATATTTATGTATTTTAATTTATGAATGTGATATTTGGTTAGATATACATGTGTCATAACCATATACATGTAAAGATAAATATACATGTTTTAGTAGTTATGTTTTTTTAATTAATGCATGTGCAATGTCCATACAAGAGGTATTTCTCAGTACCTTGCATGTAGTGTATTTATGCATATGAAAATTTGTTTAAAGCATAGCTAGTAAAGATTTATTATTTGGATGTTAGAGTTTGTTGATGGTAGTAATTGTAGGAAAGGATTGTGACTTAGGAAAAGGATGGATTATATTTAACCGAAGGAAACTAACTAATGATTGATGCATATTTAGAGAATGTCAACTATAGGATATCCATTACAGGGAACAACCAAGCCAGAAAGGCACAATGTTTAAGGATTTGTGGAGTAAATGATATCATGATTAATGTAATATCTTCTAGCTAGTTATGTTCAATTAAGATGATATTTTTTTATAATATTTTCAACAATGGTCAAGGGATGGGCTCCCTTAATTCCATTGAGTGAGGGGTGGACACCTTCATGAAAAAGTTTGATAAAATAAATGTTTGTTGGTTTTTCCCTTAAGAGTTTCCAAGGTATATTGTTGTCCACTGATGTGTTTTCCTATTATTCCATTCTAATGTTGTTTATTCCTTGCATGGTGTTGACACTTACATTATAAAATTTGTAAGTAACTAACCTAATGAAACAAGCAATGGTAATTATGTAGGGTTGCAACTAGGAGCTTTATGTAACATGATGCAATAATGGTTGTTACCTTATGTGACTTTCTATTCCAATTTTAAAGTTACTTTATGAATTGGAGAGGATTTTATCTAATGGTTAGTTAAGGAATATGGAATAAATGATTGGGAATATAACAGGCTAATAATTCTGTAAAAAAATTATAATCCTATGTACTTTTACATGAGGTTTAACGGGGGTTGTTACAAGTGATAATAAAGCAAAGGTTACATCATTGGCACCTATTTGGGTTTTGTAAGAATGTTGAATAGAGTTATGATGCTAATGGATATAATTTCAGGGATGACACTACTCAAGTTTACATGGAAATGTATGTTGTAGACTGCATTTGATATAAGATGCATGAGGGTGTTATTAGCCAAATTAAAGAATGATAAGTGTTAATGTATACTTTAAAGAATAAATCTTCTCATGGCATTTGAATCTCTATGTGGAGAAAAGATTTTAAAAATTCTATTGCATTATTTGTAGGTAAATCATGAATAATTTTGAATACTCACACTATAATTAGTGATAGTATGAATTAACTACCAACCTTTGCATGTATACTCTTATAATAATTCTTAATGGTGCATTTAACAAAAATTTATTAGAGTTAGAAAGAACTTCTTATAAGAAAAAAATGTATGCATGTATTCAATGTGTGATAACGAAGGAATGTAGAAAAGTGCACGTTGTCCTTAAAGAGGACACTAAAATGTTTTAAAATATATTGAAAGAACCATTTTTAATGTTGAAGATAACAATGAGACAAGTGGTAGGTCTTGACTGTAATGACTAATCATTGATTGTGTCTTTCCATGGAATCCAATTGATTTTATGTTGGTTGTTAGCATTGATTATTTAGCATATTGTGATGAGCCTCATCATTGGGTAATTATATGGGCCATAATTGGCCTTAATTCACCTCCTATCTTAGTCAAGCCAACTATTCTCACAACTTATTGCATACCTTTTATTATATTTTATTTATGAGATGAGTTAGAGTTGCATATTTTGCGTTGTGGTCTAATGTGCATGTACTGTGGGAATAAAGGATAAAAGCAAGGAATTGTGGCAAAGACCTTGGTCAAAACTCGAATGGGACAAGGGAGAGGAATTATAAGAGGTAAATCCTCCTCATTTACTACCCCTCCATTCAAATATTCCTCCATTAGCTCAGAGTGCAAACAGCCAAATCATGACTCAGACTAAAAGACAGTCGAGCAAGGGAAAGGGACAGAGACCGGTTTATCTTGAGTGGGGAACCAAGCCTCCCTAATGGGAAGGAAGTCGTTGGAGACTTTAGATGTATAAGTAGAGAGGCTTAGGACCTTCATAGGATTCAAATTCTTATTTTAAAACTCTACCTTATTTCTGAGTTGCAAGACTTGTGACAATTTGTAATGTAATCCATGGTTTTTATAATAAAGACGAGTTCTGTTTTGAGCCAGCACTGAGTTAACTCAGAGGGCTTAAGCTCTTGGGTTAGGGCCCAACTCGAGCAGCCAAAGCTCCTCTTTATTGCACATGTATGCTAGCATAGATTTTTGGTTTTGTTCATTTGCTTAAGTAGTTTCCAGCTTTCCTATTCATTTGCTTAAGTAGCTGCACTTCGATTACAATAGTATAGCATAACATCTTAGTTTTATGTTCATTTGCTTAAGTAGTTGTGTTCCCATTACAATAGTTAGAGTAGATCGGTTGTGCTTTAGTTTACTTCCATTTGTGTTTTTTTCAATTAGCAGGTTAGCTAGGAGAAAACGATCACCATAAGGTTGTGCGCAGGTGTCTTGGCCTCACATCCTCCCCCTGGGACCATGAATTGAGGGAGAGACCCTCCAGCAACCCAAAAAACATAGGTTTCAAGTTCTCACATGAGCTTTGGAGTTTGTTGTTTGATGCAATTACTTGTTCCATTTCATTATCATTGTTTTCACTCACTCTCAGTCCACCCTCACCCTCACTAGTTTTTTTGTCGTTTTCATTTGAAACCTCCTTCAGCACATTCTTCATGCATCGTTTCCTCATCGTCCAATCCACAACAAACCTAACCAATGACCATCTGATTCATTAGTTTACCCAACGGCCATCGCACCCAAAGTCTTCTACCTACTTTATGCGCTCTAATCTCCACTGTCGATCTGTCTCTTGATCCAACAACTATCGCGTCATCTCAATACTTTATGTGCCCCAATCTCCACTGTCAATCTATCTAGCCTAATCTGACAGCTATCGCGCAATCTCGCATGGATTCTTGCACATCCATTATCTGCCAGAGAACATGCGAGAAAAGTGGTTTTTCCGTGCTACATTTCACCCAATTAGGCTAATCACATGAAATTTCAAAATACAACTTAGAGCTTTGAGGGCGCGTGAGAAACTGCTTACCGCCTCTGAAAGCCCACTCCATCATTTCCACACGTTTTCTTTACCCTTCTGTAATCTCCATCGTCGATCTACCTCACTTGATCTGACGGCTATCGTGTCACTCAATTGAAAACTAGCTTGGCCGATCTCCACCGTTGATGAACCTCGCCTGATCCAACGGCTATCGCGTAATCTCGTGCAAATTCTTGCATGACCGTTATCCGCCTGAGAGAACATGAGAAAAGTGGTTTTCTCGTGCTACGTGTCACTAACTTAGGCTAATCATGAGAAATTTAGAAAAACAACTTTGAGGGTGCGCAAGAAATTGCTTACTACCTATGAAACCCGCTCCATCATTCCGCATGTTTTTATCTCTACCGCTCATCTTCCAATTAATCATGTCCAGCCATCTATTAACTTAAGCCTCCGCGATAAGATCTTCGTTGTTCATCCTGTTCGTTAACCCTGTTCATCCATCCATTCACTTAAGTCCCTGCGATAAGATCTATGCCGTCCATATTCTATTCGTTGATCAATCCAACAGTCCATATGCACTACTATATCCTTGCGTCCTCCTTTCACCAGTTTCAATCTCCGACTGCTCTTCCGCTTGCAAAACAGATTTAATTTAGTTCCTTTGCTTACACCTTAGTATAGTTTAATGCTCTTTACATCTGCAACTTAGATAGCAGCATTAGGTTAGTGTTGATTTAGTAATTATGTTTAGCATAGCTATTTAGATGGTTAGTTAGGTTATGGTGTGGTTTAGCATTACATGTTGTTTTATTCATTACTGTAGTAGAGTATCTCTCTCTTAGAATAGATTTTCTCTTCTTCCATCAAAGAATTAAGCTTCTACTGACCTTATAGAAATCTGACTTAGAACCCCTGGGGTCTCTCGCCAGATGAGCAAAGACAACAGGCGTGACTTTCACTTTTACTTGTGCATATAGCATTGTCACCTCCAAGTTTGTATGAACCCCGAGTTGATAAGTAAAGCTAGTAGCCCTAGGAGTTGCAAAATTCTTGTTGCAATACCTAGGCTCATCACTTTTTGGTGTCGTTGCCGGGGAGGTGTGAAGTAGAATGTGATTACTGCTTTCTTCTATTTCTAGTCTCCAACTTTCTTTTCTTCTACTTCTTATCCTCAATTTTCTTCCATTAGTTTATTTCTGCAAAAGTAATCTAGTAGCTTCCTTTCTTTCAGTTGTCATCATCTGCTTTCCTTTCCATTCTATAACTAGAATTTCAATTCAGCAAGTAGTTTCTTTGTTAGTAGCTTCCTTTCTTTCATCTGTCATTATCTGCTTTCCTTTCGATTCAGCAAGTAGTTTCTTTGTTAGTGGTTTACATTCAATCAGCAATTTCATTTCTACAAAGTACTTTCCTGCTAAAAAATAACTTCCAAAAATCAACCCAAAAACATTTCCTTTCATGCCTCGTAGGAATAGGGACAATTCAGGGAAATTATTGTCAAATACCCCCACTGCATCCAACAATCAACCTTCTCTCTTCTTTGTTGACTATGAATTGGAAGACCCTTTAGGTGGGAAACCTTACATATTTGAAGAACTTGTAGGGGAAGAACAAGAGGAAGAACCCATTCCTACTAAACCAATGGCTGAAAACCGAAATGACAGAGGGAATAGAAAGAGAATTGAGGGTGCCTTCCCCATCAAGGAAACCAATGGGGACACTAAGATGAAAAATATAAGCCCCTCTGCTCTACCTCATTTCAATGGCCTGACCACAGAGGACCTTGACACTTTCCTATTTGATTTTGATGTTATATGCCGAACCTATGACTATACGAATGATGAGAAAAAGTTAAAACCATTTCCATCTACCCTCAAGGATGAAGCATTGCGTTGGTTCATGGGTTTACCTAGAGATAGCATCACAAATTAGGCTCAGATGCAACAGGATTTTAATAACAAATATAGGGATTACTATAGGTCAAAGGACACTAAAGAAGAGATTTTTAGGATGACCATAGGTCAGGATGAATCCTTAGAAGACTATGAAGAAAGATTCCAACTCAGTTACAAAAGGACCAGGTGCACACTTGACCCTGAGTCACTAAAGTTGGTCCTGCTTAGAGGAGTAAGGGAGGATCTTCTAGATACCTCACATATGATAGCAGGAGGAGATATCTATCAATTACCCTATGAGGATATTAAGACTTTCTTTAGAAACCATTCTAGGGAAACCAGGAAAAATGGTAGGGGTAGTCAACCTATGGCTAGTACATCATCCTCCAACTCATCCATCAAGGGTGATATTGGAAATATGTTGGAAGATTTAAAAAGTGATATGCTGCAAACCCTTGCCTTGCAATTGGACACCATGAACATCAAAAGGAAGCAAGAGGAAGCAAAAAGAGCCCTGGGCATCTTTTGTCCTAGATGCACCAGGAGGCATCCTAGGAACAAATGTCCATTGAAATGTATTAAGATTTGCTTAATTTGTGAAGAAAACCACTCCACAGACAAGTGCCCTTCTTTACTTGGACTCAAATTTCTATATCAAGGAGCTAAAGGGGTCACTGAATAGCTTTGCTACATCAACCAAAGGAGACCTCCTGGGCCTAGACCATACCAGCAGGGTATGCAAGGGTTATCACATACATATTACAACCCCAACCAAACCACAGATATACCTTCTTGGGGACCCCCTCCTCATCCTTCTTGGTCTACACCCCCTCCTTGGTCCTATACATCTCAATACATTCCCAGCCAACCAACCAGTCATTTCAACCTTATGTTCAGCCACAACCTCAGTGCAATACCCCACCCCAAGGGTGGAGGCTCCAATTCAACAATGTTCCAACCCAATTTCCTCCACCACCTACCGAACCACAACTCCTGCACTCTGCTCCACCTAAGCAGCCCCAGATGCCTGCCCAGGCAAATCTGAACCCGAACAATAGGCAGTCTCAACAAATCTATAGTGGAGAGACATCATACCTAGCTTATGTTGTAGAAATCTAGGAGATCAACCTAAGATCTGGGAGAATTCTCCCTGATAACCAACCTCCCTCTCCACATAAGGAGGTTGAGGAAGAAAAAGAGGAAATCAACTTAAATTAAATCCACCCTTTCCTGAGAGATTAGCCTAACCACTCCAGCCTACCCCAAAAGAAACTAAACTTCTGGGAGAATTGAAAAATCTATGTGTAAAGATCCCCCTTCTCTAGGAAATTAAATATGTTCCCATTTACAATAAGTTGATTAAGGAGAAGTGCTTCAAGCATCCAGGGAGAAGAAAAAGGGATGCCCCTACCATTAATGTCATTGGGGAGTTGTTTGACTTAATGTTGGGGCAGGTAATATGTCCAAAATATTTGGACCCTGGAAGCCCTGTAATAGATGTGCACGTTAATGGCACCATTGTCCCACACACTCTGATTGATCTTGGGGTTGCCATTAATGTGATGACTAAGGAAACCATGCTCAAGCTCAACCTCCAAGGGTCATTGTTGGGACTCAGAAATGTCATATTTTCATCCACCTTTTTCCTTACATTTCATCATCCCATTAACCTGTTATCATATCACTTTCCTACATACACTTGGGTTTCACCTTCTTATTTTCCATTTTATTCATTTTTGTATTATAAGTGAATTTATGATTAGTTATTAGAAAATGTACATATTTTTATATATATCTCAAGAATATGTGAGTTTTGTGATGTAGGAAATATGTGAAGAATTAATATCTCCTCCACCATATCAAGGAGATAATTATGCAAGCCTTTTTCTAAGGAGAAAATCATGGAGGCATATCGAGAAAATCATGGAGGCGTATCGAGAAAATCATGGAAGCATATCTTATCCTAAGGAGAAAATCATGAAGACATATCTTATCCAAGATATGAGAGATTTGTGGGATCATGGTTGAGAGATTTGTGCGATGATATCTTGTAATAATGGGAAACTAGTTGAGAGTGCTTGAGAGAATATTTGATATGTAATTATGGAAAGGTTATCTTCTTCATGTATATAAGAGAGTGCTCTCTCTTCATTGGAATGAATAATGAATAATAGAGAATGGAGATTAACTTTGATTCTTTCTTGATTTGTAATTTAGTTCTTGTAATATAATTTGACATAGTTTTATTTTTGTGAGCTCACATATGTTGTTTGCCATTCACTTCTTCACATGTTGTATTTATTTTCCTTTATGCAATTTCCTGCTTTCCTAGTTAGTGTTTCAATGCTTTAATTTGATTTCAGTAATTTAGATTAGATTAGATTAGTTCCACTTCAGTCCTGCATATATAGTGCATGTGTCTCGTAAGTCTACGGACCTCGGATTGATAAATTAAATGGTTGGGTAGGTACTACAACGGAATTAAATGAACATAGTTTCACCCAACAGTCATTGAGGAATACCACAACAGTTCTGCAACTTACAGACCATTCCATAGTCACCCGTGAGGGAATTATGGACGATGTGATGGTCCCCATTGACTCCTGGGAGTACCCTGTAAATTTCCTAGTTCTTCAACCTAAGGCTAAGCTTACTGGTTACCCTCTCATCCTTGGGAGGCTATGGTTGGCCATAGCTGATGCTTGCATTAGCTATAGATCTGGGAATATGACCATCAAGAATGGGAATATTTCCAAACAGTTAGTCCTATACCCTCCTGCTCAACCTACCCTAGAGCATGATTTACCTTTATGGGTGGAGGAGGAGGAGGAAGATGAGGTTTATTCTACCCAACTTTATGATTTTGAAGTAACCATAGGAGGAGGACAACAAGATGAGGATGACTTAATTGAACACCTACTCCAAAGTCCAACTCCTAGTTCACTACCATTAGAAGAAGAAGTAAGGGAAACCAAGAACAATCATCCAATTGACTTATGCTTAGCCAATTCCAACCCACTCCGTGTCAAAACCATAGAATTTTACCCAGATAAAACTTTGAAAATTAATCCATCTCTTTATCCTTTATAAGAGGAAAAGCTATGCAACATGTTGAGAGAAAACCTAGAAGCCTTCACTTGGAGTTATAAGGAAATGAATGGAGTACACCCCTCAGTGTGTACTCACCACATATACATCAAAAAGGTTGCAAGCCAGTGAGGCAACCACAAAGGAGGATGAATCTAGCTCTTAAAGACATAGTCAAAGAAGAACTATAAAGACTGCTAGATGCAGGATTCATTTACCCTATCTTAGACAGTGAGTGGGTCTCTCCTTTAGTGTTAGTTCCCAAGAAAAATGGTAAGTGGAGGATTTGTGTTGATTATAGGGAGTTGAACAAATCCACAAAGAAGGATCATTTTTCCCTCCCCTTCATTGACCAAATGCTAGATGGCTTGGCAGGGAAGAAGTTTTTTTCCTTCCTAGATGGAATCAGTGAGTACGACCAAATCCAAATTTACTTAGAAGACTAGGATAAGACCACATTCACCTGTCCTTGGGGTACTTTTGCCTATAGGGTCCTTCCTTTTGGCCTATGCAATGCTCCTGCCACTTTCCAAAGAGAAATCTTGAGTATTTTTGTGGAATTACTACATGTTTCTGTGGAAATCTATATGTATGACTTTGCACCTTATGGCTGTGATTTTCAAGAAGCCCTCACTAACCTAGGAAAAGTATTGCACAAATGCATTGAAATGAACTTGTCTCTCAGTCCAGAAAAATGTGATTTTTTAATGATTGAAGGGACCATGCTAGGTCATTCAATATCTCAGCAAGGACTGCAGGTGGACCCAAACAAAATAGCAATCATCCAAAGGGTCCCACATCCACAAAAGCAAAGAGATGTCAGGAGTTTCTTAGGGTTAGCTGGATACTACCAAAGGTTCATAAAGGACTTCAGCAAGTTGGCCTCTCTTTTGTTTGGGTTGTTGGCTAAAGATTCTGAGTTTATATGGCCAAATAGCTGTCAAGAGGCCTTAGACAATCTAAAGGGTAAGTTAACCACTAAACCAATCCTTAGAGGCCCAAACTAGGCCCTCCCTTTTCATATTCATGCTGACACCTCACACAAAGCCATAGGAGCAGCGTTAGGTCAGGAAGAGGATAAATTGCCCTATGCCATCTATTTTATCAATAAGAACCTATCAAAGACTGAGCTAAACTATATTGTGACTGAAAAGGAACTCCTAGTTGTTGTGCATTCATTAAACAAATTTAGGCATTACATTACAATCTATCAAACATTTGTGTATATTGATCATGCTACAATCAAATATTTAATGAACACACCAAATGTGAATTCTAGAATTATAAGATGGTTGCTTTTATTACAATAGTTTGATCTAACTATTGTTGATAAGCCTCGTAAGGAAAATGTTGTTGCAAACTTTCTATCTAGGATGAATCTGCCTGCAGGTGAAGAAAGAATGGTGGATGACTCGTTACCAGATAAGCATTTGTTTGCTATTTTAGTTCTCTCCCCATGGTCTGCTGATATAGCAAACTATTTGGTATTAGCACAGTTCCCACCAAACTTGCCCTCCAAAGAAAAGAGAAATATAGTCAGGAAAAGCGCCCCCTTCACCTCGATTGGGGGTAATCTGTTCAAACTTGGCCCAGATCAAATCTTGAGAAGGTGTGTAGGGGAAGATGAAGTTTTTGACATCCTTCTAACCTGTCATGATGGGCCTTGTGGAGGTCACTTTGCAGCAAAGAGGACAACATTCAAAGTGTTGCAAGTAGCTTATTATTGGCCTACTCTTCATTAGGATGTGAAAAAGTACATTAGTCAGTGTGACCAGTGCGAGAGGATGGGAAAGCCTACTCCGAGAGATGAAATACCCCTACAACCTCAAGTGACTTTCGAGCAATTTGACAAGTGGGGCATGGACTTCATTGGGCCTATCAACCCTCCTTCAAAGCAAAAATAGTACATCATTGTGTGCACTGATTATTTAACTAAGTGGGTTGAAACTAAGGCAATTAAGGCAGCAACAAAAGAGAAGGTTGCTAAGTTCCTAAGGGAGAATATGTTCTACAAATTTGGGTACCCTAGAGAGCTAGTCACAAGCCAAGGCAACCAGTTTACCTCCAACATGATTGAAGAACTTCTCAGTCATCACAAAATCAAGCATAGGACCTCCACTCCTTATCATCCACAAGTTAATGGGCAAGTGGAGGTGACCAATAGGGCACTGGAGAACATCTTAACCAAGGTAGTGAGCAGCAGTAGGAAGGATTAGGCAGAGAGACTAGTTGAGGCCACTTGGGCCTATAATACAACATGGAAGACCACCACTGTATTTACACCCTATGAGCTGGTCTATGGGAAAAAGGCTTTGTTGTCCATTGAGTTTGAATATAACACATTGAGGATGGAAACCCAACTATATTTGTATCTCAGTCATGCATAGAAAGAAATATTGTTCCATTTGAATGGCTTGGATGAATTCAGAATGCAGGCCTTCCTACATACGTAGATAGTTCAACTTTAGAGGAAAATCTGGCATGAAAAACATATTAAGGAGAAGCTATTTGAAGAGGGAGACTGGGCATTGTTATATGATTCTAGGTATAAAGACTTCAAGGTCAAGCTAAGGACAAGATGGATCATACCTTATGTGGTGGAAAGATGCCATGATAATGGTTCAATGCAAATTAGAATTATAGATGAAGAAGTCATTCCATTGCTTGTTAATGGACACCGATTGAAAATGTACAAAAGGCCTTTATCAAAACAAGAGTTCATTGACAATATCAATAAGACAATGATGATGGTGGAGCAAGTTCCAGCTCCTCCCTCATCAGGGCATTGAAAAAGAGAAAAAAATATAAGGATTCAGGTGAAAACCTCCATGAGGCACCTGAGTCCCATCTTTGGGTTGAAAACCTCGTGAGGTGGCCCAAGGATGAGAAAAAATGAAAAAGAGTAAGAATATCCCTGGGTGAAAACCTTCCTTGAGGCACCCAGGGTAGATATCTAGGGTGAAAACCTCTATGAGGCAGCCTCGATTTTATATATATATATATATATATATATATATATATATATATATATATATATATATATATATATATATATATATATATATATATATATATATATATATATATACACATATATATATATGTATATGTATATATATATATATATATATATATATACACATATATATATATATATATATACATATATATATATATATATATATATATATATAGATATATATAAGAAAAAAAAGAAGAAGACATAATTGTTATTTGCAAGTGGGTGAGAAATACAATCAAGGAGCAAAGAGAAGATCCAAAGGGAACCCTGCCTCACATTTATTCATCTCCTCCACTCCTTACCATGCATCCCTCCATCAATTCCATTGGTTTTCACTTCATTGCTTCAATTCAAGTAGAGATTGTGTTTTCTACAGGATCCCCTAAATGGTAGATTAGTTAGGTCCCCAAAATTCATACTAGACATGATCTAACCCATCACCTCAACCATTACCATCACCCTATCCCACAAAATATCAATCATCAGCTACAAAGTCTTCACTAGGATGATCCAAGAGCTCCACAGCAGTAGCAACATCAGGTCTTTAGTCACAGACACCTGCAAAAGCCAATAAACCATTAGCAGATAGCAGAGGAATAAGAAGAATGACCATGCAATTAATGAACAATGTAGCACCTCTGATCCTTGACAAACTGCAACATGGCATCAAGACCACAGGTAAGTATCCCACTCACTCACTCATATGCATCATTTGATAAAAAATTGTAAACGTTACAAGGTAGTTTGTTTGTAAGTGAAAAGGTGGCTAGTTAACTTGGCCACCTTCATTTAGTGATCACATACAAAGCATGGTGTCCTCTCACACATGGTTGCAGTCAACTCAAAGAACAGAGGAGGAGTAGGACGAGAATTGGTTAACTATGGATTTAACAATTGTGGGAGATGACTATAAGGAGTGGGAATGAGGAGGTGGTATAAAGGGAAACAAAACATCATTTCCATGCATTCATGCATTCCACCTCCTTGAAACTCCCTCACTCAAGTAGCTCTCATAACTCTGGCCACCCACTGGAAGCAAGGATCCATCGTTCTGTAAGAGAATTCCTATAAGAACAATCTACAAGAGCAGTTTACAGGATACACAGAGGTAGTCTACAGGATAGGCAGAGAGGGGTTCAAGAGGGAATATCAAGAGAATTGTCCACTGCCACCATTCTAAAGAGGTAGGATCTAAAAATCCATCCCCATTTACAAGCAAATGTACTAAAAGTCCTCTAAAAAGCTAGTGGATTACATACGTAGGAAACTCTGTTTTCTCAAGAATTTTCTCATTCCCTCACTCCACACAGTAGAATCCATACCACTGTTATAGTTAGAGGGCTCACTATAGATCTCACCCCAGAGTTCATCAGTAGGTTCACCACACTTCCCCTAGGAATTGCATGGAGAAAAGAAGACAAAGTAGACAATCAGGTGGCAAAAAGGAAATTCTTTTAGAAGGTGAAGAACCCAGAGAGGATAAAAATGAAGGAGGGACAGTCTGCCATACCCATGGAGTGAGGTAGGCTACCAACTCATAAAATATATCTCATATGAGGGTAGATACAATTTTGTTTATGGCCACCATTTTATGATGCTTGAAGAACTAAGATTTGGGGTAGAAACACCAGTTCACCAAAGACTCAACATACCCTATTTCTTGATGCAATCACCCATAGACTCCAGCAACAAAGTAGAGGAATGGAATTCCCAACAGTTGGCTCACCATGGTTTGATCAGAATCCTCATTGAGGATGCCCTCCAAAACCTTAGTATCCCTATAAAATGGCCAGTCTTCAGAGACTTACCAGCAGAGGATGACATCAAAACCCTCATCTATGATGTTAGTCCTTCTGTCAGAGATGAAGAAGGCATTGAAACGGAATAGGAATAACACAAGGAGGAGTCACCTAGGGTGTCTCCAGAGGCCCCTAAGAGGACAACTGTAGGAAAATGAAAACCATCTAGCATGTATGGCCAACCTCTCATTGGAGGCCATCTAGCATAGGATGCCAGCTAAATCCTATGCTCTTTACCTCAGAGAACAATGGCTGCAATTTTAGATTAAAACACTGGCACAAAGGGGCACCATGCCATTTCAGGAGTGTTGAAAAGTGTGCAACAAGAAATGCTTGTTGAGAGTGCAACAAGATGATGGAGCTTAGTGAAAAGAGTCGCCTTCACTAAGTGGGCCCGCAGGCTATTTTTGGCGCAAGTCTATTTTTAGACTATGTCTATTTTTAGACATATGGATCATGTCTATGGATTGCAGGTTGCTATTTATGGATGATTGGTCAAGTTGGGAAAAATAGATGGACTTCTATTTTTGATGAAAGTGTGAGTGATCACAGTGTGAGTGATCAAAGTCTATTTTTAGACTAGCTATCAAAAATAGAAAAGTCAAATATTATTATCTCATAATAATATTTGGACTATAAACTTGATCTTATTCTCTTGGAGCACTTCAGTTTGAGCTACAGAGGTGGCACATGCAGCTGTCAGAAGGAAATACGCTTTTCTTATGAGTCAGTTGAGTTGTTGCATGCATGACTTCAGTTAGAACTCAAGTGAGTTGAGTTTAGTGGACTGGAGGTGCAGTTGATGGAGTTGTGTTCAGTTTTGCTTTGTTAAACTAGTTGTATTTAGTCTAACTGATCAATAGACTAGAGATGAGTTGCATGAATTAGTTATTAATTAATTCACAAGTTATTAACTCATAATGCAACTATAGAATACATCAGTTAACTCAGTTGCATGTCAGTGCATGTTCAGTTCAACAGGGACAGGTGGTAGAGAATCAGATTGCTATCAATTGTGACTATAGTTGTGCACCAGATCTTGCACAATCAAGGGATTGAGTATGCCAATGAGTTTGCTCACGTATTTGCCCAGTATTGTAGCCTTTTCTCACGTCCAACAAAGTGTGAGTGATTATTTTGAGGTGAAATACGAGTTTGGGAAGCCATTCTCATCAATTCTTGAGCAGGTATTGAGCAGTGGAGGCAGGCAAGCAGTGGAATAGATTTGGAGATCAGATCTGAGCTGTATTGTGTGTAACAGGTGGAGATGGTACTGGATTGCTTTTGATAAGCATTGTACTTTGTAATGTTACATGATTCAATCAATATAATATACAGATAGTTGGGGTTTTTAGCGAGATGCTTTCCCCGGGATACATACTGTGTTTATGAGTTTGATTGATGCTTCTATGTGTGCCTGTGAATGTTTCTACTTCTGTAAATTGATGATCAACGTAGAGGAGATTATGTATTATACATGTTCCGCTTATAATTGTATGATCAAGATAATCTCTGTGAATATGTGTTAAATTATTCAAAATTTCTACATGGTATCGGAGCTGCTTGATTTGTAGAAGAGATTTTTACATGATATCAAGCGAGGATTGATCATCAGATCTACTATTCAGGAAGTGTTTAAATTTTATTTCTTCAGGCAGAGTCTGTAATCGGGCCAGGTAGCCTCTGGATTCATCCTTCTTTTGGAAGGTGAGATATCTGGTGAATGCCCATACAGTCGATCTCTGTACAAGAAATACTTTGTTCTCACGAATTCTAGATCAGAAGCAATTGAGTTTTGAGTTGGTGGAATTCGAATTTAATTCCAAAGCAAGAGATAAAACTCAGAAACATTCAGTGTGAGAATGGAGATAGTATGCCCCAGTATCTCACGCAGTTCACCCAATGCCGGGATGAGCTGGGAAGTGTGGGGGTGACTGTCAAATGAGGATGGTGAGTCTAGCACTCCTTGACCTTCCTAAGAGTTGGCATAGCTACGAGGACTCGGTGAATGGAAGGGAGAAACTGCCAAATTGGGAACGACTATGGTCAGATTTGATGCAGGAGGAGATTAGACGGTGCACCAGAGATAGTTCTTCATCTATGCATGATGAGGAGAACTATGCCTTAGCGAGTAAGGTGAAGAAGGGGAAGGGGAAGGTTTCTCTTTCCGAATCCAGTTCTTCCAGTGGTGGGAAGAAGGTTGACAAATCGAAAGTGCAATGCTTTCGTTGTCATGAGGAGGGTTCGCGGGTCAAGAACCTATATGCTCTTGAGGTTCAAGATGCATGCAAAGCCTTGAGCAGTGAGGCAATTGATGGAGACTTGGTGGTTGAGAGGGAAGGTATGTTACCTTTCAACATGCAGAGCCAGAAGAAGTCTCAAACGATTGTGGAGGAGCCACGATTGGTGCTGCAGCTTCAGGAGGTAGTGGAGGAGCCACAACAAGGGAAGCTGAGAGGAGATCGAGTAGAGACATCTACTCATCTAGAGACCTCTAGTAGGGGGAAACTTCGAGCCAGGTGGGCTGAGGGATCGCATGCAGCCATACCTCCAGGTAGGAGGTGGGGTGATGTGGATTGATCATCCCAAGGAGGAGGGGCAGGATCCTTGAGGTACCCAACCTCTTGGATGAGACCTTGCTACGGGAGCCCCGATGTGTAGTAGCAGGAACTGACTGATTGGGTAGAGACAGATGTGGATGGAGCGGCAGAGAGAGCGACAGTGCAGGGAATCCTAGGACAGCGCATAGCTAGCAGGCTGCAGCAATGCGAGAGGCACAAGTGTTTTGCACAGTGCTAGGTGGCACAGAGAGGTGTGCAATGGTGTGAGATGCATGGAGATGTTGCAGTAGAGCAGATGTCAGAGAGGAAGCACTTGTCAGCAGCAGGTAGAGCTTCAACATCAGAGGATGTTTCTATCCCAACAGGGAGGTCAGTTGGGAGGTGCAGTGCGGATGCAATGCTGGGAGATAGAACCAGCAGTAGCACGGATGCAGTCAGAGATCAAAGTGACAGAGGCTAGAGCAGTCAGATACTAAAGAGCACAGAGATGCAGAGTTTCAGTCGACAGAGGCAATAGTAGTCAGAGACTTTGATGACAGAGCAAGTGGACCGGCCAGATGTGTTTCATGGAGAACATTCAAGAGTTACAGGATCGGGTTTGAGAGGAAGCCTTTCTTGTTGAGAGGGAGTGTTGAAAAGTGTGCAACAAGAAATGCTTGTTGAGAGTGCAACAAGATGATGGAGCTTAGTGAAAAGAGTCGCCTTCACTAAGTGGGCCCGCAGGCTATTTTTGGCGCAAGTCTATTTTTAGACATATGTATCATGTCTATGGATTGCAGGTTGCTATTTATGGATGATTGGTCAAGTTGGGAAAAATAGATGGACTTCTATTTTTGATGAAAGTGTGAGTGATCATAGTGTGAGTGATCAAAGTCTATTTTTGGACTAGCTGTCAAAAATAGAAAAGTCAAATATTATTATCTCATAATAATATTTGGACTATAAACTTGATCTTATTCTCTTGGAGCACTTCAGTTTGAGCTACAGAGGTGGCACATGCAGCTGTCAGAAGGAAATACGCTTTTCTTATGAGTCAGTTGAGTTGTTGCATGCATGACTTCAGTTAGAACTCAAGTGAGTTGAGTTTAGTGGACTGGAGGTGCAGTTGATGGAGTTGTGTTCAGTTTTGCTTTGTTAAACTAGTTGTATTTAGTCTAACTGATCAATAGACTAGAGATGAGTTGGGTGAATTAGTTATTAATTAATTCACAAGTTATTAACTCATAATGCAACTATAGAATACATCAGTTAACTCAGTTGCATGTCAGTGCATGTTCAGTTCAACAGGGACAGGTGGTAGAGAATCAAATTGCTATCAATTGTGACTATAGTTGTGCACCAGATCTTGCACAATCAAGGGATTGAGTATGCCAATGAGTTTGCTCACGTATTTGCTCAGTATTGTAGCCTTTGCTCACGTCCAACAAAGTGTGAGTGATTATTTTGAGGTGAAATACGAGTTTGGGAAGCCATTCTCATCAGTTCTTGAGCAAGTATTGAGCAGTGGAGGCAGGCAAGCAGTGGAATAGATTTGGAGATCAGATCTGAGCTGTATTGTGTGTAATAGGTGGAGCTGGTACTGGATTGCTTGTGATAAGCATTGTACTTTGTAATGTTACATGATTCAATCAATATAATATACAGATAGTTGGGGTTTTTAGCGAGATGCTTTCCCCGGGATACATACTGTGTTTATGAGTTTGATTGATGCTTCTATGTGTGCCTGTGAATGTTTCTGCTTCTGTAAATTGATGATCAACGTAGAGGAGATTATGTATTATACATGTTCCGCTTATAATTGTATGATCGGGATAATCTCTGTGAATATGTGTTAAATTATTCAAAATTTCTACAAGGACTGCAGTTAGTTTATTGATCTTTGTGATCAAAGTGCACTAGAGGATAGGGCCAAAATGGTTGAGTTTTACTTGCACAACATGGCCCTCACAGACATGAATATTTGGGATCCTAATGTAGAGCTAGGAGATCTACAATTAATGGCTTTGGCATCATCGATGAACCATGAGAAGTCAAGGGTTGCAGAGATGAAAATAATATTGGCCAAAGAGAAAAATGAACTTCTTTTCATCGGAGTTGAACAATTAAATCCCATGGCCCTAATCAGCACCCATAATCTAATTGCAAATGATCCTTAGCTAGCACCTAGATATCTTGCTGCCCAAGAGCAAGCAATTTCACATTTTGAGGATATGTTTAAGCTGCTAAGAGATGATAATATACATGCCTGCTAAAGGTGATGGAAAACACTACCACACAGCTTGAATATTAGAGAATATCACTCCCTTCAAAGGTTGAGAGAGGCACTCAACAAGACACCTATGTATAAGAAATCAATGCAAAGGTTGAAGGTCAATTGGATAGGCCTAAAACTCAGTCCACCACTACTCCCATGGATGCTAGAATGGAGAAAAGAAGAAGAGGAAAAGAGGTAGTGGGAAGAAGTAGAAAGGAAATAAGGCTTCAATAAACAAGAAGAAGAGACCATAACAGAAGCATGGGATGTCAGGGAGGCTACTAGAGCCATGAAGGACATGGACATTGACTAAGTTGCTCAGAGGATGAGCAACACTTTCAGTAGGGGGGTGATGATGAACCTCATCATTGGGTAATTATATGTGCCTTAATTGGCCTTAATTCACCTCCTAGCTTAGTCAAACCAACTATTCTCACAACTTATTGCATACTTTTGATTATATTTTGTTTATGAGATGAGATAGAGTTGGATATTTTGCTTTGTGGTCTAAAGTGCATGTAATGCAGTAATAAAGGATAAAAGCAAGGAACTGTGGCAAAGACTTTGGTCAAAACTTGAATTGGAGAAGGGAGAGGAATTATAGGAGGTAAATCCTCCTCATTTACTACCCCTCCATTCAAATATTCCTCCATCAACTGGGAGTGCAAACAACCAAATCATGAGGACTAAAATACAGTCGAACAAGTGAAAGGGACAAAAACCAGTTTATCTTGAGCGGGGAGCCAAGCCTCCTTAATGGGAAGGAAGTCATTGGAGACTTCATATGTATAAGTAGAGAGGCTTAGGACCTCAGTAGGATTCAGATTCTTATTATAAAACTCTACTTTATTTCTAAGCTGCAAGACTTGTGACAGTTTGTTATGTAATCCATGGTTTTTATAATAAAGATGAGTTATGTTTTTAGCCAGCACTGAGTTAACTCAGAGGGCTAAATCTCTTTGGTTAGGGCCCAACTCGAGCAACCAAAGCTCCTCTTTTTTGTACATGTATGCTAGAATAGATTTCTAGTTCTGTTCATTTGCTTAAGTAGCTTCCTGGTTTTCTATTCATTTTCTTAAGTAGTTGCACTTCCATTACAGCAGTATAGCATAGCTTCCTAGTTTTCTATTCATTTGCTTAAGTAGTTGCATTCCCATTATAGTAGTGTAGAGTAGATCAGTTTTCCTTTAGTTTACTTCCATTTGTGTTTTTTTCAATTAACAGGTTAGCTAGGAGAAAAATATCACCATAAAGTTGTCCGCAAGTGTCTTGGCCTCGCCTCCTCCCTCTAGGACCATGACTTGAGGGAGAGACCCTTCAACAACCCCAAAAACACAGGTTTCTAGTTCTCATATGAGCTTTGGAGTTTGTTTCTTGATGCAGTTACTTGTTTCATTTCATTATCATCGTTTTCCCTCACTCTCGGTCCACCCTCACCCTCACTAGTTTTTCTGTCATTTTCATTTGAAACCTCCTTCAGCACGTTCTTCATGCATCATTTCCTCAACATCCGATCCACAACAAACCTAACCAATCACCCTCTGATTCATTAGTTTACCCAATAGCCATAGCACGCAAAGTCTTCCACCTACTTTATGCACTCTAATCTCCACCATCGATCCGCCTCTTGATCCAATGGCTATCACGTCACCTCAATACTTTATGTGCCCCAATCTCCACCGTCGATTTGTCTAGCCTGATCTGATGGCTATCACACAATCTCGTGTAGATTCTTGCATGACCATTATCCACCTGAGAGCACGTGAGAAAAGTGGTTTTCCCGTGCTATGTGTCACCCAGTTAGGCTAATCGCATGAAATTTCAAAATACAGCTTAGGACTTTGAGGGCGTGTGAGAAACTACTTACTGCCTCCGAAAACCTACTCCATCATTTCCACATGTTTTCTTTACCCTTCTATAATCTCCACCATCGATCTACCTCACTTGATTCGATGGTTATCACGTCACCCAATCACCAACTAGCTTGGTCGATCTCCATCGTTGATCAACCTCGCCTGATCCAACAACTAGCGCGCAATCTCGTGCAGATTCCTACATGACCATTATCCACCCGAGAGCACGTGAGAAAGTGGTTTTCTCATGCTACGTGTCACTCACTTAGGCTAATCATGTGAAATTTAGAAATACAGCTTATAGCTTTGAGGGCGCGCGAGAAACTACTTACTGCCTACGAAACCCGCTCCATCATTCCGCACATTTTTATCTTCATCGCTCATCTTCCGATCAATCTTATCCATCCATCTATTAACTTAAGCCTCCGTGATAAGATCTTCGTCGTTCATCCTGTTCGTTAACCTTGTTCGTCCATCCATTCACTTAAGCCCCCATGATAAGATATCTGTTGTACATCTTATGTTCGTTGATTGATCCAATGGTCCCTATGCACTACTGCATCCTTACGTTCTCCTTTCACCAATTTCGATCTCCAACTGCTCTTCCGCTTGAAAAAATATTTAGTTTAGTTCCTTTGCTTACACCTTAGTATATTTTAATGCTCTTTACCTCTGCAACTTATATAGCAGCATTAGGTTAGTGTTGATTTAGCAATTCTGTTTAGCATAGATGTTTAGACGGCTAGTTAGGTTATGCTGTGGTTTAGCATTACATGTTGTTTTCTTCATTACTGCAGTAGAGTAGCTCTCTCTTAAAATAGACTTGCTCTTCTTCCATCAAATAATTAAGCTTCTTCTAATCATATAGAAGTCTGGCTTGGAACCCTTGGGATCTCTTGCCAGATGAGCAGTGACAACAGGTAGGACCTTCACTTTTACTTGTGCATATACCACTGTCACCTCCAAGTTTGTACGAATCTTGGGTTGATAAGTAAAGTTGGTAGCCCTGGGAGTTGCAGCGTTCTTGTTGCAATACCTAGGCTCATCATATTCCACTACCTTTCATGAATTAGTATTGTATGATTGTAAGTTCTTGAAGTTACAAAGAAATTATATCATGATAATTGTAGTGTCTTTAAGTGACCGATTCAATAGAAATGCATTATTATGTCAACAATAAAAATAAAAATATAAAATGGTTATGGCTTTTCATATGAACATACATAAATGATAGTTGGCAAGATAAAAGTAGCTAATATTATTTGAAAGTATTATAATGTATGACAAGGTACAGTGCCTTGATGGCAAGGTGCTCAGAACTTGTAGACCAGTAGCCTTCCTCATTGGGCATGGAGTCAAAAATTAAAATGCACTTATACAACTAGAAAATATCCATGGAACTTTATTTGGAGGGGGCCCTTTCCTCATTAAACTAAAATGCAGAAAAGTAAATTCTAACAACTGGAAAATAAATGCTAAGCTAATGAGCTTATTTATATACAACTCCTACTTATGTATTGGGCATCAATTCACCTAAGTGATTTCATCCCTCCAATGGAACCAAGTCAACCTTTGGCTGTTGGACCTAATTCTTTCGTTCTCTAGAGTTCAACAATTAAAATAGGTATGTACCACAGAAAAACTTTGGACAAAAAAATTGATATGTGCCCCCAACTTGGTAGTTGATGCTCATCTCTTTTAATCTCCTCTCTGAACCTTCTAATGGGGTTGTGTCCTTGATAATAAGTGGCTAACATGTGCATGCACCCCATAAGAGCTTCAGACTAGAGGTTTGACACATACCTTGCAATTGATGTATAATATTGTAGGCCAAAGAAATATTCCATGTAATCAGCTAATGGATCAGGGAAATGATGAGAAAAAATTATTGTTGTCTCCCTTTCTTGAATAGATTTCAGGGGGGGTCTTTCTGAAACAGGGAGCCACGGTCATTGCTTGGCTCTTCAACTTTGTTCTCCTCTTGAAGGAGTTGTTGTTGGTAGTATTCTCCCCACTTGTTTGTAAGTGGATCCCTTTGACAATCTGCAACCATCTCATCCTCCTTTGAATCATATGAGTCATAAATCGGAGAACCTTCATCAACTTTAATATCAACTTCTTAAACTAGTTCTCCATTTGAAGGATGTAGGTCGTAAATTAGATCCTCTTTGTCAACCTCCTGGTGGGCCTCCTCTTTTTGTGCATCTTCCCATAACTGAGACTGTTGTGGTTCTACATCCCTTGACTCTCCATCAAATTCATACACATCACAAGAAGGAGAATCATCAACTTCAGCTGAATAAGATCTATGGGGGTTTGGTTGCAGCTCGATGTTGTCTCTTTCTCTACTTTCTTGATCATTGGGTGATGCTCCTTGATGTGAGTAGATGTGCTATTGAAACAAAGTCTCACAAACATCAGTAGGATCATTAACCTTGGAAATATTTTTAATATTATAATGTGCACAGCATTCTTCAAACAAAGCATCTGGTAGACAATATTTTCTACAATAATGATTGAATCCTAAGTGAAATCTTTTTAAAGAAGATATTCTACCACGAGGTATTTTTTTGCAGCAAACTTTAGCATCTCCCTCTAAAGAATGCATGAACAGCTTCATTTTCATATCTTCAAAAACAATACGTTGTTGTTCCATGCGTTCATGAAATTTTTTGAGGTGTTGGTCTGGTCTTGTATCTATGTTTCCACTGAATCTAGGCAAATAGGTCTCCCATTCTAGATATGAAGGGACTTAATTGAGATAACCAGCAATAGAAGAAAAATCCAGTGGGGCAAATTTGTTGGCCAAGAATTATATCTAGGTGCCCATTTTGAAAACCCCTCTAAGTCAACGGGTTGTTGTTGGTTAGGCATAGTCGAAGGGGGAGTCGGTCGCGAACAGAAAGGTGAGGTGCAGAAGGGTTACAAGTTGTGGTGGAAGGTTTAACCATGGAGGGGGGCGAAGGAGGGAGCTTCGCTCCCTCCTATAAGGAAGCGGTAGCCAACAAGAGCAAGATACCACTGGATAGAGGCAGAGGGAAAGCGGAGGAAGGAAGGAGAAACAGGGAAGAGGAAGCAGAAGGCTCCAAACCGGAGGAGAATGAGGGCACAAAAGACAAGGAGAAAACTGACAAAAAACAGGGAACAAAAGACAAAAATCAGAAGGGACCATGTAAACCCAAGGTTGAAATCACTCTTAGAGTAGTTTTAAATAATCCAGAGTTGCAGGCCTACAAGGAGCACATGTAGACGTACGCTATCATATGCAAATTTATGGGGTTATGGCCCACTGAAAAAGCTTTACAATCTTGGATCCGATACCACTGGAAGCCCAAAGGGAGCATTGATCTTCATCTGGGGTCCAAAGGTTTCTTCACTATGGTGTTCTCTAATATAGAGGACAAAGACAGAGTGCTTGAAGGTAGGCCCTACTTCTATGCTGTGGCAGGGCTCTATATGAGGCCTTGGAAGATGAACTTCGTTCCGGAGAGGGAAACTTTTACCTCAGTCCTGGTTTGGGTAAGAATCTATTCTCTACCTTTGGATTATTGGCAAACAGAATCACTAGCTACCATAGGCAATAAGTTAGGGAGGTTTATTAAAGCGTCTGAAGCCACAAGGAGGGGAAAATATACTTCCTTTGCTAAGATATGTGTGGAGATGGATCTATCTGGAGCTCTTCCGGATGAAGTTATCTTGGAGGTTTTTGATGAGGAATGGGTGCAAACAGTAGACTATGAACACATCCCATTCAGATGCCACAGATGCCATGAACATGGACACCTTCTGAGAGACTACCCTCTCAGTAAAGCAGAAAACAAAAACAAAAACAACACAATGAAAGACACAAACAACTTTCACAGAGTTGTCCATAAAGGAAAAAGTGGCAAGAAAGGGCCAAAGCAACATCAAGCGGGAGGACAAAAGGACAATCAGAATCAATACCAAGTTCTTGAAGTGGATGACGAAACAATGGTAGAAGATCAAGTAATGAAGGAGGGTTATGAGAAGACGGAGGAGGAAGAAGATAATGATCTGACATAGGAAAATGAAAAGCAGAAAAGGAAAATGATGAGTGATTCAGAACCAGAAATGGATCAGGAAATGAACCAGAGTGAGATGGATACGGAGGACAATGAGTTACAGGAGATTCTTGACAGAGAAAACCTAGATCTGGAAGGATTCCTGAATCAGGGAACTCTGGGAGGAGTAGAATCACTACCACAAGAAAAGATCAATAGAATACAGCAGTTATTCCTATGGAAAACGCAGGCAAAGGGTTTGGAGGAAGTAAATAACACTGAAAGATAGAGCAACGAAGGAGGGAAAGCAGTAAAAGCGACTCCGGGGCTAGCACCCAGAAATCCTGAAAGAAAAAGAGGCAGAAAGAAGCAGAATGAGCTACTGATGGAATGTGGAAAGCTCATGGTAGACTCAGGTAAGATGAAAGATCTAACCAGTTACTCTTTTACCAATCTTTAATTATGAAGTTCACAACTTGGAATATCAGAGGTCTAGGCAGTAGGAGAAAACAGAGAATGTTGACTAACAGAATGAAACAAGTAGCTCCAGACATAATTTTTGTCCAAGAAACAAAATTCTCTATACAAAAGTTAAAGCAAATCCATAGTAAATGGCTCAGCAGATTTGAGTTTCTAGAAGTTAAAGCGGAAAACTCAGCAGGAGGTATCCTCACACTCTAGAATCCCCTAAAATTTGGAATAATCAATGCGAAGGCATCAAGGAACTATTTATCAGTGGTCATACAGCTTGTAGGTGATAGGAACTCCTATCTAGTCACGAATGTTTATGGCCCTCGAAGGTTGGATGACAAACTCAAGTTTTTAAATTCCTTGGTTGATCTCCGGATCAGGTATGCAGGGTTACCTTTGGTCATAGGAGGAGACTTCAACATGATAAGATCTCTCTCAGAAAAAAAGGGGGTACAAGAGTTCTAAACAAGGATGTCGCAACCTTCCAAAACTTTTCAGAAAACATGAAGCTAGTTGACATTGAGACAAACAATGGCCTCTGCACTTGGAATAATAAAAGTGGAGGGAATGCCTAGGTAGCCTCTAAGTTAGATAGATTCATGATCTCGGAGGATTTCATGCTTTTAGACAAGGAAATAATTGCAGAAATTATCCCTTTTAGTGGCTCAGATCACTGGCCGGTGCTAATGGAGATCAAGGGCATAGGAACCCCAAGAAACAGACCTTTCAGATTTGAAAACATATGGTTATCACATCTATATTTTACCAGCAACATTGAAAACTGGTGGGAGAAATATCTGCAGATTCAGGGATCGTCAATGTTCCTACTACACAAGAGATTAAAGCACATCAAGATGAAGCTAAAAGTTTGGAACAAGGATATTTTCGGAAATATTTTTGCAGGTAAGAAATTGGTGGAAAATAAAATTCTGGATCTCAACCAAACTTTGATAAAGGAAGGATTTGATAAGAACAAAAATGAACAGGTAGAAAAATACCATCTAGAATGGGAAAAGTTGTGTAAACAAGAGGAAATTGTCTAGAAACAAAAATCAAGAGTGCAATGGCTTAAGGAAGGAGAACACAACACCAAATTTTTCCACAGATCTACCATCACTAATCGGACTCACAACAGGATCTCTTCGATCAAGAATGAGGACGGGCAGATCCAACAAACCCATGAGGAAATTGAAGAAGTGTTAGTTAAACATTTCAGTGGTATAGCCCAGGAAGACATTTTAGTAAGGGAGCCTTTCATCAAAGACTTCACTAATCACATCCCTAAGTTGGTAACCAGAGAGGACAATGATAATCTCAACAGACCTGTTACTGAAAAGGAAGTAAGCGAGGTTCTCAAGGAAATGCAAAATGGCAAAGCCCCTGGTCCGGATGGATTCAATGTGGAATTTTTCAAATTTTGTTGGAACATTGTCAAAAAGGATATTGTAAGGGTAGTGGAAGATTCCAGGCTGAACAAAACTATTTTGAAAGCTCTCAACACCTCCTTTATCGCCCTTATTCCAAAATAGGAGAATTCCCAAACGCCAGAGAAGTACAGACCCATCGCCTTATGCAATGTTGTTTACAAGGTTATTTCCAAGGTAGTGGCCAACAAACTCAAACCCTTACTGCCCACGATTATTTCGAGTGAACAATCTGGGTATGTGGAAGGCAAACAAATTCTTGATAACATCATTCAAGCTCACGAGGTGGTTCACTCGTTGACTAGCAAAAGAAAAGTGGGTATGATAATGCAATTGGACATAGCCAAAGATTATGATAAAGTAAACTGTACTTATATCAAAAAAGTTATTTCTGTGTTTGGTTTTGATCACAATTGGATCAGATGGGTGATGGCCCTAGTGACTTCTGCCATCTTCTCAATTTTAGTTAATGGCTCTCCCTCAGATATTTTTCTTCCTTCTAGAGGACTTAGGCAGGGTGATCCGCTCTCGCCTTTTCTCTTCATCCTAATGATGGAAGGGTTGGGGCAGTCCATTAAGCATGCTAAAGAAACAGGAAAAGTTCAAGGACTCCAACTATCGAAGAATGGGCAGGCTCTGACCCACCAACAATTTTTAGATGACACAATGTTAAAAGGAATTCCCACAGTCAAGGAAGCACTCGCTTACAAAAAAATTATGAGCGACTTTGCTATGGCATCAGGTATGGCGGTCAATCTTTCCAAATCTAAAATTTTTCTATCCAGAGAAATGTTTCCAGGATTCTAGGCTTCCAAAGAGATTCCCTCCCCTCGAAATATTTGGGAGTTCCTCTAACAATTAAACCTTTGCATAAGAGAATTTTGGAGCTGGTAATCAGCAAGATGCAAGACAAAGTCAAAAAGTGGAAAATCAGGTCTTTAAATCTGGCTAGTAGACTAGTTCTTGCAAAAGCAGTGCTCCAAGCTATCCCAATCTTTATGCTTTCAGCTCTCCCTACCCCAAAAGGAGTCCTACAGCAATTCAGAAATATCCAAAGAGATTTTCTTTGGGGCAAGGAGGAAACCAGGAAAAAATGGGCTTTAGTTTCTTGGGAAAAGATTTGCAACCCTAAGAACCAAGGTGGCCTAGGTCTGGATGATCCAGAGATTATCAATAAGGCTCTGGGAGATAAACTTTGATGGCGGTGGGTCAAGGATCCTGAGGCTCAATGGGCAAGCATCTGGAAGGAAAAATACGCAAGCTCCTGGCACGCCTCTGAGCTAATAAGAATGACGGGAAATAGGAAGGGCTCTCCCATATGGAACAAAGCCTGGGAAAACAAAGGAGTGGTGCAAAATAACATCTTCTGGGAAATAAGAAATGGATATCATGCACCTTTTTGGGAGGACAAATGGTAGCAAGAACCAAAACGTTTGACAGAGGATTATTCAGGACTCAAGTAAGAGACAGATAACCAAGGACTAGTAAAGGTAAAGGAATTTTGGCAACATGCTCGCAATACCGAAGAATGGAGAACATGGAAAATAATAGATGGCAGAGAGGGCAGAACCCTCAACGACAAAGCAGAGACCCTAAAAAAGATGTTAGATCAAAGGATGATTTTAGTCACTGAAGGGCAAGATCAACTAAGATGGGGTAACAACAAAGAGGGAAACTTTAATATCAAGGAAGCAAAAGGTATTCTCCTAGGGCTGGAATCACAAGCGTCGGTTAGATCTTGGCAGAAGCTATGGAGGAACAACGGCTAGATGAAAATCAAGCTCTTTATGTGGCTGGTTCACCATAGGAAAATCTTAACCTGGGACAATATTAGAAAGAGGGGTATGCTGGGACCCTCCCGTTGCCAGCTCTATGAAGCACAAGAAGAGACAATGGAACATCTTCTCAATAGCTGCATCTACACCTCAAGGATATGGGATTTTTTTGCCTCCATCTTCAATCAATCTGACAGAGATAGTATCACAAACACCATAAACAACTGGAAGGATAATTTTTCGGAGCATGAGGTTCTTAACTCTGCCTGGGCTCTCTTGCCAAGTTTCATAATATGGAATGTTTGGAAAGAAAGAAATAAAATAATTTTCAAAGAAGAAAAGAACTCTTCTCTCCGCCTGTTGGAGCAGATCTTGAAACAGCTAAAAGAGACAGTGGGCACAATAGTTAGGGATCTCCCCAAAAATCCTCCCTCAGAAACAGAGTTGAAAATACTCAGACAGTTAGACATGCAGGGGCTTACTCCTCAAGGTTTAAACAGGAAAATAATCTTAAGGGAACCGATTGAGGATTTCTGGACCCCCCCCCCCAGAAGGCTTTTTAAAGTTTAACATTGATGGAGCTTCAAAAAATAACCCTGGAATGGCTGGTTATGGAGGAGCTCTAAGGGATGAAACAGGAAACATCATCTCCCTCTTCCACTGTCATTTAGGAAGAGCTACCAACAACATGGCGAAACTAATGGCTTTGGAGCAATGCTTAGACTTTTTGAAACAGGACAACTGCCACAAGGTGATGATAGAAGCTGATTCAGAGTTAGTCATCAATGCAGCCAAAAAACTTAGTCATGGCACAGGACTGGAAAAAGTAACAAAACATTGGCGGTTAATAAGGGTGCTCCAAAAAATTCAAATCCATCTTCAGGGTCTTCGCACACTTAGATTCAACCATGTGCGTAGAAAGGCCAACAAATTGGCGGACATCCTAGCCAACCAAGGGGTCACCTGTAAGGACAGCAGGAATTCAATGAGATGGCGAGAAATGCTACAAAGCCAGCTAAAATCTCTTTGCCACTCCCAGGCGGAAGAGGACAAAAGAGTGTATCAGAACAGAACTAAGGAAGCCAGGATGCAATGAGCAGATTTTTGCAAGTTTCAGATGGTTGGTCAGACAGATCAACGGAAGATAGCACGTCAGAGGAGGACTCGACAGCTTTGATCATCAGTCTGCCGAAAAGCCCTGAAGACGGGTGTTGGGTTTTCACTGTCAGGAGCATGGATGTGAACACTAAACGTTCTTGCGGCAACACTTCCCTTTCCTCTCATGGCAGAGCTGCTAAACCACCTCTCGGGCGGTTTTGGTGCGATCGCACCACTTTTAAGCAAAAGGTGGTTTCGTTCTTTGGGCAGCGATACCTTTCATCGCTCGACACGTGGATGAGGGAAGGGTCGGGAAACCACCCTCATCGCACATTAAACTTCTATCAAGTTCGAGCATGCGATATTCTGCTCCACCGTCCGATTTTCTCTCGTCAGATCAACACTTAGGATCGAGCGAGGGTTCGGTGGGGTCGGAGGGTTGACTTTTTCCTTCATTTTGAAGTGTTTATTTTCTCTAGCATAGGTTTTTACTTAAATTTTGGGAGGCAAGGTTTCTATAGTGGTTAGAGAGCGGGTCGGCATGGGGTTTTGGCCCGTAACTCTTTTGATTCGGTACCCAAAAGTGAGTGATGGGAACTCTTTGGGGTTAGAGAGCTTAGAGACTTTAGAACATCTTACTATTGTTGGATTTTTGTAAGTATTGTAATTATGTTTGACTTAATGAAAAAGAAGGCACGACTCTTGCTTAAGCAAAAAAAAAAGAAAACCCCTCTAAGTGAGTAATCTCAAGTTCAAATGTAGTGGAAGTTTTCTATTGTTCCGCATCAGAGGGAGTTTGAAGCTGCTTGAAAGCCAGGATGATCAAACAAAGATATAGATGGTGGATTCGCCAAGATGTTTACCATAAAATTAAAACAATGGAGTCGCCAAGGTGAGAGATCTTCAACCTATAATTCCCTTTCTCACCTAACAGAGGGAATGTAAAAAATAATTGTACCTAGGGAAAGATATTCTAATCCGTTCCCTGACAACAATGCCAGAAAGATGTTATGGATAATTCTAGCACCTGTAGCAGCAGTGCTTCAAGGGATATGAAAAGCCTCCTAGATTCAGCCTCTAGGTTGATTATAAACTAGTGCCTAGGACATCTTAATTAGTGCTAGTAGATTTATCTTGAGAGCTTGCAATGCTAATAGTTTTTTGTCATGAATAGTTTGAAAAGGGTTGGTTTAGAACCGCTCATGAAAGCACAATGTAAGAAATAACATGTGTGTAGAATTCCATAGGGATTAATACTCAAATAATGGCGGCCACAACAGATTGAAACTTGCAGCAAATCAATTGTTAATGGAAATGGAATAGTATAAGACAATAGAGAGAAAATCCATCAAAATAGAGCTTAGACTTTAAGAATTATGTATCTTTGGATTTACAGGAAAATGAGAGCAATGAAATTTTTATGAGATCCTGAGATCCATGGAGCACCTTTTAAAGACTTTATCACCATATCAATATAGGCATTCTTTATCAAAGACTTAACTGAAATGAATCTGCATATAATGGAAATATGTCTAGCTGCTACTTACATGCAATCTGAGGAGACTGTCAAACACATGTGGAAATACTAAGAGAGAAAAGCATACTACAAATCAGGGGTTGGAATCACCACAATTCTTCCATTAAATTCTTTGATAGAGTGCACACATCAATGTTCATACAATGCCTTTTTGAAATAAGAAAATGATCCACTCAGGAGTTTCTTTCCAAAAGTTCTTAACCCATTGGGAAGTGTTGCTTCCCTCTATTTATCTAGGGTGGGGAGATTTGAATATTGGTTACAAAAAATATCTCAACTGAGCCTCAGCTATCATATCAACTAGTCGTCTCGACTTGGGATGGCTCTATGGCCCAAAAATGACTACAAAATATATAATTGCTTTATTAAATTGCAACAAGGTACATAATACAAAACAGGTGATCCAAATTTAAATAGGAACACAAAAAATTATAGATATAACCATAAATACAAAGATGCAACATAAATAACACTTCATTTCATTAATATCAAATACTTAAATATGCTTACAAATAGAATGGAAATAAGACTAGCTTGGGCAATGGTAGCTTATCTCTGAGAAGAGATGTGGAGCTACATGCCTCTGAACTGTGTTACAATGAGGCTCAAGGGCCTATTTATTATTGAAAGACATGATAAAACCCTAAACAACCAAAACCTTAACCCAGGAGATAAAACACCAAGATTTTATGGGCTCCATTGGGGTCAGTTGGGCAACCAACTTCTCGGGGTCGTAACTTGGTCATATTATCTTCATTTGGAATTTATGATACCTTGTTGGAAAGGTCTCTCTTAGTACTACAACTTTTTCCACAAGCCCCTGCTTATGGCTACGGGCCTATGGTGGACCTTAGAAAAAACGTCATTTAGGGGTCAAAATTACTCCAAAAGTTCAAGACCCAAAAAACTGCTAAAAATAGTAAATGTTGAAATGAAGAAGGAAACAATTGAAATTGACTGGAGGTCTAGGTGGAATAGGTGGGTGGCCACCAATATCCACTTGGATCATTACTCCCCACTTAGGAATCAATGGTCCCTGATGAACCACTTGCCTTAGTGCACGAGTTGGCAAGTTTTGATAATCCGATATAGTTGGATCATCTGCTGGTGATTGTTCTTGTTCTGTGTGTCCATAATCCGATCAGTTGTGGCCTATTCCATGCAATCTGGATTTAACTCTCTTGGTGTGAGTCATTTCACAATCTTTGATGTGTCCAGTAATGGTGGGAAGTATGGTCTAGTTGGGACTTCTTACCGGGGATATCCCCTAACATGTTGGTAGGTCCAACACCATCAACATTTCTAGTGCTAGAAGGAGGGCCAGATGACAAGTTGAGTCCTCACATCCTATTTTGAATCTTCACACATCTATCATGGATATTGTTATAGTTAACCCTCTGCAATTTTTATCTGATGGACATCCCTTTGAAGTCGAGAGGAAGTTCTTTGATGACTTGTCAGAAATCATGTATGATGGTGAGGATGAAGTGGCTTGGCCTGAGCACTTAGATGACTTCCTTGCATTCATGGAGAATGTGGAAGGTTTTGATCAAATAGAGGTATGTATGTTGCTTGCACACACACTTCGTGAATACCCATTGCTATGGTGTCGCACGCTATGTCCTAATTATCTGCACTCATTCAAGCAGTTCAATGATTTAATAGAATATGCTTTTCACCATTTCGATCTTAAATATCTTGATAAGAAAATGTTAAAACAATAGAAGGCCTCACATGAATCGCTAATGGATTTTTTGTAGCGCTTCCGTCTACTCTCTTTTGAAGCTCCAAAGAGTCAAATGAAATTCCAATATCTTTGGGATAGATATGAGTATGCCTATATCAAATTTCCTTGTCCACAAAGGAAGAAGAAATTCAAACCTTGCTCAACATACTTTAGTGATGGAGTTGCGCAATCACAAGCAGACATAGTTGCTGTCACAAGTGATTGTCCACCTTCCCCTCAACAAACAGCTCCACCCCAGCAGAGCTATGACGGAGAGTATGCACACAAGTCTGTTCAATTGTCACATCCTCCCACCCTCATTACTCTCAATTTCTATGCAGATTTGGTTGGGAAGCCCATGGGTTGTCATTTTCACTTGTTACCTCAACCTCCATCTTTGCGATATGTTGATTCTCTGGATTGTACTGTCTTGTGTTCTTCCATTCTGGACTCTACACTTGTTGTGAACGAGGATCAAGTGATCGAAGAAGTTGATGTTGCACAACCAACTTGCACTGTCATTTACGATGAGTATGACTAAGAATCTAAGCATGAACTCGTGGTGAAGAATGACATCCTCCTGTCTACACCTCCTTCACTTTTTCTTGACATATTTGGTGATTCTGCTATCTTTGATTTTCCTTGTGTAAATCCATCCATGAATGCATCTACTTCTGATCATTCATAGAACACACCCGATGTCTATGCATCATTTGACAACAGAGAGGAAAAATCTTTCATTGAAAATCCAATTGATTTTTCATCTATTTTTCCGGAAACACAGAGGGTAGACATTCTTTATTTTCATCTACCCCTCTATATGATTCATAAAATCATGAGGATGTCGATGAAATCATTGATTTTTCTTATCGTAGCTATCATGATCTCTTTACTCATATATTTGATCACGATGTTGATTCAATTGATGTTGATTTTTCAAAGCCACCTGTTTATGATGATCTATCTGTCGATAAAGTTGAAACCCTGCAGGCCGTCGAGGCACTCCAACCTTGAACCACCCAAGGCTCTCATCACTCGTTTGTATGTCGTAAAGATCAATCCAATACACATATTTTTCTTCCTCCACCTGAATCACATGATCCCATCGCTCATGCATTGGAGGAATCATACATAGCAAGCACACTTGCAAGACGTAATTTGTCTCTCTTTCTCATGTTTTCTTCTCTATCACAGTCAAGAGAGTGTGCATGCTTATCATCTGCATGCAGTGTGTCATAACACCATGGTAAGTCAACATAGTGCTTGTCTTATTCTTTCACTCTTTTATTTTCTGTGGACGAGTTTAAACTCGGAGTGTGTTAATCTTCATTTTTATATCTTTCATGTTTGCTAGTTCACTTGACCATCCTATTCATGGACCATACCTTCATAAACATGGGTCGACCAATGTGTCGATGGCTGCATTGGAAATATCACTTCACGTGAGTAGACCTTAGGAGTAGGAGTAGTGTTTTCTTTATGTCTTGTTTTCTTGCATGCATGTTTGCTTTCTTTCTTTCTTTCTTTCTTTGCTTGTCTACTTGCTTTTATTACTTGATTTTCTTTTTCATTTGCTTCTCCTCTTTTCTTTATCGTTTTATTTTCTTGTTTACATCCGCTGGTTAGTTTCACATGAAACCGTGTGTGACCCTTAAAACAAGTAGGGTAAAGTACACGAGGACTTGTACATTTATCAACACTTGGTTATCTATTGTCCTCTCTCTTTATGCAGAACATGTGGTCTTCATTCAATGATACACCAATGGAAAATACGTTATGTTCGAAGTGAATCTTGGTGAAAACACAAGACTTGCACTCTAACTAGTACCACCTACTCTAGTTGGTTGTTTTTGGGCTAATCCTTGTTAGCTCAGTCAAGTAGAGTAAGGTGAGGGGGAAAACCTTAAAAAGTATGTCAGAGGTATATATAACATACTTATATGAAGGAACAACCTCTTCTGCTCTCAATAAGTTATGATCCCTCTTCCGCCTCTGAAATAAATAAGTGCCTATGCACAATTCTTTGAAAAATTAAAAAAATGAAAAAAAAATGAATAAGGAAAAAGAAGAGAAATGCTTCCTATGAAGAAAGGTGATGCAAGTAACTTCATCAAGGTACTGACCAGGCTCGCTGGTAGCGAAGCAATACTTGTGTTCCTATGTGACTGTGCCAGGGTACTATCCAGGCCTACTGGCAGCGGAGCAACACCAAAGATGAAACTTAAACTCTTACGGTCATATTACTTGTGTTGCAATACACCCCTCATCCCCAATCAAAACAACTAAGTTTACTTTGCTTTGAATGTCTTTTTGTCGATCAAGAGCATGGAAAGTGCTACATCTTTCACTCAAGCTAGTGTGGAAACCATGATGATCAGAGAATCGAACAATACTTCTAGAGGAGTTAGACTTTATTTTCACAAAACAATGTTGATTCAAAGCATTGGAGTTCTACCGTGTGTCGCTTATGTTGTAGCAGCTACAACCATCCTCCAAAATTTTTCCTTAGCTTCATTTTGGAGCCTTCCTACGAACCATTCTTAACATCATGTCTTGCACTACCCAGGTACTTATGCTTTCAGTTGAGTTTCTTTGGCTTAACAACTTATGCCCACTAACTTGTTTGCCTCCCACCCGCAAGCTGACATCCCGTGACTTGGTCTTCAACCAGAACTTGTGTTGACTTGGAGAATTGTGTAGAACTGGAGGGAAACTAGCCTTGCTCTCCAAAATTGAACAAAGTATCTAGGCAGCCAATTGCTCTCCAAAATTGTACAGACCATGCAAGCTTCCTTCCCCTTGAAAATTGCACAAAACAACCCATCACTGGACTTACTCTCAAAACCTGTGCAGTTCTGATTGGAAGCTTTTGCTTCAGTTCATAAATTACGCAGAGCTTGAGGGGCAGCTAGAGCCACTCAACCCGAAAATTGTGCAGAAGTCATCCTGAGGCTTTTTGTCTATTGCATGTGCTCACAAGCCGACCGGTTCCCTCTAGGATTGTGCAATCTTGCCTTGCATGCATGGGAAACTTTTTCCCGAAAAAGAAAAAAGAAACAAAGAAACAAAAATGCCTAGATTTTAGGGATCTATATTTAGCAGTTGGGGGTTACATGCAAAAGCCGTTTTAGAAACCTCCCACCAAGTGTCGCTTTTTCCTAGAATTGTGGCATGCACGTCATAAGCCTTGATATTGTCAAACTATTTATTCGATGCTTCAGAGCTCATTCTTCACTTCAATCTTGGAGCTTTGGCATCCCCAACGCATCTAGAAACATTAAGCACACTCAGCACAACGTTTTCCAGGTAATTCCGCTTTTCATGTCTTTTGTTGCTTTTCTGTTGTTTTTGTATTTTGATTTTTCTGGGTGTTAATTTCTTGGTCTTTTTGAATTCTTGTTGTCATTTTAATGCACATTATCCTCTAGAAGCACTATTTCAAGTTTTCCATTGCATCGCCTTGCTATTGCATGAATGACATTGTTCTTGCACTAACAGTCATCGTCGCGGCAACTCGCTTCACACACTTCATTGTTTTACCATTTTACTGAATCATGCACTCACTAATTGCATGCATATTCAATCACTCATGTTTTCACCCAGTTTCGCACATGCATTCATTCCTTACTATTTTCAGTCACCCATTGGTGGGTCTAAGCTGCCTTGGCCAGAACATTACCTTGTCTAGCTTGCACTATGCAATCCTAGAATGGAAAGATTTTCCTTGATCCCATAAATTGTGTGGAGCTTGCCTCACACTAGCCTCCCAGGGTGTGCTCTACACAATTCTGAGAGGCAGTTCCTCAGTTGGTCCCCGAAATTGCACTATGCAATTTTCTCGGGTTGCATTCATGCTGACTAAAACTGTGCATTGCACAATTCCAGTCCTCAGCAAACCAAGTTTGATTGTTCTCTACATAGTTGCAACAATCAGTTAGCTCACTAGCAGTCTAGACTGTGCTATGCGTTGTTCTGGTAGTCAGCCTCCCAACCTGCCAGTGAAAATTGCACAAATTTCCCAGTCAAACACCTAGGTGTGTTGCATGTCAATCCTCAGGTTTCTTTTGTTTTTCAACTGACAGTTTTTTTTCCATGAGTGTTTCTCTATCTCTAGCTATCACAAGTGTTTATTAGCCTCTCAGCAGTTCAGGTACAATGGCTTCCATGAGAGGAGTCAAAGGACACCATTGACAGCGCAACTGGAGATGTGGTTGAGCAAGTGTCTATTAGATTACCCATCTATGAAGACACTAAGATGTTCATAGACAAGGAGATCAATATAAAATGGTAGGACATAAATGACATTTTTTTAGGCACCTTTGATGAGAATCTGGAGGAATGTAGAGTCTATGTCAACATACACAAGTCTGGCTTGTACCGAGTTGCATGCATGTATCCTGCATTTCCATGTGCAAACATAATCCACTAGATTATCTCGCATACTGATCCAAATACAATGGTGTTGAGAAATGTCAATTGAACAAACCTTTCTACCTTCATGGCAGAGAAATTTCAAGAGATGTACATCTTACCATAGTCGATGATCACAATGGATGCACCATTCACCAAACCCAACAACAGTGTAAACTCAAGAGACATCTTGAAGAGTTGGGTGAAATATCCATCTAAGTTCAGGATAACACCGAACCAAGCATACAAGACAAAGATATTGTAGAAGGCTTACCAGTTCTTCGTCATATTCACATGTTTCCTATAAGGCCAAGAGAGTACAAAAACCTTCCCACAGAGTTGGCTGATCTTGTTGGATCAGTTGGAAAACGAAGGAAGACCTTTCAACTGGTCTAACATGTTGGCTCTCTAGCTGAAGGGACAGGTAATAGATGCCTGAAATTCACCCAAGGGTCAACAAGAAAATCTATTCATGTCCACCTACATTCTTGATGCAATATTTTCCCATCAGCAATTCCTTGGCTTGGGTTGGGCATGGACACCTTCAGAAATCTCTATGCACACCTATTGCAGGCTTTTCTCTGAGTGTAACTTCCGTGGAGTTATACTATAGTTGTCCGACCACTTCATCACCCAAGTGTATAGGATGATCTTTGAGCAAGATCTGCCTTCCATGTCATAGGCAACGATGGAGGCATTGGTTAAAATAGCAGATTGGTATGCCTGACCCCTTGGCACCTTCATCTGGATGTACAATACGGAGAAGGCTCTGCATGTTTTACTGAAGTTTTCCACGGATAAGCTGGTCATGCAAGAAGGTGCATACCACATCTTCACATGGTTGTCAACAAGATTGCACAGGAAGAAGAAGGCACCTTGGCCCGCTCTTCCTTTGCGGATTAGGTTATATGAGATCCAAAATCTCAAGCATGGTGAGGCCAAGGTGGAGGAATTCAAGAGGTTCACCTTCAGCACCAGAAGTTTCAATTCATATGACCCACATCAATTAGTGGAAGACTATTATGTGAGAGTGTATCATCCTTGGATCCACAGGGCATGTCATTGGCTATAAGAAGACCCATGGAGATACTACTATAACTCCTCAAGGCTCAATGAACCAGTTAGAGTGGTTATAAAGTGGTTAGCAATGCACAAGGCAGCAGTATCTCAGAGAGTAGCAACATCAATAGCAACAAAGGGATGTAGAATTGCACATGACAAAGGCAATAGGAAGGTTATCGATAGCATAGAGGTGGAGTAAAGCTCCAAGTTCAAGGAAGATCCACTTGTATTAAGAGAAACTTTAGAGATTGAGGCAAATAAATGACTACTCGAAAGAAGGATTGTGCAAAGATAGAGGGAGAAGTGGAAGCTGGAGGAGGCAAAAAAGGAGTTGCAGGAGTTGAAGCAACAACTAAGGGAAGAACAAGAGTTGAGCGAAAGAGAGAAGGAAGCACAGCAGGAACGGGAACAATAGGAGGCACAACATGCACACATTGATGAAACTACACCAATACAAGTAATTGACTCATGAGAACAACTAGTAGATAGCAAATAGGGTGAACAGCCATAGGAGAAGGACTTTTCTCAGGAGATTGAACAGATGGACACGAATGTGGTTCAACCAGAGTAGGATCAGGATACATACCTCATGCCCAAAGGCCAAGAGGTCACTCCATTGGCTTCACCAGATCTAGGAGAAGATAAAATCCCAAGTGATTAAGGAGATACTGAAATCCTTGAGGACAATTGGGAAGAATATGTGCACAACATATACTTCGACGAGTCACAACATAGAGTTGTCAAATTGCACAAAGTGCCCACTCCATATGTCCATGTATCTCTTGTGCATTTTCAAGAACGAGTGATCGTGTCTGATGTGCGCAGACGTCCAGCTGCATTGGTCGATGCTACAAAGGAATATTCCAGAGCCACCAACTCAAGTGTGAGATTCTTGATAGTCAAGAACTGGCTAAGGAACTACAAGTGGCCAAGAAGGGAGAAGAGCAAGCTACATCATCTGCCAGAGCAGAGTTGAAGAAAGTGATACTTGATGAAGTATCATCTCTAGAGGAAATCATGCAGAAGTTGTATTTTAGGGTCATCACCATGCATAAGTTAGTTGTCCATCTTAATGGTTGGCAGTATCGTTGTGCTATGAGAGCATGCATCTTAACAAACATATACACTGTTTTCAATCACATGCAGATACAGAAAATGAGGTATAAGGGAGCCCCATTTTACTTTCTATAGATGATGAAGCCAAAGACAGTGGAGTTAAAGGCTTGCATCCGGAGTCAGATCTAGAACTACCAGGAACTCCCACAGCTCATCACCAACTTATAGGCTTCACATGCACAAGTGTTTAGGAGCTTAGATATCACTGTGTGCACACATGTGATCCCATCCATTGGTACACTCACCAAGGCAAAAGAAATGAACCAAGTTTGACTGGAGCTAGACATGTACTTCGAGCAGTTGATGCGCATAGAAACCAACACATATTTGCAGATGAGCGTAGAAACTTTGCAACACTATGTCGTTGGTCTGGCTGCACTCAAGACCATGATGCACATGCTACCAGATGAGTTGGATAGAGGTGCCAAATCAGTGTACCTGGATGCAACAGAGGCAAGAGTTCTCTTTCAGAAGGATGTCACCACGGAGTACACAACACCATAACAGACTACCAAACTTGGCATCAATTCGCCATCGTCGATCATCAAGAGGATGTCGACGAGTTAGTCTTCCCATATTTGTCCAAGTCTTAGTGATGTCTTGTATGGCTTACTCAAGCCCATTTTTGTCTCACATGGGTACATGTGTAGTTTGTATTGTAAACATGATGTAAAGTGAAAGACCAAGTGTCAATAATAGAATGTAAACAATCATGTGTAAGTTGAAGAGTCATAAGGGTAGGCTGAGTCACAAAGGGGAATGTCGATGGTCACCCCATCCTTTGCAATATATAGAACCTAATAACTCATTGTACAGGCTTTTGGGTGCCAAGCTTCCGATAGGTTTAACTTAGAGAAAGCTTGGAGTGTATTGTAATGAGCCTTGGCTTCTCCATAGTGTAGAGTGAGTACATCTCTTTGGAGGAGAAGGCAGCAGTGACTGTAATGTTCTACTATCGAGGCTAGTGGTTGTCATGGTTGTATGTATGATTGGATCTTTCACTCTTTTAATATAACAAAGCCAACATGTTTCATGCATATATTGTTATTGTAGTTCAGCTATCCAGGTTACTCTAATGATGTATATATTTGTAATTTATACATGTATGTATGGACTATTTTGTATGTGTTTGTATGAATCTTATCGAAGCATGTTGTTGGTATAACGCATCACTTTGGATTGTCGGCTATCCTGCTTTCCATCTTGTGATATCTTTTAGTTCGCGTGTTCCCTTCCAAGTTGCATGCTATCACGGGCTTCTAAGGGGCACACTCCTCTCCCCTTTCGTGTGTTAGAGACTTTCATGCACCTTCCTTGACTTGCTGCAAGGTCACTCCCCTGCTTCCAACAAGGACATCTTACTTACCTCTGCACACAACCACAGTCAAGGCAATACCGTACTACCCACTTCTGAGACTCCTACCCCAAACAGGCTGAGGTCTAGTTGGGACTTCTTACAAAGGAGATCCCCTGACATGTTGGTGGGTCCAGCACTGCAACATGATGAGAATGACCTTGTTTGATTTTTCCATAATTCTCGAGTTTATGGTATTTTGGCATTGGTTTAATCGGTTTTCCTACTTTTCAAGTTTGTTCGTTTGGATGTGTTTATTCCCTCTATCTATTTTTTGCGAGTCTCAAAATCCCTTCTCTAGTGTGGTTCTGAATTTGAATGGGTCACCTTTTTGGATTAGGAGATCATTTATACTATGGGAATTTGGCTGTAGTCGACTGTGTAATGTTCTAGTTCTTAACATTATTTAGTGTGAGCTTCATATTAGTATTCTTGCGTTAAATTGGTATATTGAGTAGTCTCCCTCTCCTCCAGGATTTCATAGGGTGTTGTGGGGTATAATTCTGGATTGTGAGGAGTTTGTCAACTTGGTGAATTTGGAACTTGTATTTCGGTTTTTTGGGGACAATTTAGTGGTTTTTTGGTCTGGTGCCTGTTAGCCTCCTATTGCAATAGGTTTCCTATTTCATGATTAGCTGTTTTAAATGTCGAATATGTCATCTTTTTCATGCTGCAAATGTTCCATATTTCCAAGAAAACTCAAAAAATTTAAAAAATGTAAAGAGGGTATGCCCTAAAAGAATAATAAAAGGGTAAAAAGAATGAATTGGCCAAAGAAAAAAATGAAAGAAATGAACCCCAAACAAGAGGCCAGGAAAGTGTGCAAGCTCAAATGCCACTACTTGTTCCATTTTTGATGAATTTTTCCATTTTTTAAGGATTTCATAGTTAAGGGAAGGCCAAACAGCTTAATCTTGGCTTCCCTAGGTTTAAATTGCTTGTTTTAGAAGATAGAGAATGAATATCTGTCCAAACTGTTTAATCTTGGCAGATTTGTAGATAGGTAGAGAAGCAAGGGTGCTCAACAGCTTAATCTGAGCCCCTGGAAGAAATAAGGATTGATTTAGATAGGAGGATAGCCAAAAGAAAAGTTGAAAAGTTGGGTTTGCTAGTTCAAGTGCACCCAAACCAAAAAGAAGAGAAAATGCTAGGTAAGTAGGTTGGGTAGGTAGTTCTGAGGTTGCAGAATAATGATTTGTGATCCATTTCATGTTTTCAAGTGTTATATCTATTCAAATCACAAGTATAAGGCAAAATCCATTTGGAGCAGCTCAAGCGAGGCATGTCTAACTTCCCCTTCTTCCTTGTCCCCAAATCATTCACTAACTTCCCCTAAAGAGGTCAAGATCTGCTTGACATCTCTTAATTTCATCATTTTTCATGACTTTGGCCTAAGTAAAGATCTGCTTTACTTAGGAGTGCTCACATTTCCTCTATAAGTCCTATTTCCCCTTTTGAAGCCTAAGTTTGCTATGCTTAGCGCTTTCTTCACCAGTTTCATATTAACTTCTAACATTGTTATGTAAATCCCCATCTATTTCCCCTTCCCCTTACTAAAATATGTTAAATAGCTCCTTTATATACATATCCCCTCCTCTGGTTGAAAAATAAGCATAAATATTCCCTTGGGAACTACTAAGTTTATTTGAAACTTAGTAAGAACCCTCATTTTCCTCCTTAACCATCTTCCAAATGCTTTGGACTCATTCCTGTGCATAATACCCCTTTATCATTTCATAAAACCCTCTTTTTACACTTTTGGACCCCTTCCAAAAGCTTTAACAAATCCTTTTTTTTTTACATAAAACCCCTCCGATGCATGAAAAACCCTTTTATAAGCATAAACCCTCCTCCAATCAGAATCCCCCCTCCGACGCGATATCGCTATCAGAGGTGGTGGCAGTGATGGCCTTTTAACATATATATGCCCCTTAACCATGCTCTGATGCGATATCGCTATCGCAACCGAAGCGATATCGCTATCGGGAGCCTCCGTGCCATATATTTCATACACACAGCATATCCCCACTTTTATCGTTAATGGCCCTTTATCGTTTAACTTAAGTTTCTTATAAAAACTTAAGTTATAACGTAAAAACCCGCATTTTCCGCTTTATCGCATCGCATCGCAATTTAACATTAAAACCCCGCCCCCCCGGGTTTCCCCGATAGCGAAACAGCGACCAAATCTCAGACGTCCATCACTCCCGCCCAGATTAATGGCCCAGATCTCATCGCTTATTCCATTTCGCTCGCCCATCGCTATGTTTAAAGCCCTTCCTCTCCCGATCGCCGATAGCGATATCGGCGATCGGCCCATCGGCATTCCCATATATATAAAGTCCTCCACCCCACCGATATGTGATATTGCGATTTAATCCTGACCGTTGCATCTGCCCGCGCTAGATCCAACTGCCAGGATTTAATCTAATGTACAATGCCACTCCCGCCTGTGTTTTTCACGATTTTTGCATACAATTTGGTCTTTTCCTTTGTAAAGGAAAAAAGGCCCATTTCTTCATTGTTTCATGCGTATGCCTGTACGCGCCCAGTCAAAGGAAATGATGCATTCTTAAGCCATTTAGGATCACTCCAAAGCCCAGTATTGCTCCAAGAAGCCAGCACGGCCCAGCACAGTTATTAGCAAGCCTTCCTCTGCCTTTTTTTGCAGGATTTCTTCATGGATGATTGATATTTGATCGGCCAAACACCGATAGCATTCCAAAGGCCACGGAAATCATTGCAGTAGTTATTTTTGCCTTGAAAGGGCAGAAAAGGGGTGATTTGACAGTTTCAAGTATATCAGAGGAAAGATAAAGCCCAGATTCAATTAAAGAGTATCAGTGAAGCGAAAAAGAGTATCAGATCGACAATTTCAAAGCAAGTGAACATTAAAGAGCCCCCCATCAAAGTCAAAGAAAGTGGTAAAAGCTATTTGAGGCACTCAGATCACAGTTATTGATATTAAAGCCAGCTATGAGCAGTGGATCAAAGCCCAAAGCACAGTTATGGCTAAGTGAACAGCACAGAGCCATAAGGACAGATTTCAACTCATTTTTGAGGCAGCTACCCCAGCGCAGCACTTAGATAGATATTTCATGCATTCATTTCAGGATAAGATTAGATTAAAGAACTCATTTCCCTCAGATCTGTTTAAGATCTGCTGTAATAGATATTTTTTGGATATTTTCTCTATATAAACCACCCTGATCCATTTTTTAAAGGGTTGGTTAGTTGATAATCCAGAGTTTAGACTTGTGCTGTATACTTTGAAAGCTCTATAATCAGAGACTGTTGGAATGCTTTGGATGAAGAATTGTCTGTTGTGTTTTTAATGGCTAAAGAGTGACTGTGGAATTCTTGTGCTACTACATGGCTCAATAAGTGTTTTCCTACCTCTGTTTACAGTTTATATATGTTTATGCCACCATTGTGTCACCATCTAAATAGCAAGAAAGAAGAATAGCTTCTTGGCTTTGCTTGACTGCACTCTATGCTCAGTTCTTATTATTTCTATCTGTTTTCTTCAGAAATAGTTATGAATATGCATACTTAAATGATCATGTTTACACTGTTTCTTTCATATATGATTGTTATTTAGGAATTCTTAACTGCTCCTAGATAAACATTCATTCACCTTCCTTCTCTGTTAGCTGATGAAAGATTCTTAGTTTCCTTTCATCTCTGACCTTCATTCCATCTTTGTTCCAGCTTGGTATTGTTCTATGTGTAGCTATCCTGCTCTGTATTCCTCTTGTGACCAAGAAAACGCAACAGCAAGCCCTAATCCATGACTCCATGCCTAATGGTTTGAACTTCTCACACTATGCATCCCAACTCTGCTTGAAAGCATCATCCTTCCCACCAAAATCAAAACAAAACCCAAAGACCCCCATAACTAGCCTAAAATCAACCCAAAACAAAGCTAAATTATAAAGAGAGAGCCCTCTCTGATTGCAGGTAGGCTAGGACGGCAGTCCAAAGATTGGTTTGTGGTTACCTTGGTCGTATCCCTTAAGGAGCCAAGGGACAACTTGAGTGATAACATCATTGGCGACTCCACTGGGGAATTATTCAGAAAATTCCAAAAAACAAGTTAGAAGCTGGCTCCCAAGAAGAAATCACGTAATACCAGGTCAAATCCAGACCCAAATCCCCCAGCTGTTTTTGAAAATCCTAATATAATTCCAAAGATCTCTAGGAAAGAAAAACAAGAAGATCTTGCTGATTCTAGTCCTGAAACAGTTCAGCCAAGCTGTTTTCCAACCCCTGTTAAAGTTTTATTTCGTTCATCCCCTAGTTCCCCTTGTTCATCATCCACCTCTCCAAGCACCTTTTCCACACCTCCATTCACTGCACATACTACCACTATTACCACTGTTATTACCGCTGTTCCAGCTGTTCCATTTATCCCTGTTGTTCCACTTATCCCTGTAAATATGGCTAACAGATATGCCCCTTTACAGCTGCCTGCAAATCCAGGGGCTATGCCTCAGGATTACCAAACTAAAATCACTTATTTTGATGGTACTGGTTCTTGCACAACCCTGCAACATACCAAGAAAATGTAGGACTATTTTGAGAATTATGAAATAGATGATGATAGTGTAAGAATGAAGATTTTTGTCCAAAGTTTGACTAGAGATGTAAGGCCCTGGATTAGAGCTCTTACTGCAAATTCCATATTTGATCCAGAGGCCCTTTACCAAACATTTCTTAACAGATGGGAGAAAAGGAAAGATCCACTGCACATTCTAGCGAAATATGACACTATCAAAAGAGGCCCTCAAGAAGCTGTCTTAGACTATTGTGCCAGGTTTAACAATGTTTACAACGCTATTCCACAAAACCTTAGACCTCCACCTGATCTAGCTTTATACAAATTCCCTGATGGATTTGATTCAGACATGGCTTATCAGTTAAGGGAAAGAGCCCCTCAAACCTTAGCAGAGATGCAAAATATAGCTGTTAGTGTGGAGGCAAATCTGATTGCCAAACGAAATAGAGCAAGAGCTGAGAGAAGAATTACTTTCAAAGATGAACCTTCATCTTTTGAGCAGAAACTTGATGCTATAATGAAAGGCATGGACAGTATTGGAGATAGAGTGGGAACCATTGAAAGAAAAGCCTCATGGGAAGGACAACAAAACAATGCTGTCAGAAACCCAAATTTTAGGAAAAATCAGAACCCAAACGTTGGAAGGGCTAGTCCTGACCATGATATAAGACCTCCTTTTCATGAAAACTATGCTGAAGCATCCACATCTAATGAGCCAACAGAAGACCCTCACATCAACTTAATGGGTTTGAAAAATGAACAACATGTTTTCCTAACTAAGGAAGACCAAGATGACCATGACATAACTCAATTTCAGACCAAGTCTGGAGAGTCATTTGACTTCAAACAAGGCTATGATTCAGCAGTTTATGAGGTCCACAAACAATACAAATTGAGAACAAGAACCATTGATGTGTCTGATCCCATCAAGCCAAAGGATGCCAAGCAGCCTAAGAAGATAAAGGACAAAGTTGTTATCACAGAACCTGCTGATAAAACAGACCCAAAATTAAAAGAAGTGACCATAGAGGATGTATCTGATATGTAGCCCTCTAAAAAGCAGCCTTTTGTATCCTTTCCCTCAAAAGAGAATGTAAACAACACTCCTCAAAGCCTTCCCAAAACAGAACAATCTCAAGAAATCACTGAAAACCAAGAGAAAATTGCTGAAAATGCAATTGAAAAAGGAAAATCTGCCAGTCACAATACTAAAACACAGTCAGAAAAATCATTTGATTTAGAGGCAGAAATTGGTAAATTAAAGATATCTATCCCCCTCTCTGAGCTTGCCAAACATGATGTATATAGGCAGCAAATCAAAAGATCATTGCACATACCAGAGAACAGGAATGATGTTAATGTTTTAAATGATCAACCTGAGCTCCTTTTCGGTCCTGAAGTTAATGGAAAAACAGGACATGGAGTTGTTCTACCCTTTTATGTTAGTTTGCACATTCATGATAAAGTGTTGCACAATGCTATGTTTGATTCAGGTGCTTCACACAACCTAATGCCGAAAGTTGTAATGGAGAAGCTAAACCTTGATGTCACTAGACCCTACAAAGACTTATTTTCATTTGATTCTAGTCAAGTCAAGTGTTTAGGCTTAATCAAAGATTTATGTGTGTCTTTAGTCCAATATCCCAACAAAACAATCCTAATGGACGTGGTGGTTGCTGACATTCCACCAAAGTATGGCATGCTCTTATCAAGATCTTGGGGAGCAAAACTCCAAGGATCTCTCCAACTAGACCTCTCTTATGCCACTATTTCAGTCTTTGGGCAACCAAAGAGACTTTATAGGGAAACACTTATGAAATATGTGGTAAGTAGTGAGGAAAAGCCCCAAAACTTTCCAATTTACTCAATCCATTCTGATATGGATTCATTTATCTTATTTAATGATGATGTGTCTCCTCCCACTGATGATAAGCCTTTGGCTTTAGAACAAGAAACATGCATAAATGAGGAATCGGTTGCCTATACCCAAGAAACTGTCAAAACAATCAATGCAACCAGCACACAAGAGGAACTCAATAAAACAGAGAACTCAAATCTACCCACTCCTAAAAAGGTTGAAACTCTCAATACTAGTCAAGAGCAAGAAATCCTATGGTATTTGGAGTTTGATGGTTCAGTTAATAAGCTAGGAGCAAGGGCAGGAGTATGGATCCATAATACACAAAACAATCATGCAGAGGGTCATGCTTATATATTAAACTTCAGATGTACTAACAACATGGCAGAGTATGAAGCCCTCCTTTTAGGCCTTAAACTGATCAAATCTCTAGCAGCTGCAAAACTTTCCATTCTAGGTGACTCTGACCTGATTATTCAACAGATGAAGGGTAACTTTGTTACAAATGACAATAGACTAAGAGCTTATAGGACTGCTGCCACAGAAATACTTGATACCTTCACCGAATGCAAGCTTGCCAAAATTCCAAGAAGCCATAATCTACATGCACACAGCCTAGCTACTTTTGCTAGCACATGCAAGCTGCCTTTTGAGCCCAATCACCATTTCTCAGCTGAGATAAAGCACAGGCCTGCTGTCCCTAATAATGTCAAAGATTGGCAAGTCTTTGAAAATGATGCACAGATAAACAATTTCTTGACTTTACAGCAAGAATTTTCAAACTTAAACATTGATGAAGATGCCATGGATGATTCCCAACAGCAAAATAACGAAAATCAGCAAAATATAACAGCTATGGCAGCAAATCAAATGCTGCACCCAACCATTTTTTATGACAAGAACATACAAGAGATGAAACAAATGAATTGTGATGAAATAGCTGAAACAGAGGCCGAAATCATTGATTTAAAAGACAATTTTCTGCCTGCTGGCCTCACTCCATTAGAAGACATATTTGATTCAAATGATGTCCCTAGAAAGCCAAAGATGCAACCATTAAATGCTGCAATTGAAGACTGTAATATTGGGACAGCTGAAAAGCCCAAAATGATAAAACTGTCCAAGTCTTTGCCTGCTGATCAAAAGCCAAAATATGTTGACTTGTTCAAAGAGTTCCAAGATGTATTTGCATGGAGTTATGAGGACCTCAAGTCCTATGACACCTCAGTGATTCAACATACCATTCCCTTAAAACCAAATCAAAAGTCCTTCAAACAGAAACTAAGGAGAATCAATCCTGTGCTTCTCCCCTTGATTGAGAAAGAAGTGAAAAGAATGTTTGAGGCTGGTATCATAGCACCCATTAGATTTTCAGAATGGGTATCCAATCTTATTCCCACAAGGAAGAAAACAGGTGAGATTAGACTATGTGTGGACTTAAGAAATCTGAACCAAGTCTCCCTTAAAGATCACTACCCATTGCCAAAGATGGACCATATTCTACAAAGGGTTGTGGAGTCTTCAAGAATATCTTTGCTTGATGGCTTTTCAGGATTTAACCAAATACTTGTTCACCCGGATGACCAAGACAAGACAGCCTTTACAACACCGTGAGGAACATTTAAATATGTGAAAATGCCTTTTGGGCTAAAGAATGCAGGTGCTACCTTTCAAAGGGATATGGACATTGCATTTGCCAAAGAAATCCATGACTTCTTAGTAGTCTACCTTGATGACTTAACCCCTTTCTCAAAATCTGATCAAGAGCACCTTAAACACCTAAGGCAAGTATTCCTAACCTGTAGGAAATATGGCATTTCCTTAAATCCCAAGAAGTCTCTCTTCGGCCTAGAAGAAGGCAAATTTCTACACCATATCATTTCAAAAGATAGAATTAGAATCGATCCGGAAAGGATCCAAGCCATTCTTCAAATCCCCTATCCAAGAAAAATCAAAGAATTGCAAGCATTCCTAGGAAAGATAAATTTCCTAAGGAGATTTATCCCTAACTTGGCTAAGCTAATAAGAATGCTAAATAACATGCTAAAGAAGGATTCCAAGGTAAAATGGACTTTAGAGGCCAAGCAAGCCTTTGAGGGCATAAAATCTGCCTTAACACAAGCCCCAGTCCTCACAAGTCCTCAATTTGATAAGGATTTCATCATTTTTTCATTTGCTTCCCAACACACCATTGCTGTTGTCTTAATGCAAAAGGATGATCAAGGAAATGAAAAGCCAATTGCATTTTTCAGCAGAGCCCTTAGAGATGCTCCCTTAAAGTACCAAATCATGGAAAAGCAGGCCTATGCCCTTGTTAAAGCAATCAAAGATTTCAGAGTTTACATTTTATATTCACATGTGATTGCTTATGTGCCAAATGCTGTTGTAAAAGACATCTTAACTCAAGAAGGCATAGAAGGCAAAAGAGGCAAATGGATTGCCAATATCCTTGAATATGACATTGAGATAAAACCCACCAAGCTCATAAAGGGACAAGGTTTAGCCAAACTGATGTCCGAAACCAATTTTCAAGCCTTAGACATTAATCAACTGGACAATGAACAGGAGCTGGCGACTCCACAGATCAGTGAAGCTTTTTTGCAATCCCCATGGTATGTTGATATTTGTTTTATATTGTTAAACCTGTTTGCTCCCCCAGGGTTGTCCAGAACCAAAAAGAGATTTTTAAAGATGAAAGCATCAAAGTTTTGTGTCTTAGATAGTGCCCTGTTTTGGAAGAATCATGAAGGAATTTTGCTGAACTGTTTAACTTTAAATGAAACTGACAGTGTTATGAAATAATTCCATGCAGGGGACTGTGGAGGGAATTTATATTGGAAGTCCACTGCTGACAAGATTTTAAGGGCTGGTTTCTATTGGCCCTCTTTGTTTGCAGATGTGAGAAAGTTTGCTGTTTCATGCCACAAATGCCAAATCTTTGAAGGCAAAAGAAAGCTGCTGCCCTTGCCCCTTAAGCCCATTTCAACCGAGAAACCTTTTCAACAATGGGGTCTTGAATTCATTGGAGAAATCCACCCATCCTCTTCTGGCCAGCATAAATGGATTCTAACAGCCACAGATTACTTCACCAAGTGGATTGAAGCCATCCCATGTAGGCAAGCCAATGACTCCACCATCATCCAATTCCTTGAGACCAACATTCTGTCCAGATTTGGCTGCCCTGAAAAGATCATTACAGACAACGCTGCTGCCTTCAAATCCAAGAAAATGATCAATTTTTGCCATAAATTTCACATTACCTTAGGCCACTCCATAGCCTATTACCCTCAAGGTAATGGCTTGGCCAAATCGTCCAACAAGAGCCTCATCAATATCATCAAGAAAGTGCTGGAAGAAAACAAGAAGAACTGGCAAAAAAAGCTTGTAAATGCCCTTTGGGCAAACAGATTGTCAACCAAAAGATCCATTGGGATGATCCCATATGAGTTAGTCTATGGCATGGAGGCCAAGTTCCCTTCTTCTTTGGGAATCCTTGTTATCAAATTGATGCAAGAGATTCAAGCTGAGCCCAATGATATCCAAAGAAGAATAAACCAAACCATCCATTTGCAGCAAACAAGAGAGCAAGTCTATGACAGAGCTCAGATTTTACAAGAAAAGCTGAAGAAAATGTTTGGCAAAAGAACCAAGGCTGAAGATTTCTACATTGGCAACAAAGTCTTAAGATGGGATTCAAGAAGAGAGGACAAAGGAAAGTATGGCAAGTTTGATTTCCTGTGGAGAGGCCCCTTTATAATTTATGTTGTTCAAGGCAACAACACATACTTTTTGAAGAGTTTGGATGGCACAGAAGTTGAAGAAGACCCTGTTAATGGCAGAATGCTAAAGCACTATCATGATCCCTTTTGATGTATATAACTCAACTCTATTTTTGTACATTAATATTTGTATTTTCAGCAGCCTAAAAGGGAATAACACAGCAAATTTTGAAGGAAGGACCAAAAGAAAGCTCCATTTCAGATCTCTGTTTTTGAAATAATTCCAAAGAAGTGCTTAGGGCAGATTTGCATATGTTTAAAGCACGCAGAAAAAAGCAAACAGAACTGTTATTTTGCAGCAAATTCAGTTAAAAAGAGTGTTGTACACATGCTCCAAGAATTCAGTTAAAGACATCAAAAACAAGGAGGATTTTCAGTCCTACAGCAGCAGTTTATCAAGGCAATCTGACATGCTGTTCTTGGCTTTTCATCTTGAAAAACCATCCCCAAGTGGAGCCACTGTTAGCCTCCTATTGCAATAGGTCTCATATTTCATGATTAACTGATTTAAATGCCGAATATGTCATCTTTTTCATGCTGCAAATGTTCCATATTTCCAAGAAAACTCAAAAAATTTAAAAAATGTAAAGAGGGTATGCCCTAAAAGAATAATCAAAGGGTAAAAAGAATGAATTGGCCAAAAAAAAAAATGAAAGAAATGAACCCCAAACAAGAGGCCAGGAAAGTGTGCAAGCTCAAATGCCACTACTTGTTCCATTTTTGATGAATTTTTCCATTTTTAAAGGATTTCATAGTTAAGGGAAGGCCAAACAGCTTAATCTTGGCCTCCCTAGGTTTAAATTGCTTGTTTTAGAAGATGGAGAATGAATATCTATCCAAACTGTTTAATCTTGGCAGATTTGTAGATAGGTAGAGAAGCAAGGGTGCTCAACAGCTTAATCTGAGCCCTTGGAAGAAATAAGGATTGATTTAGATAGGAGGATAGCCAAAAGAAAAGTTGAAAAGCTGGGTTTGCTAGTTCAAGTGCACCCAAACCAAAAAGAAGAGAAAATGCTAGGTAAGTAGGCTGGGTAGGTAGTTCTGATGTTGTAGAATAATGATTTGTGATCCATTTCATGTTTTCAAGTGTTATATCTATTCAGATCACAAGTATAAGGCAAAATCCATTTGGAGCAACTCAAGCGAGGCATGTCTAACTTCCCCTTCTTCCTTGTCCCCAAATCATTCACTAACTTCCCCTAAAGAGGTCAAGATCTGCTTGACATCTCTTAAATTCATCATTTTTCATGACTTTGGCCTAAGTAAAAATCTGCTTTACTTAGGAGTGCTCACATTTCCTCTATAAGTCCTATTTCCCCTTTTGAAGCCTAAGTTTGCTATGCTTAGCACTTTCTTCACCAGTTTCATATTAACTTCTAACATTATTATGTAAATCCCCATCTATTTCCCCTTCCCCTTACTAAAATATGTTAAATAGCTCCTTTATATACATATCCCCTCCTCTGGTTGAAAAATAACCATAAATATTCCCTTGGGAATTACTAAGTTTATTTGAAACTTAGTAAGAACCCTCATTTTCCTCCTTAACCATCTTCCAAATGCTTTGGACTCATTCCTGTGCATAATACCCCTTTATCATTTCATAAAACCCTCTTTTTACACTTTTGAACCCCTTCCAAAAGCTTTAACAAATCCCTTTTTTTTACATAAAACCCCTTCGATGCATGAAAAACCCTTTTATAAGCATAAACCCTCCTCCGATCAAAATATCCCCCCCTCCGACGCGATATCGCTGTCGGAGGTGGTGGTAGTGATGGCCTTTTAACATATATATGCCCCTTCCCCATGCTCCGATGCGATATCGCTATTGCAACCGAAGCGATATCGCTATCGGGAGCCTCCGTGCCATATATTTCATACACACTGCATATCCCCGCTTTTATCATTAATGGCCCTTTATTGTTTAACTTAATTTTTTTATAAAAACTTAAGTTATAACGTAAAAACCCGCATTTTTCGCTTTATCGCATCGCATCGCAATTTAACATTAAAACCCCGCCCCCCCGAGTTTCCCCGATAGTAAAACAGCGACCAAATCTCAGCCGTCCATCACTACCGCCCAAATCAACGGCCCAGATCTCATCACTTATTCCATTTCGCTCGCCCATCGCTATGTTTAAAGCCCTTCCTCTCCCGATCGCCGATAGCGATATCGGCGATCGGCCCATTGGCATTCCCATATATATAAAGTCCTCCGCCCCGCCGATATGCGATATTGCGATTTAATCCTGACCGTTGGATCTGCCCGCGCTAGATCCAACGGCCAGGATTTAATCTAATCTACAGTGCCACTCCCGCCTGTGTTTTTCACGATTTTTGCATACAATTTGGTCTTTTCCTTTGTAAAGGAAAAAAGGCCCATTTCTTCATTGTTTCATGCATATGCCTGTACACGCCCAGTCAAAGGAAATGATGCATTCTTAAGCCATTTTGGATCACTCCAAAGCCCAGTATTGCTCCAGGAAGCCAGCACGACCCAGCACAGTTATCAGCAAGCCTTCCTCTGCCATTTTTTGCAGGATTTCTTCATGGATGATTGATATTTGATCGGCCAAGCGCCGATAGCATTCCAAAGGCCACGGAAATCATTGCAGCAATTATTTTTGCCTTGAAAGGGCAGAAAAGGGGCGATTTGATAGTTTCAAGTATATCAGAGGAAAGATAAAGCCCAGATTCAATTAAAGAGTATCAGTGAAGCGGCAAAGAGTATTAGATCGACAATTTCAAAGCAGGTGAACATTAAAGAGCCCCCCATCAAAGTCAAAGAAAGCGGTAAAAGCTATTTGAGGCTCTCAGATCACAGTTAATGATATTAAAGCCACCTGTGAGCAGTGGATCAGAGCCCAAATCACAGTTATGGCTAGGTGAAGAGCACAGAGCCATAAGGACAGATTTCAACTCATTTTTGAGGCAACTGCCCTAGTGCAGCACTTAGATAGATATTTCATGTATTCATTTCAGGATAAGATTAAATTAAAGAACTCATTTCCCTCAGATCTGTTTAAGATCTGCTGTAATAGATATTTTTTGGATATTTTCTCTATATAAACCACCCTGATCCATTGTTTAAACGGTTGGTTGGTTGATAATCCAGAGTTTAGACTTGCGCTGTATACTTTGAAAGCTCTATAATCAAGACTGTTGGAATGCTTTGGATGAAGAACTGTCTGTTGTGTTTTTAATGGCTGAAGAGTGACTGTGGAATTCTTGTGCTACTACATGGCTCAATAAGTCTTTTCCTACCTCTGTTTACAGTTTATATATGTTTATGCCACCATTGTGTCACCATCTAAATAGCAAGGAAGAAGAATAGCTTAGGCTTTGCTTGACTGCACTCTATGCTCAGTTCTTGTTATTTCTATATGTTTTCTTCAGAAATAGTTATGAATATGCATACTTAAATGATCATGTTTACATTGTTTCTTTCATATATGACTGTTATTTAGGAATTCTTGACTGCTCCTAGATAAACATTCATTCACCTTCCTTCTCTGTTAGCTGATGAAAGATTCTTAGTTGCCTTTCATCTCTGACCTTCATTCCATCTTTATTCCAACTTGGTATTGTTCTATGTGTAGCTATCCTGCTCTGTATTCCTCTTGTGACCAAGAAAACGCAACAACAAGCCCTAATCCATGACTCCATGCTAAATGGTTTGAACTTCTCACACTATGCATCCCAACTCTGCTTGAAAGCATCATCCTTCCCACCAAGATCAAAACAAAACCCAAAGAACACCATAACTAGCCTAAAATCAACCCAAAACAAAGCTAAATTATAAAGAGAGAGCCCTCTCTAATTGCAGGTAGGCTAGGACTGGCAGTCCAAAGATTGGTTTGTGGTTACCTCGGCCGTATCCCTTAAGGAGCCAAGGGACAACCTGAGTGATAACAGTGCCAAAGGTGGTGTGTCAAGTCCTTCTCATAATTTTCTTCTGGGTTGTGGGTCTTTTAGTATCTACAATCATTGTTTCCTATCAGTCATTATGATGCCTCATCAATGTTTGAGCAACAAAATGGGTGGTCCTTTGGGACATAAAAGGCTTCATCATTTTGTGTATGACTCTATAGCTACTCACTTTGATGTTGTTCCTCCTTAGGTGAGGAAAGATATCCAAGTTTTGGAAAGTTAAATTGGAGGTGACCACCCATATCATCTTGATTCATACTTAATTAGAGAAGAGGTGAAATGGATTGTTGCTCTGGTTAAATCCAAGAGTCTAAAGCTTCATTTTCTAAATTCTTATGGCCTTCCTCAATAATTATCAACTCTGCTGCAGTTGGTTTTCAAAGATAAGCAAGTTGAAAACTACAATGTGTTCTTCTCTCTCGAGGACAATAAAAGCATGATTCATAATCAAAGGTTTTGTTTGGACAATTTGGATTCTTTATTGGCCTGGTTTGAGGGCTTATTTGTTAGTGAATCTTCCTCTAGAGATCTCATGGATCCTCTAGGTTCTAGTTCCTATGAGCCAACAACAATCTCCTCTTTAGACCATGCCTAGGGAGTACAAACTCTTATGCTTTTTTTGTAAGTAATTTTGGTGGATTTCTATGGTGGTAGACATGTTATTAAGGTGGATGTGAATTAGTCGATCCTTTATGGTCCTATGCATTTTTAGAGGGCCTTGGTCCCTACGGTTGGCTCTACACCCTTGTTGATCTCCTGTATACTGATTTCGATGATTAAATTTTTGGTTCTCTGTTTCTTTCTCGGCTACAACTATGGTGTGGATGGCTCTAAAACACAGTGCGTTGTTAAATGTGATAAGTGAATTGTATCTTACTCTACTAATGATTGTGACTCTATGTACTGCGACATTTGACTTTGGGTATCTTGTTAGACTCAATGTGCCTATTGGGGGTTCTTCATGTTGGGTGCATTCTCTATGCAGTGTAATGTTGCCAACCCTCTTTGATCTCGGTATATGGCTGCGTTATGGCCTTCTTTTGTCCTTTGAGACTTTAGGACAATGTTGAATTTTATTTCTTGGACGTGCATATTGCCTATGTCTTGGTAATAATTAGGCCTTTGGGTTATTGCAAATTGCTAATATACATAACTAGCTAGGAAAGATTTATATCAATAATTATGTAACAATGTTTTGATTACGGTAATGATTAGATCTCAGTTTCATAATATTTGTTGTAATACTGACCTTCCTAGCCTTTTACGATGTCAAAATTATAGTGAGCTCGAGAGGCTTCTCTCCAAGCTTTTTGAACATAGGAATAAAATCTTAAGTCAAACTAAATAATTCGTTTCTTAGGTCGATAGACCAAAGTTTAGTCTCGTTAACCACCATCATCATCATCATCATAAATGTTTTAATTCACAAAAAAACATATTAAATGTTATGACATTCTTATAAATTGTGAACTTCTTATTCACTATATTTTACTTATATGTGTTTTGTAGCAAAGTGATTAATATACATTTTGCAGTAAAGTAATTAATATTGTTATAGCATTTTAATATTTGACATTATTTTGTAAGATAGATTTATTTTTCTAATTTTTTTTTTTATAATTGTTGTGGATATATATTTTTTAAATTATTTTATGATATTTTAGAAATTATAAAATTTACATTAGTGATATGGTATCATTTATCATTTTTATAATGAATCGGAATTTTATGACATAAATGAATGAATTAAACAATAATTTAATATGATATATATTATTTATTAATTAGATGAAATAAATAAATATTAAAAAAATTATGATGTAAGTCATCCCCCCACACACATATATAAGAAGTTTTCTCTTTAGAAGACATTAAGTTTGAGGTTAATCGCCTCGCTAATGGGAAAGCTAAGGACATTGAAGGTTACAAAGCGGAAATCTTAAAAATTGGAGGTCTTGTCCTCATCCCCCACATCCACAAGCTTTTCAATCAAGCAGTCAAGCAAGGGTTCACTAAACCTTGGACTGAGAGCCTCATTATCCCTATTTTTAAAAGTGGGGATACAAATAACCCCTCTAATTATCGAACAATTATGATCAGCCCTCTCTTAGCCAAGTTATATGGTAGTATTTTGGAAAAGAAGTTAAGCATATGGCTTGAAAGAGAAGGTAAGCGGGTAAAGGCCAAGCAGGTTTCAGAAGGCATCACTCAACAATAGACCACCTTGTTACGCTTAGGATCATTGCGGAGGAATGTCGTAATGATAAATACAATTTATTTTGTTGCTTTGTGGACTTTAGAAAGGCTTTCGATACGGTTCCTAGATACAACCTTTGGAATAGATTAGAAGAGCTAAATGTTCCTCTCGAGTTGAGAGCTACTGCTATAAGGTTATACGAGAATGTAATTGCCAAGCTAAAGAGCAATGAAGGGTGGTCGAAAGATATTAAGTGTAACATCGGAGTTAAACAAGGTTGCCCCCTCTCCCCTATCCTATTTTTCATTTACATCGATAAGCTCGAAGACTATTTAGAGGAATCAGGATGTGATGGCACGATCTTAGCTGAGATAGTCGTCATCCTTCTTCTTTATGCTGACGATATTGCTCTTTTGGCAAGGTGCCCATCTGATCTTAATAAGCAACTCAGGCTTCTTAAGGATTTCTGCTCTACCATGGGTATGACTGTTAACACTGACAAAACAAAAGTTATGATTATCAAATCCAAGAAGGACACTTACGCTAATTTTATGTATGACAATAATAACTTGGAGGAAGTGTATTCTTACAAGTACCTAGGAATTGATATTCATCATAAGCTCAACTGGAACCATAGCATTGAGAAAAGGATTAATGGGGGTGGAAAGCTTACTTTGGTCTTGAAAATAATTGTAAAATAGCAAACCTTGTAATGTGGGATAAAAAAAAGTTCCTCTTTGAAACTTTAGTCACTCTTGTTATCTTATATGGCTGTGAGGTTTGGGGTTGCAGCATCTCCAGAGAATCATGGAGAAAGATTGAGCAAATCCAGAAGCGTTTTATAACTTATAACCTGAAAATTAAAAGTAATACACCCTATCCTATTCTCCTTATAGAAGCAGGTCTTTCCCCTATTGAGAGCCTAGCTATGCTTAGGTTTCTGTTGTACAAGCACAAAATCAGTAACATAGACGATCATAGACTTCCTAAGCTAGCTTTAAATTCTAGCCAAAACCACCTAAGGCTCAATCGAGGGTGGCATAAAGACACAGGGGCCTGGTTAAACTATTGGGAGATCAACGAAAATGATGCATTGCAAAACATAAATAACATTAAAGATATTGTTACTTCTAAGTTCAAAGAAAAAATGTGGTGTGAGAAAGACTTAGCGGCTAAAAGAAAATTAAGTTATTATAAGAAGGTCATCAACCCCACCCTAGAATATCAAAATTATCTCTCTATTTTAACTAGCTCAAAGAAGAAAATTAATATAGCAAAGATTAGAACGAATTCTCATGAGCTCCATAGTGAAACAGGTCGTTGGGCAGTTCCTAAAACGCCATGGACGGAAAGGATCTGCCATTTATGTGAGAATAGGAACATCGATGATGAAAACCACTTCCTCTTAGAGTGCCCTGCATATAACCACATTATATCTCAGTTTCACAATCTTTGTTACAATACTGACCTTCCTAGCCTTTTACAATGTCAAAATTATAGTGAGCTCGGGAGGCTTCTCTCCAAGCTTTTTGAGCATAGGAATAAAATCTTAAATCAAAATAGATAATTTGTTTCTTTAGGTCCGATAGACCATTATTTGGTCTTAGCGGACGTTAACCATCATCATCATCATAATATAATATAATATAATATAATAGTGATGTAAAAAAATTATGATGTAAGTCATCCCCACACATATATATAAAATATAATATAATATAATAGTGATGTAAAATTATGCAACTGGATTGGATCTGTAGACCATGTGTTTAGATATGTGTGTTTCCAGTAGTAATCAAAATTCATTATTTATTGATTTTTGAATTCTTTATGGATTTATAATTTTTGTTTGGAGGTTTAAACAACCATGGACACGAAGGGCACAAGATCAGTCGAAGGAGAGGCGATGCTGAAACCTAACCTAGGGTTCCTGCAAATCTGCTCACGGCAGGACTGACTTACTGCGCACAGAGGGCAGAGATTGCAGCGCCGACAAGCAACCAGGGGAGACCATACGGTTCAAGGAAAATGGAAGCCCCGCAGGGGGAGCGCCAGGGGCCTCCCCCCGATACGGAATACAGCGAACGGACAACGGATGACAGGGAAAGGGAACAGGGCAGCAGAGATCATGACAATGACAATGGACAGAAGAAAAACAAGGATATAGATGCCGAAGAAAGAAGCAAGGCAAGTTCATCAACATGCAAACCTGTGGCAGTCCATAAACCAAGAGTGGACTTTCCAAGCGAACGCATCAATGCCAGAATACAATACATGAGAGATCATGCGTTAATCGGCAAATTCATAGGAATCTGGCCAACGGAGAGAGCGCTGAGAAGCTGGATAAATACTAAATGGCATCCTAAAGGACATCTTTCGCTCCATTTAGGAGCCAAAGGTTTCTTCACTGTAGTTTTTAATTGCCTGGAGGACCGCAACAGGATTCTGGATCAGGGTCCGTATTTCTTTAACTCAGCGGGACTATACTTGAAAGGCTGGGTTGAAAGATTTAACCCAGACAAGGAGGATCTGACCTATGCACCAGTGTGGATAAGGCTTTATTCACTACCGTGGGAGTACTGGGAGGAAAAGTCTCTGCAAGAAATAGGGAATGCTATAGGCGAGTTTGTCAAGATCGCAGAAGAAACAAAGCGATGCAGCTATACATCCTATGCCCGGATTTGTGTCTATATGGATCTCAAGCAACCACTGCCGGATACGGTAAGCTTCTTTCATGAGGACTCTGAATGGACACAAGTCATAGATTATGAATATGTGCCCTTCAGATGTAGGAAATGCCATGAGATAGGGCATCTTTACAGAGACTGTCCTCAAAACAAAGAATCTGCTCCCCAAAATAGCTCTGATAATCAAGATACCGATGGATATACCAAAGTAACAAATCGTAGAAGAGGAAACAAGAAATCTACAGGCAACAATAAAGCAAATCCAGTCAACAAGACCAAGCCCTCAACTAGCAATAGATTCGAAGCGCTGAATAAGGACGATGAGCAAGAACAGGAGAAAGAAAAGGCGAAAGACAAAGAGACCCATCAAGAACAGCCAGGCGAGACATCGAGACAAGGAGAAAAGAAAAATCAAAAGCAAGACAAGGTAATCACCCCAGCAAAAACCCTGCCATGGCACACGCAAGGTATGGATGTTGAATACTCGCAGACTCAGGAGAAATCCTCACAGGAGCGAGAGGACCCCTCGCAAGCACCTCAAATTATGGAAGAAGATCCGGAACCCTTAGACATAGGGGAGCTGGATATCCTGGGCTTGGAACAGGCTTGTAAGACAAAGAACTTTGAAAAGATAACAGAAAAGCAAGTGGATAACCTAGTTGAAGTGTTGCACAAAGCACAGAAGAAATATTCGCTAGGGGTCCAAATAGGAAGTCCATGGGATGGAAAATTTATCACAAAGGACAATAAGAAAAGAGGTAGAAAATCCACTCTGGAAAGAACAATCAAGGTTGGAGAGATTCTAGTGGAGTCAGGGAGGTACGCCAAACTGACCAGGTATTTTAATCCTCATCCCCAAAGTTCTCAATGAAGTTAATATCATGGAATATCAGAGGGCTCAACAGCCCCAGGAAAGGAAGATTATTAAAAAACATGCTGATGCAAGAAAAACCAAGCATTCTTTTCTTACAGGAAACGAAATGTGGTTCAGATCTTTTGGAAAAAATAGCAGTGAAAGCATGGCCCGGGGGACATGTAATAGCAGTTGATGCTCAGGGCGCTTCGGGTGGACTTGCAATCCTCTGGGATGCGCGAGTCATACAGTTACATGATATTCAAGCTAACAGAAATTTTATTCAGGCAAACTTTCACCTCTTAGGCTCTAATTCTCATGGGTTAATAACAAATGTTTATTTTCCTCAGGATACAGCTCAAAAAGCACAGATCCTGAATACGCTTTCAGATCTCAGCACAAATAGACCCCATCCACTATGGATTGCGGGAGGTGATTACAATATGACAACGAGTTTAGAAGAAAAACGTGGAGGCAGAAACAAGGCAAATAATGAAGGAAATTTGCTAAAGACCTTTATTCAAAATAACTGGCTGATGGATATCCAAACAGGTAATGGAATCTTCACATGGAGCAATAAACGAGAGGGAGAGCAGCAGATTGCATCGCGCCTTGACCGGTTCCTTATCTCAGACAACGCAGTTCATCTTGGGGGGGAATTCACAGCCTCCATACTACCTGTCTCAGGTTCAGATCATTGGCCCATCGAACTGCAATGGAACAGGCCAGGTAATATCAGTAAACGCCCCTTTCGTTTTGAAGAATTCTGGTTCACTCACCCGGACTTTGAAAGGTTAGTAAGATTCACTTGGCTCCACTTCAATCCATCTGAAGGCACCAGGATGGCGAGATTTCAACAAAAGCTTAAACACCTTAAAGGTGTGATAAAAAGATGGAATCACAATACATTTGGTAACATCTTCACGGAACAAGCTTCCCTTAATACAGAAATGAAAAGAATCCAACAAATCATCATCTCTGAAGGGCGCACAGAGGAATTAACCAAGCAGGAGCAAGTCTTAGAAACCAAAATCATAGAAAGAGCTAATCAGGAGGAAATACTATGGAGACAGAAATCAAGGATCAGATGGCTAAAAAATGGAGAAAAGAATACTAAATTCTTTCACAAAACGACGGTCCAGCGCAGAATGATCAATCACATCTCTCATATCAAAAATGAACAGGGGAATAAAGTGGAAACGCATGAAGGTATAGAAGCGGAATTCCTGAAATACTTTGAGAAGGCGCATCAGGAACCCGACATAAATAGAATGCCAGCCATCAATAAGGTGATCAAGAATATACCAAGGATAATTACAGAGGAACACAACAGTCTTCTCCTCAAACCCATCAACTTAGAAGAAGTAGAAGAAGCAATGCGGAACCTGAAGGAAGGCAAAGCGCCAGGACCGGACGGCTTTACTTCCAATTTTTTTCACAAGTTCTGGGATTTGATAAAAGAGGAAGTATGGCAGGTGGTAGAGGAATCTAGAGCACTCAGATGGATGTATCCTGGATTAAATGCTACCTTCATAGCCTTAATCCCAAAAGGAGAAGATTCCAACACTCCAGACAAATATAGACCGATTGCGCTGTGTAATATCATATACAAAGTAATCTCCAAAGTTATAGCAACAAGATTAAAACCGCTGCTCCCTCTGATCATATCGCCCGAGCAATCCGGTTATGTTGAAGGACGCCAAATAACAGATGGGATCATTCTAACGCATGAGATAATTCACTCCTTAAAGCAATCCAAGAAATCAGGTATGATGCTCAAACTAGACTTATCCAAAGCATTTGATAGTCTTAGCTGGGCTTATATCCAAAAAATCCTTCTTGCTTTTGGTTTTGCCCATTCATGGGTAAGGTGGATTTACAATCTTCTATCTTCAGTCTTTTACTCTGTTTTAGTTAATGGCATTCCTTCAGCTACGTACAGGCCTTCCAGAGGCATAAGACAAGGTGACCCCTTATCTCCCTTCATTTTTGTCATCATGGCTGAGGGTCTAGGTAGATTCATAACTGCAGCCAAACTTACCCAGCAATTACGAGGCCTCTCCTTCAATAACTCTCCCGTCTATACCCATCAGCAATTCGTAGATGACAATATGCTCTATGGTTATTCTTCAGTGCAAGAAGCTCGTACCCTCAAATCTATCCTGTCAACCTTTTCTGATGCCTCAGGTGCTCTCATAAATAGAATTAAATCCCAAATCTTCTTCTTTAACACCCCTGCAGCCACTCAGCGATCCATTGAACGAATCTTGGGCTTCACCACTGCCTCTTTGCCATCCAAATATCTAGGAGCCCCTCTAATGGATTCTGCCCTTAAGCACTCTTCTTGGAAGCAACTCCTGGAAAAACTTGAGGAGAGGCTCACTCTTTGGACCAATCGAGCTCTGAATATGGCCAGTAGAATTGTTCTTATTAAAGCGGTCCTTCAATCCATGCCCCTTTATCTCTTTTCCATCCTTGCAGCCCCCAAATGGGTACTCAAAGAAATCAAGATTCTGCAGCGCAATTTTCTATGGGGTAGTTCGGGGCAAAACAGAAAATGGGCTTTAGTGAAGTGGGACAAAGTCTGTCTCCCCAAAATAGCAGGAGGTATTGGGTTAAGGGACCCTGAGCACAGCAACAGAGCAATGGGAGCAAAGATCTGGTGGAGATGGCTTGCTCATCCCAACACTCCATGGGCCACTCTCTAGACAGCCAAATACACAAGCAACTATCCTATGGAAGAAAGAATAAGAATGACTGAGATAAGCACGGGTTCAGTATTTTGGAACTCAGCAACACAACAAAGAAGCCTAATACAAGAACACAGTTTTTGGGAAATCAAAAGTGGAACCACAGCAAGATTCTGGCAGGACTCATGGCAACAATTACCTAGGTTAAGGGATATTCTACAAGATCATCAAATTCCAGAACGAGAAATGATACCACAGGACACAGTAAGAATGTTCTGGAAAATGGACACCAATCAGGAGCATAGGCAATGGCAAGATGCAGCTCATTTCTTAAACAACTGCCCTGAGCAAACAAAACATTACCTCAATGCAGAACTTCAAAAGAGACAAGTCACAACCTCAGAGGGTATGGACATCCTCAGGTGGGGATACGAAGAGAAAGGAATCTTCACTGCAAAGGAAGCATACAAAATCATTATCCAAGATCGGCTCAACAAAGAAAAAATCTGGGAAGTCATATGGCGCTCAGCTAACTGGCCGAAAGTTTCTACATTCTTATGGCTTCTTTGCCATAATCGAATCCTGACCTGGGATAATCTCAGGAAAAGAGGCTTCTCAGGACCATCAGTATGCCTAATGTGCATGAAGGAGGAGGAAACTGCTATACATTTGATGCAGACTTGCCAAATCGGAAGGAAACTCTGGGAAAAGGTAGCGTTTCGATGCCAAAAAGAAGGCAGAGTACAGGGAGACATTAAAGCGACTATGTGCAAATGGGAAAAACCGCCTTTTCAAAGCAACTTACTCAATGCTCTCTGGCATCTAATTCCAGGACTTTTAATGTGGAATATATGGAAAGAGCGTAATAGTAGAATTTTCAAAAATAAATCTTTGCCTCTAGAGCAAATATGGACTAAAATTCAGCAGAACCTAGTGGAAACTCTTTCAACCAGAGAGTGGCATGCAGAAGACTTCCCTACTACACCTCAGGAAAAAACAATATGGGATAACTGGGGGATTCAGATAAAACAAATAGTAACAGGGACAAAGAATTGTGCAATGCAGGGTTCAGAGCCAAACACTTGGGTCCCGCCTCCCATAAACATGTTCCAGCTCAACTTTGATGGTGCCTCTAAAGGAAATCCAGGCAAGGCCGGATATGGAGGAGTCATCAGGGATCACAGGGGCATTCCTCAGTGTATTTATCTGGGTTCAATAGGCTGGGACACAAATAACTCAGCAGAATTGGAGGGTCTATGGAGAGGTCTGAAATTAGCTCAAAAAAATGGTTTCTTTCCTCTCATTGTCGAAGGGGATTCACAAATCATAATCAGAATGCTCATTAAAATGCTGCACGGTTCTCCTGCTCACAAAGTAAGCAAAAGTTGGCGAATGGCTCAAAGGTTAGAGCTAATCTACATTTATCTCTTGCAAACACATCAGGAGGGAAGGCAATAGGCTTGCCGATCTTCTTGCCAATCTTGGAGTGGAAGCCAAAAACAGTCATTTTGAAGGTCCTATATCTACTCTTGATACAGAGGATCAGAGAGTCAAAATTCAGGAGATTGTCCTCAGTGACATAGCTCAATTCAAAAGAACCCACCCGGATGCGGGTGCACTCTCCAGATAACCATGTTAAACATCACCGATACAACAGCTGGCATATGTGCTGGCAGACGGGCGTGCTGTAAGGTACAGGAGGTTGATGGCATTTATACGCTCAAGGCATTCACATTTAATATGGAGCTGTATCGAAACCAGTTATACTTCACCTCACGCATGGTAGCAATGAAGGCGCAGGGGCTCTGGGTACTGTTACCAAGCTATGGCATTAATGCTCCTTGGCTCTTAAATACAATGCAGCTCCCGTCTTGCCGCAGTATGTTGTATGTCTGGTTTGGTAGGCTCCAGGAGTTCCATAGTATTCCCTCCTTGTTAAGTCATCGAAGCTCTCTCTACCTGTATAAGCTCTCTGTGCCCGCAGGTATAATGCGCAGGCGAGGCATTCCACGGCGAGGCAGCAACTATGGTAACAGAGGAGGCCGAGCATCTCCGACTCCCTCGAATGTTAATCCGATTTCGGCAATTCCGCCTTCTCCTCAGTCGCTGGAAGTCGAGGGAGCTCATCCGAACAGTTCTCTTCAGACTTCTAGTTTTTCATTCCGGAGTGAGGTAAATAGGCCTATCATTACTATCAATTTTACAGTTTCGGTGGCAGAAGAGGAAAGGAATTCCTCCAGTTCGGCTCCCTCTGACAACGATCCCTCTCAAGATGACAGCATCCTGCTTGGGGATCTGTCAGGGCATGTGTATCGCGCGGGTAGTCAGCATGAAGACCAGCCGGCTTCTGAGCATATTCAGCTACCGCATTTCGTCAAAGAGAATGTCTTGGTCCAGGAACAGAACCCAAATTTGACTCCAGCTTGGATAGAGGGACCTTCTGGTGGTCCTTCTCATGGATACACTCGAATCATGCACCTGGTAACTCATCCCAACGGCGAGCCAGTGCTTGACAACGATGGCGGTGTAACCTGGTTAGCTTCGCCAAGTCCGGAAAGGGAGAAGGCGCCTTCATCCCCGAAGCATGCTAGTTCAGATCAGTAATCTCTGGCTGTGTGGCCATCCTGCTTTCATGTTTTGTATTTTTGGTTTTAAAGTCTGGGATAGGAAGTTAAGTGCTAAATATTGGCATGCCCAGTTATCTGTTTTTGTCCACCTCAGAAACTTTTTGGTTTTAGTTGTCAATATAGGTCCAGACTTCCTCAGATATGTACTATCTAGTATGCAGGACCTCATTGTAATCGAGACTGAAGTGTTATTTGGTAAAAACCATGTTTTTCCAGCTGAGGACTGGCTGAGGCCTCCTCTCGAATTGTAACCACTTTGTACATATTTTTATTTTCTTAATAGAATTAGACTTTACCGAGAAAAAAAAAAAAATCATTATTTATTTTTAATTAAAATATTAATACTGAAATTCATTATTTATTTTTTATTAAAATATTAATATTGATTTAAAGTCGCTAATTACTAAATATTAATCAATTTAATATAAGACCCAGGAGATCATTATTTATTTGAAAGATTCCGTTAGCCTCCGTATTCATATATGGAAGTTCGCAATTATTGTACGGAAGTTCGCAATTATTGTTTGCAAGCTTTTTGACTTTACTGACCTTCACCTTCTACGTGGAACTGGGACTTCCAATGACGCTTCTCCAAATATTTTGTCGTTTTTGTCAGAATTATTCGGTACAACGTTTAATGGCCCAATTTTATTTTTTATATTCGACATATTTTCTCTTTTTTGTCCGAATAATTCGGTAACATGTTTAATTGGCCAATTTTATTTTGTATATTTTTCGAAATATTTCCTATTTTTCTCCGAATTATGCGGTACAATGTTTCATTGGCCAATTTTATTTTTTATGTTAGTTTTTTTTGATATATTGTTATGAAGAGGCGGATAGACTGGTTTATTTTCGAGTAAAAGCTTCGTAATAGAATTTTTGTATTTTAAATTTAGAAAATATATCAATAAGCGAATTTAAGAAAAAATAAAAAAGTATATATATATAAAATATTAAATTTTAATTTTAATCATTTTTTTATTATTTTATTTTAATTATTTCAATAATAATATATATATTTCATAATTATTATTATTACAAAAATAAATAAAATAAAAAAGAATTATCATTATTCAAAAAAATTCACTTAATTATAAAAAAAGACAATTTAATATGACATAATTTATCTTAAATTTTAATTTTAATCATTTTTTATTATTTTATTTTAATTATTTGAATAGTCATAAATATATATTTCATAATTATTATTATTACAAAAAAATAAATAAAATATAATTTATCTGGTTACAAATGACTAGTTCTAATTTATAAAAGAAATGGTTTTTTCACCTTAATTCTTTAATACAATTCCAATCAAAATTGTGATTTTTGGTTGTTTAAAATATATTTTTGAATCTATAAAGAGATTAAGTACCCATAAAAACCATTAGAACATTCAAAGTATTTAAAAATCTCTACCCTAATTTGATTGAAATTAACCACTCTAAAAAACCATTTCATCTATAAATTAGAAATATACTTATATCATGAAATTACTAATATACTTATATCACGAAATTACTAAAGCCCAGAGAGCTTTGCAGTCAAGGCGATTAAAAGACCTAAAGAACCATTGCATCTATAAATTAGAAATATACTTATATCACAAAATTACTAAAGCCCACAGAGCTTTGCGGCCAAAGCGGTTAAAAGATCGACAAATTCGAAAATGTCGTAATCTGACTCAACTCTTTTTTGACCTAAAGCCCACAAAGCTTCGCAGTCAAAGCGGTTAAAAGATCGATAAATTCGAAAATGTCGTAGTCTAAGTGGACTCTTTTTTGCCCTGAAAATTATGGAAATTCTAGCAAGATTTTCATAAAATTTGGCAGGGATTTTTGTGAATCTAGGTTATAGTTGTCAAAGCTCAAAGTTTTGGGTGCCCCAAAGGTTTATTTCAAAGTATTGGGTGCCCCTGAGCTTTTTGATGGTGCTGAATTCATTTCCACTATCAAAAACATGATTCAAACACTGCTGATGCAAAAACTTTTAAAATTATTTTGCCCATATTCTTATTACTTTTAGCCGTCCTGTCAATTCCTCCACCTAGACACTTCCTCAGGAAATTCGTACCGCTGTCTAGAGTCCACAATAAAATTACGACTGAGAAGACTTTAGAAGACCCGTTCAACTGCTGGTGGAACCCACCACCTATGGCAGCTACTTTTCCCTGTCGTCAAAGATTCTGCCTGTCGTCTTTCCGACGCGTTGCAACGCGCCGCCGCCCGCGTAGCACAGCTCTTCTTCTGCACAAAGCACAATGATTTATATGTGTAGGGCTCTCCTTCATTCACGCCAAACTGCTCTGAGCTAGTGACTCTTCGAGCTTTCATTAACCTGAAGGCTCCCAGTGCCATTCGATTAATTTCTGCTTGCCTTCTGCACATATCACTGACAGTTTTCGAAGGCTGTCAAATATGAAGGTATGTCACTACTCTAACTCTAACTCTGTTGAATCAGAATCATCGATTTAGAAATTCTGCAATCATGAATTATCGAAACGATTAACTGACAATGATGGCCCTGCATGTGTCATATTTGCAGAAAATGGTGCTGAAAGTGGCGATGGAAGATGAGAAAAGCAAGAGAAGGGCCATGAGAGCTGTTGCAGCTGTTGAAGGTAACTATCAATCCAATATTTATCCATTACAATTCTCGTTACAATGAGAATTGGGTTTTGATTAGTGATATGATATTTGCTTGCAGGCGTAGAGTCCGTTGCAGTTGATATGGAGAAGAGGGAGATAACTGTGATCGGAGAAACAGATCCTGTGGTTCTGGCAAAGAAACTGATGAAGCTCGGATTCAGAGAGCTGCTGAGCGTGGGTCCTGCCAAAGAAGAGAAGGCGGCTGCAGAGACTCCGGCAGTTGTGTATCATCATCAAGTGAATCCCCAATATGGGTACGGGCCTTATGAAGGATACTCTTCATATACTGTCGTGAGAGGTGAGGATCCCAATGGCTGCACGATCTGTTAGACCTATCTCGTCCTATTTCTTCTTTATGGGGCAAAGTATGGGCATGGGGGAGACAACCGTTGGTCTCAAGGGAATTTCAGGAGACGATGTTAGCTGCTTGTGATGCTGCAGCAGCTGGGAACTCGTTACTTTCAGAGATAGTGGGACATGGGGGATTAGTTACCTTCATTAAATATACAGATGTATGTACTACGCCTGCAACTATTTATTGCATATGACATCGCCAAAGGATGTTCAGTGGCTAATTGAAGGGAAGCGTGGCATAAACAGCCGACAAAGGCCTATAAATAGATTCTGGTGCGAACCACTCGGCTGTTTATAGTTACCGTTCGATCTTCTTTTTAATTTTAATTTTATTTTTTTAGAATTTTTATGAGATTGTAGATGTGCTTTTAATATATAACTGAATTCAATGCTTACAAAATTATTTGAATCACAAAGTTCAAACTTACTATTTCGAAAAATCCCTTGTATGAATCATGGTTAGGACTAAAACTGAATTCAATGTTTATAAAATTATTTGAATTATAGAGCTCAAATTATTTGTAAACTGATTCTAAATATTAAAATTTTAAAAATCAAAATTAATAATAAAACTTAATTTCATATTAATTATATCCTCTTGCCCTACACGCTTATAGATGATATCTCCAAAAATTCAAAATTACACAAAACTTCCATTCCACTGGAACAAAATTATGATTTGTTTTTGTTACAATGGGAGAAGGCCGCATAAAGGGGATATTTTGCTGGTGTTTTATCAAGATGATTTTGGATTTGGATTTGAATTTGCAGTGTTCGCTATGGTGGACGCCGGTAGGAAGAAAACAATAATCATGAACAGTGCAATCGCAATTTTATTTCAGTCCAAAAAAAATTGCGTTGACTTTAATTTAAACCAAATACATTAGAGTCTAAGAGAAAACATACTATAGGTTGATAGCAACAAGTTTCAAGTTATTTTAAGGGCACACTTTTCCAACCATATACTAGATTAGAGATAAGTTTATTTGCAATTGTAAATACACTTTCTTATTTTCGGAGTATTCGTTAAATCACTTAAATTCATTTTTATATTATGCAAAATGAACCCGAATAATAACGATTAAAAAATTAAATTATCTAATGATGGTATTAAAAGTGGAAATGGGATCATCACAAATGTGTTTACATAAAAACGAATATGTATTTTTAAAAACACATGCATTTCTAATCTTATACCCTTAATGTTCCTCAAACAACCATAGCGTTAAAGCTCCTCAAACAATCAAAAATGCTTTCCAACATCAATTTTCGAAAAACACATGCACATTTTCAAAAGTGCATGAACTTTAAAAAAATGCATGCATGATTTCAAGAATGTGTGTGCATTTTCAAAAGCATATGTGCACTTTTAAAAGCATGTGTGCAATTTTAAAAGCACATTCACATTTATTAAAGGACATTCATTATGTTATGTTTATAATCTCTAAGAGGGAGGGAGGGAGTAGGGAGAGTGATGCAGAAGCATCAACCTACCCCACGTCAAATTCAATTTTTCAAACCTTTGAGAAATCGATGTGGCCTAAAAGATAATATTTTCATTAAATCGATGAGATTTGTTGTAATTTGGTTGAGTGATCTTAGCGATTTTATGAGGAAAGATTGGATCTGGAATGATTTGATCCTATATTTCTCCACTGTTTTAAAATAGAGTCTTCATGTATTTGTAGAGGAGGCCCAGTATCGATGTAAAACCTAGTAGAGGGCCGCCACTCCATGGGGCATATGTAATAATTTTCTCTAATATAATTATCGGTGTGTTAAATTTGTGGTTTTGTTTTGTTTCTTTGGATTAATGAAGATCGCACTGCTGAAGTAGTGAAGGCTCTATGCTAAATGACTCTATGTTTTGTGTTATTCGTGAGGTTTGGTTGTGTGGTAGTATTCGTAGGCAATAAGCAGTATCTCGCGCAAACAAAACTTGGTAAATGGTATTTTTAAAATTCACGCGATTAACCTTAGCGGTCGACACGTAGCATGTGAAAACTACTTTTCTCACGCTCTCTCAATTTGATATCGGTTGTGCAAGATTTCACTCGAGATTACGTGATATCTGTTGGATCAAGCGGGATTGATCGACAGTGGAGATCGACCAAGCTAGTTGACGAGCGGGTGACATGATAGTTGTTGGATCGGACGGGACAGATCAACGGTGGAGATTTGGAGCGCCAAAAGTCAAGTGTTAAAATGAATATGTCAGTTGTGCGACACACGGTTGACGATGATTGGTCAGTTTTGTTGTGAAGTCCGCTGATTGAAATGCTTCCGATGTATACGTGGGCCCATAACCCATAGGTCCACGTGCGACTTATGTAAAGATGCATCTTTGCTACATCAAAGTGGTATCAGAGCGGGGAAAGGTTTCCTACAAGAAAGAGTTTGCATGCAAAAGAAGGAGGTACAATTATGTTGAAGATTGGAGAGATTGTAGTCTTTATATTTTCGTACGGGTAGCTGCAGAAGAAGATGAGAAGATTGCAGCAACCTAGAGCCAGGAGTGCTCAAATGGTTCCAAAGAAGAGAGAACTAGAGAGATTCCGAAAGACTGAGCTTAGAGGAGAGAAGCTTGGTGGGGTATCGTGTAGCAGGGAGGACTTGGCAGAGGTTTTGTTGCAGCTCACGGAAAGATCATAAAGGAAATTCCACAAAGGATGTGGGTAAAATTGCTAAGGGATGAAGAAGGCATATGACCAGGAGGTCATAAAAATTTTGTACCTCGGGAGTCTGATGCAGGAGCATCAACCCACCCCACGTCAAATTCAATTTTTCAAACCTTCGAGAAGTCGACGTGGCCTAAAAGACAATATTTTCATTAAATCGATAAGGTTTGTTGTAATTTGGTTGAGTGATCTTAGCGATTTTATGAGGAAATATCGGATCTGGAATGATCCGATCCTCTATTTCTCCACTGTTATAAAATAGAGTCTTCGTGTATTTGTAGAGGAGGCCCAATATCGATGTAAGACCTGGTAGAGGGCCGCCACTCCATGGGGCATATGTAATAATTTTCTGTAATACAATTATCTATGTGTTAAATTTGTGGTTTTTTCTGTTTCTTTGGATTAATGAAGATCACACTGCCGAAGCAGTGAAGGCTTTGCGCTAAATGACTCTGTGTTTTGTGATATTCATGAGGTTCGGTTGTGTGGTAGTATTCGTAGGCGGTAAGTAGTATCTCGCACGGACAAAACCTGGTAAATGGTATTTCTAAAATTCGTGTGATTAACCTTAGCAGTCGACACGTAGCACGGGAAAACTACTTTTCTCACGCACTCTCGATTTGATATCGGTCGTGCAAGATTTCACGCAAGATTACAAGATATCCATTGGATCACGCATGATTGATCGACGGTGCAGATCGACCAAGCTAGTTGGTGAGTGGGTGACACGATAGCAGTTGGATTGGATGGGATAGATCAACGGTGGAGATTTGGACCGCCAAAAGTCAAGTGTTAAAATGAATACGTCAGTTGTGCGACACGCGGTTGACGGTGATTGGTCAGTTTTGTTGTGAAGTTCGTTGATTGAAATGCTTCCGATGTATACATGGGGTCATAACCCACAGGTCCACGCATGAATTATGTAAAGATGCAGCTTTACTGCATCAGAGAGATAGAGCCAAAAGGGGTTGTTGTGAAGGAGATATCAAGGGAGGTGCAGAGAGAGGGATAGAGAAAGAGTGGAAGGGAGTTGAATGAGGGTGGAGAGAGAGGGAGCGAAGGAGAGATAGAGAGAGAAGTGAGGAGGTATAGAGAAGGAATAAGGAAGGGAGAGGTAAAGAGGGAAAGAAGGTTGATAGTGAGGAAGGGAGAGTGAGGAAGAGAGGGGAAGATGAAGAGTGCGTGAGAGAGTAAGTTAGCATGCAAGACAAATATGGTGACACCTCTAAGATGACCCATGTATGTACTTGTGTACATTATCATTAAGCTAGTGAGCCAGGTTTTGTTGGTGGATATGTGCCTCCATGGGTATAAATGTGTTAGGCCAATGGGCTAGTCTACTAATGTGTTTTAAGGCCAGGATTCTTGCGTGGTTGAGATAGAGAGTGTGTGTTAAAAAGCCAAAAATCATGACAAATGTGACATGTAAACTGCACATGTAGTAATAAATGACATCACGACTATAGGCCAAGGGAAAAAAAATGGTATAGGGGCTAAGACTGTACAAAAATAAAGGTCACATGGTAGAACCTACACATGGTTCCTAATCTAAAGCATTATTATGGTTATAATATTCCTAACGTCATCTTTAGGAATAACAATAAAATACTTGAATCCTAAATTATAAAAGGTAAAAGAAATGGAACACGGGGGATTCAACTTCCTTTCCATTAGAGACTCCCAAGGGATGATGGTGGACCTAGTTGTAGGGAGAACCATAGGATCCTTGGATACTATACCCCAAGGATTCTAGGTGGTCCTAGGTACGAGGGTAGTTTTCCTCGGGTTGCCTCAAGGAAGGCTGGAGCCTTGGAGGGAGAATTGTCCCTACATTGGCTTGGAGGGTATCGTGAGACCCTCGAGGTTAGTAATAACTCCTAGACACCACAAGGCTCTAAGACATCCATGGTTGGTTGAGTTAGACACCTAGAGGTAGCCACACATCCCACGGTATTGCATGGGAAAAGAAAGGGGTGCACTACTTGGGTGTGGTGTTGATGAGGCATGTAAGCCTATTGGTTTTAGAATTTCGAGGTTTGGTACGTTGGTCATATTCATATTCAATATCAGAAATGCAATTGACTTGAGTGGTCATTGTCATGATGGATTCATGGCCCCAGCTCAGGGTTGACCAACTACTAAAAGAGATAGAGTTGTGTGATATACGGTTGGTTGGTACATCTAAGGTTTGCGATCAGTCGAAATATTTTAACATACAAGTATTTGAAACTTGTTTTATGTATGCCCATGGTTTATCTTTTATGGTTTTTATTGCATGTTATTATGTCATGTTATGTATATTTATCTTTTATGATTATGGTAGTGGTGTTAGTGGCGGCTGCATCACCCAAGTTAGGTGAAATGGGTATGTTACAAGTCCCAATATATAAGTATCAAATTCATGATACAACATCATTGGTGATTGTTTCAACCCATACAAGGAATTTATTAACATGGATACTAGCTCTTTCTTTCCTTTCCTTTCACAACAAATCCTTTTAGTTGCTTCATGTAGATTTCTTCTTTCATATCCCCACAAAGGAATGTTATGTTCACATCCATATGTTTTACTTCAAGATCAAAAGAAGCACAATATTTAAAAGAAATCTAGTAGAAGTAAACTTTGGAACAAGAGAAAAAATATCAGCAAATTTAATTCCTTGTAACTAGGACTAACCATATCCTACTAACTAAGCTTTGCATTTCTCCGTTTTTCTTTTGAATTTAGCTTCCGATTGAACACCCGTTTGCTGCCAATGGGCTTTCCTCTAGCTAACAACTCCTCTAGATTCAAATCCTCATTCTTGTCCAAGGCTGCCATTCCTTTAGCCATGGCCTTTTTCCAGAGTTTTACATCCTCTAGATCCAATACCTCGCTAACAATTCTAAGATCATCATTAGTAATAAACAAGGAAAATATTGAACGAAAATAATGTGAAGCATACATTTTTGGCTGCCTTCTTTCCCTAATCAATATCCTCAATGCCAAAATCTATGGTTCTTCTTATTCTTTTTCTTGTTCTTCTATAGAGTATGGTTCATCATCTTTAATTCAAGCTTTGTATTTTTTGGTGCCTTTTCACTTTGTAATACTTCCCGTTTGACAATATCTTTGAATTCTTTAAATGCCACAACTCGACTCTATACTATCTTATTAGTTTCTAGGTTCTAAACATTATAACCTTTTAGAACATCTTTATATCGAATAAATTTACACTTTTTTGTTTTCATATCTACGTACTCCTACTCTCCTTTGGAACATGTACGTAGGCATCACAACTAAATGACCTAAGCTATTTCTGAGAAGGATTCTTACAATTCCATGCCTCATGTGGAGTCTTATAATCCAACACTAATGGAGGTGATCTATATATTAGGTAACAAGCAATGTCCATGGCCTTTACCTAGATTTCTTGTCTTAAATAGACACCACTGAGCATGCCCTTTGATTTCTCCATTCACATCGTATTCATCCCTTCTGCAACTCCATTTTGATGAGGTGTGTATGGAGTAATATTTTCTCTTTTTATACTGCTTTTTTATAGAATTCTTCAAATTCACTCCCACATAATTTTCCACCATTATTTGTCCTAAGCACCTTAATTTTCTTCTCTATTTGATTTTCGACAAAATCCTTAAACTCTTTGAAATAAATATATTTATTCCTTGAAAAGTCATTTATTAATGAAACATACTACATATATTTTCCCAATGATTGAAGTGATAGAGGTCCAAACACATCATTGTGTACTAGTTGGAAGAAACTCTTTGAAATAAATATATTTATTTCTTGAAAAGTCATTTATTAATGAGACATAGTACATATATTTTCCCAATGATTAAAGTGACACAAATCCAAACACACCATTGTCTAATAGTTGGAATAAACTCTTTGAAATAAATATATTTATTTCTTGAAAAGTCATTTATTAATGGACATAGTACATATATTTTCCCAATGATTGAAGTGTGACACAGCATTGTGTACTAGTTGGAAGAATCTTACATGATTTGACTTTTTATGTAAGTTTTTTTTTTGCAGTTGTCTATAACGCGACTTTTTGAAAGCTTTTCCGGCGGGTTTTTCCGGTGAAAATCCGGTAGCAATTTATTGGAATCGCAAGTTTGATAGCTAGTTTTTGCACAATCAAAGCGTCCCAGGGGTTTTTCAGGGTGCTGAATCCGAATATGCAGTTAAAAAACCATTTTAACTGCAACAAATCATGATTTAATCTCAATTTCTTCCGCCGGATTCCGTCACCGGAATCTCCAAAAAGTCGCATTATAGACAACTCCTTTTTTTTTTTGGGAAATATTGGTACCAATTCCCAATAAAAACTTTATAATAGAGTTTTTATATTTTAAATTTAGAAAATATATAAATATATGAAATTCAACAAAAAAAAATAGTTTTTAGTATTTAAATGTACCTATATTAAATTATATTTTAATATTAATCATTTTTTATTATTTTATTTTAATTATTTCAACAATAATATATATAATAGAGTTTAGGCTTCTGTGATCCATATCAAGTTAGAGAAAGATTTCGGCGCATATCACATAGAATTTCATTTGTCGACGCGTTTCGAACCAACTAGTGTGGTTCATCGTCAGGACAAGTTGAATAATATATATACTTATAATTATTATTTTATAAAAAAAATTAAAATAAGAAGCCAACATTGTTATTTAATTATAGAAAAATACAATTTAATATGATATGACTTATTGATGCGTTAGTTACAAATATCTTAGTCTCATTTATAGACAAATGACTTTTTCACCTTAATCTAGAAAGACAATTTCAATAAAAAAAAATGTGTTTTTTTATTATTTAAAATACATTTTTAAATGTATAAATAAATATAACATGCTAAAAAACTTTTAACCAAATTAAATTCTATAAATCCAACCACATACATGTAAGTTTTTAAAAATCTCTACCAAATTTTTTTATTTTTTTTTTAAATAAAGGGGAAAAAAGCATTTTATCTATAATTTAAATTAATCAATAGAAATCACTTTGGTAAAACCCAGGACTTTGAAGTCAAAATGGTTAAAAGTCCTGCAAATCAGAAAATTCATAGCACTGGAAAGAGTCCAAAATAAAATTACGACTGAGAAGACTTTAGAAGACCCGCTCAACTGCTGGTGGAACCCACCACCTATGGCAACTACTTTTCTCTGTCTTCAAAGATTCTGTCGCGTATTGACTTGGGAGTCTTGCCGACGTGTTGAAACGTGCCACCGCCCGCGTAGCACGACTCTTCTTCTGCACAAAGCACAACGAGTTATATGTGTAGGCTCTCCCTCATTCACGTCAAATCCTCTGAGCCCGTGATTTTTGAGTTTTCACTAACAAGAAACCGAAGGCTCCCATTGCCAATTCGATTCCGCTTTCCTTCTATACGTATCACAGATAGTTTTCGAAGGTTGTCAACTAGCATTTGCACCTAATGTTGCAAAGGAAACGCCGTAAGGCATAGTGTGTGGAATAATATTGAAATGTGAATAGGCTTTTGTGGTCTTTTTTGAAAGCAAGGGTCGATGATTTCAAGTTTTAATTTGAGGAAGCCATGCTGAAAACCGTTGAAATGGAATGCAAGTAGCCATAAATATGCATTGAACTTGTTTAGAGACATTTGTTTGTAGTTGGTAAAAATTGTGGAGTTAAAGGTGAAGATAAATGAATGAATCCATGCGAACAACAACCGGGTATCCATATTGATTTGGATAGGGTTATTTAAGAAATCATTATTCAAACGGGAAATTAAATTAATATGAAGATATATTGAAAACATGTATTATATTCATTAAAATCAATTAATTTTGTCAACAAAATATGTTAAAACCCATTGACAATGAATTGGTTGTGAGGACATAAACTATCAAAATGGTATTGATCTTGAAACATCCCTTTTTATGTTTGAAATGGAAAACACAAATAGTTGTGAGGACATAAACCATCAAGATGGTATTTGATCTTGAAACATCCTTTTTTAAGTGTGAAATGGAAAATACAAATAGTGTATTGTAACATCCTTTTTTAAGTTTGAAATGGAAAACACAAATAGTTGTGAGGACACAAACCATCAAAACAGTATTTGATCTTGAAACATCCTTTTTTAAGTTTGAAATGGAAAATACAAACAGTGAATTGTAACGGAAGAGGTTCGAGAAGGAATATAATATTCTAAAGAACATTGTGCTTGTCATTCCATATTTGAAGCTGTATGAAAACATGTTGAGGCATTGAAGACCTGAAGAAGCAGTAATGGACCTGCAAAATGTATATTTTGTTAGAATTAGTAATATGTAAATCAGCTGCGGAAATTTATTAGCAATACTTTGCAGGTGAGTTGTGTTAAAATGAATCTGGAACGAATGGAAATGAAGTTACCTTTGCTATGGGGATTTATATATTGTTAGTGGAAGATGCATGGTGAATAACGGCATATTGAACACCATTGGAGGTTAATGCATAGTTGGAGATGCATATTTTTTGCTTGCCATTCTACTTGTAGTTGCTTAGGTATGCTATTTCTGAGTCCATGTGTCTTGTTGCAAAAGAAAGAAAATGTTAGAATGAGATGTATAGATAATATAAAGACATTCTAATATTTGCTTAATTATTAATATTGATTAAAGTTGGTTGTTGTTGAAAGATATGAAAAGTATGTTATGAAATATAATGAGGTAAATAAATGGAGGAAACCTTTTGGTGATGTTAAAGTATGGGTTGGAGCAGATTATCTGGAGGCGGCATTGAACAGAGAATTTCTTCTGCGTGTTTTCTGTGAGCAATGTTTTTGTTGTCCTTCATTTTACTGTAACGATCGAAACTGAATGCGGGGCTAATCCGGAGATCTTGTAGAGAAGGTACTCTTGAAATAGCTGTGAATGTGAGACCTTGACGTTCTGTTTTTCCAATGTCAATTGTTGCTTTTGGAAGTGTCATACCTTGAGATTTATGTATGGTTAAAGCCCAAGCCATCTTCAGTGGAATTTGTGCACGTCCATTTCTTTTTACTGCTGGAATAGGCAAGTGAGTGGGGTTTCTCTCATCCCAAGGAGGCCCAATGTATTTGGGAAAATCTACAACAACAAATGTTGGAATTTGTGGTGGTGCAATTGATTCTTTGTAAAAGATGGTTACAATTTCTCCGAGGGAACCATTAACAAGTCCGACTGAAACCCAAAGGTTGGAAGTCAACATAACTTTTTCGCCATTGCATAGTAATACAATTCGCTCAAGTTGCTCATCTTCTGAGGAAATGCTGGAATATGTGTTGTCATCTTCAGCAATGGATCTTGCGATAGGAGTGTTTAGAGATTTCATCATTTGCTTATTATGGACCATTGTTTGAGCATTTGTTGGAAATAGATGCATGGAATCATGGAATGAACATATTTCTTCTTCTGATAAAAAGGAATCTGTGCGCGACATGAGTATGTTGTAGTCGTTGATTGTTGGATTTGCATCTCTAATGTTCTGGAGAATGTTCCTGAAAGTAACCTATGCGATGTTGTCGCCTTGTTGACGAAATATTGTGTCTAATGTGATGATTGTGTTGAAGGTGTTCCACAGTGCGCTTCTGTGGCTCGTCCCTGCATATAGAGGTATGTCTTTGACAGGTGGTAGCTGACCGAGATCACCAACCAATATAATGGAACAGACACTGAAAGGAGTGTTTCTTTGGCGGGGAAATGCCTCTCAAAGACGTTCATCAATGTGGCTGAGAAGCTTTGGCCCAATGAAGCTCATTTCATCGATTAGAATGTATCTTATATGCCTGAGTTCTTCTTGGAATTTTGCAAGAGCATTACCTTGTAAGGGCATAAGATCCTTTATAGGAAGGTGCAAAGCAGAATGGATTGTCGATGCTTGTATGTTGAAGGCAGTAACCCCTGTAGGGGCGAGGAGCATGATTGGTGAAGGTTCTGGGCTTGCAAGGCTTATGAGCATATCTTTGATGCAATTAATAAGGAGGGATTTTCCTGTACTGGTAGTGCCTTGTATTATCATTCTGAGAGCGGGTAAATAATCCTTCATAGCAAAATGATTAGAAATAATATTTAGAGCTTTTCTTTGCATTGGAGATAATGTAGTAAGGGTCACCAGGATATGTTGATGTGTTTGAAGAATGCGGTGGATGGAGCGGCTATTCTCAATGAATTGTATGGCATTATTTTGTAGATCCAATGGGATAGTGGTATGATTCTAGTTATGGGTGTCATCAAAGCCACGAAGACCAAGCATGTCAAGGTCATTTATGAAAAGCTCATTTGTAGGGTGTAATTGGGAAAGTAATTCCCATTCATTTATTTCCATGGTGTCTGGAGGATTGGTTTCATGAATAGTTGAGGTATCATTTGTGACAGATTCAATATCAGATAGTGTGCGGTGTTGATGCCAAGGTTTGTAGAATGGACGAAATGTTTGCCAATTTGCGATGAATTCTGCAGCAGAATCTCCTATATCTTGTACGATATGGCGAAAAGGTTTGTATAGCATAAGTTCAACCCTGCAAAAGTCAGCATAGCAAGGTTCTGTTGTGGATGGTATGGAGGAGTAACGTGGTATGACCCGAACAATTGCTTTTGTAGGTCTTTGTTTCCATTTGTTTGTTTTGCGACGAGAATCATATGACCAGGATCTTGCCAATTCTATTAGTGATGTGGATTCTAGGGTAGAAGGGTGCTGGATATATGTATCTATGATGTGTGGGGATGTAGTGGAGGTGGTGTTCGTTTGTGGAAGGCGCATAAGAATTTTTTGGTTTACATTTAAAGAAATGAATGGTCGACTACATAATGTTAATGGTAATTTTTGCAGCATATGGCAGGTTTCTTGTGCTCCAATGTCATGATCAACAAGGGTTTCTGCAAGAAATTTTCAAAATGCGAATGTTGCTGGGTCAGCAATGGGTGAAGCCAGGACAATTCTACGTAGCATGTGGTGGAAGCTTTCAGATTTTTTTTTCTGCTTTGGATGCATATTTGGCGATATATTCTTGTACAACGTGTATGGAGAGTACTGGTTGGCAGTCAACATTTGCACGCCAAATAGATAGGATGGTAGGGTTATGGCTATTGAGTCGATCGTCATTGCAAGCAGGGGTGTATGTTTTTTGGCCATTGGAATCAATGAATAAGGCCGATTTTGGATGTAATTCCCATGGTGCTTTATAACGACATTGGAGTGAGGATCCATTTTTTCTTAGGCATGTGCTTTCTGAGCATTTTGTGTGATGTTCAACACAATTGACGAGTTGTTCATAGTCACTGAGAGGATTGGTTCTGAAGATTTGCGGTGTGGACAATAGACAAGGGTCTTTGGGATTTGTCCAAGCAATTGGTTGGTTTGAAGTCGAAGGAGTACGAGGGTTCCAAGCGGAAATATATTTGTCGAAGAACTGCCTTGTAATATCAACTGCTTCTGTGTCTTCCCAGTTGAGGTTTTCCATATCAGGTGCATTTTCTATCCAAAGGAAACCATGGATGTGCGCAGATCCCCTATGTTGCCATTCATACCTATCAAGTATGCATTTTTGTAAGATAATTTTGCAATAGGTGAGGAATGTTGTTTCGAGTTTTTGGAAAAAAATGCGGTAGAATGCGTACCTGTACCAGTAATCTTTTGTATTCAAGTGTTTCTCTAAGATAATCTCACGAAATGTTGTGAATCTATGGTGCATATATAGTGATGTTAAATGTGGGTTAGAGATAATGTTATCATTTCTCCACTTTTGTTGTTTTGCAATATCAGAAGGAAGACATCCGGGCATGATTGCATGAAGATCAGGCCATTTTGTATCAGCTGCACTTAATGTGAAGAAGAACGTCGGGCAACCGAGTTGAGATATCATGTCCGTTAGTTCATTTTTAGCTTTGTGCCAAAATGATCTTGTTCCACGTAAAGAGCTACTGAATCGCATGACTTGCTCTGCCAATTGCTCATCTGGAAATTGTTCTAATCGGATGTTCAGATCTTGAATAGATATTGGGAAGTTATCTGTGATGTTCTTTTTCACAAAAATCAATGTTGTTGCTTGACTGCGATGTCGCATCATGAGATTATATATGTAATAACGAAAGCGTTGGTGCTTTCCAAATCTATTATCGTAGTAATGTATGAGATGAAGTGCATATTCATTTAACTGCACTGCTTTCATTCTTGGCTGATTTGGCATTGCAACTCCTGTCGGGAAAAGGGTGGGGAAATCCATAGAGAGTAGACCTTCTGTGTTGTATTCATTGACTAGCGATAAACCAATTGTTGGCCACTCAATTGTAGTATCAGATTGGTGGTTGTAAGCATGTAAATAATGGCGGATTTCTTGGATTTCTATATTTGTATTAGGTATGATGGGTATGAATGATGATGTTTGGTTTACGGATGGGTCTGCGGAATCTTCGGTGAGCTCATGTGGTGGTTCAAGTGAAAGGTGGACAGTGGTTTCTGTAGTATTGGAATGGTGAAGGGAGGAGGAGACATCGGTGGGGATTGCTGGTAAGGATGCCAGTGTGTTGGTATCAATACGAACATTCTTATAGTATGGGTCATTTGCCAATTTGTATTCTAATGCAGCGAGAACGCGATGTCTACTGACAATGAAATCATAAGCCTTATGGTCATTACTATGACGCGTGACAATTAGGATGTCCAAGTGTTCAACACGTCGTGGCAACATGTTTGCGATTTTTGTAATGTCTTGAGGAAAACAAATTGTATGGCCACTATATTTATATTGGCCACGACGTGCATGTGTTACTTGCAGTATAGGGTTAACCCTAGCAATGAGCATTTCTTCTATTTGTGAAAGAGATGTAAGGATAGCTGGTTGAGGACCAGGGTCCATGTTGTTTGATAATGAGAAGCGATGACCCTTTGTTTCAGAGACGCATCTGGAGCAGCACATGTGGTTGGAATTGCGGATATGTATTCCAGGATATGATTCAAGACAAATGGAGCATGGGCATTTAGGTGGAAGTTTATCAATATTTGCATGGAAATCTCAATGTGCTTGATTAGTATAAACATTGTTGAAAGCATGTGCAAAGGAGGGGTTAGGGCAATGAGGCATGGATGTATTTGTTTGAGAGGTATGCTGAGAAGATAAAGAGTTTGATAATTGCAAGGGAGGATTGTTTTCTGGGTGGGCCATTTCAGACGAGGAATGTTGGTTTTCCTTCTGTTTTTTGTGTTTTTGACATTCTCTGATGTCTTTTTTTGCTTGATAAAGCTCACAGCGACGTGCATTTATTCGTTCTTTATTTTTTGCATAGTATCTTCGAGCACGTTCATTATTAGAAGAAGAAGCCATTCGCAAAATTTATGGTACCTATAAGCAAGAGAGGGGAAAAGAAGAATGTTATTTGGAGACAACAACCATTTTATTGTATGAAAGCGAAAGAAGGGTAAAAAATTCAAGTGAAAGCGAAAGAAGGGAAAAAAATCTAAGGTTTGAATAGTTTTATGTGAATTTTTTTATTTGAATAATCTGTTTGAAAGAACATATTAGTATTTTTTCTTTATACAAGTAGATAGTTTCATGTGTAACGTAGCAAGTTACGTCATTTTTTAAAAGGAAGAAGATGATAAAAGAAAAAAAGAATGTGAATTTGTCTACTCACATAATGCTAGATACAATGGAGGACGAATATTTATTTCAATGGTATATAAGAAAATTTCATAAGAAGGCATGCAACAGTATATCTTGTAAAGTTGTATTTATAAAATTGGACAATAGGAATTGTCAAAAAGCAAGGAATACATTTTGCAATATTTATCTACAATGTCGAGATGTTCTGAATTTCTCGAAGGATGTTGTTGCATTTTGTCGTGAAATGCAACTTTTCTTGTTTTATGATAATGCATCTCAATCGTGGCACTTCTTTAAAAGTTTCTGTCTTCACTGATAGTGTGAAGATATGATCTATCCATAGAGCTTTAGAGACAATTTCCTTGATCAGTTCTGGATCTGAAGACAATAAATAGAAGTCTTTGGCATTATTTCCAAGAATTGTAGATCCCGCATCTTCGAAAGCAACAGTTGAAGCTAATTCACCAGTGTGATCTTGTATGTCGATTTTCAATAAGTATCTGTAATCACAGTCACTTACTTCAGCGTTGCATTTTGGACAGAACCACATCCCTGTATTTTGTGGAATAAGTTTTTTCATGCATTTTTTCCCACCAATGATCGACGGGCAAGAAATGTAGTAAAAACTATCCATCCCAATTTTTGTTATTGTGCCCTTTAATTGAAAAAATGTTGGTTTCTCTAAGGAATCCATACTGTAAATGTCAGCAATTGTTATTTTTTTTTGTTGATGGCCAAAAGGAGATCTTGTTGTCAAAGATGTAGAAGCTGCAGTCGAACCTTCTTTTTTAAACCACGACTTTAGCGTATGGGCCTCTTCAATGTCAGGATCTACAAGAACAATGGATCTCATTGTAGTGCCGATATTTTTTCCATTAAATTCTCCAACATGCGCAGATTTTATTGCAATGATGGGGTTATTTCCTGTAGCACATAGGGAGGAGATTTCCTGTGACACGGCATTTAAATTATCTCCCCAAAAGATTGCATCTATGTTATACCCTGACATGTCTTGAAGTTGTACTATTTGTTTATTAACTTCAGAGCTGTCTTTTCTACGTATAGTGCATACACTACAAATGTCTATGACAACACCAAGAATATCAACAATGGAGTTGACGTTTGTTGTTCTGATATCATTAATTGATTTTATATTGAATCACACTGTTGGATTATGTTTTTTTTCGTTGGCAACATGTTCTATGGTAGATGTTGCATTCAACAAAATTTCCCAGTCATTGTTCAAGTGGTTGTATTGCTTATTAGCCATTTTTACACTCCCTTTAGAGACAATGTAGACATTTTCATTTTGGATTTTGTCGAAAAAATAATCTGCGACATTGTTGAAACATGTAATATGTATTTCTCCACCCTCTGTATTGAACAGGTCAAAACCAAACACTTTACCGGGTCCATATTGATTCTAAAACTGTCGAAGAGCTGTTTTCCTTTGGACGTATCCTTTTATGCACCAATTTGAGTGGTAAGGGTTTAACGATTTGATGGGAATTTGAACTGGCAGAATGGATGGAGTTGGAGTAGTTGGAAGAGGGCAGTGTCTTTTTGATAAAGGATTTGGGTCCGATGAGGATGGAGTGTTTTCATCAAATGTGATCGGGATACTCATAGTTTTTGGATTGCCAATTAAGGGTGAAAATGAACTAGATATTTCAAAGTCTATTAGCTTTATAGACCTACACGACAAATGAGAGTCATAGGAATAACTGTTAGAAGCGGTTGTGTTATAAATAAAAAAATTTAAATTTGAAATAAGAAATTTATAACAAACTTACGTTGATGGACCGATGGCTGAGGTAGTCCAACTTTTAACATTTATAACAGAATTCTTTTGTAGCAAGCCTGTTGCTAGGAGATCATTGAAATCTTTTGGAAGCATGATGTGTTTCTTATGTGTTCCGTCTGAAATTGCAGTACGATATCGTGGAGTTGAATTTTGCATTGATTGTATTGGTTCAAGTTCAACAATTTGTAGGTATGGTTGAATATGAGTTGATCCAGATAACATTGAGGAAATTGCATTCTGAGTAAGGTTTGTTGTCATTTTCTGGTACAAAACAAAACACAAAAATGTTGTTTTCTTCGCGTAAGATGTTTAATATTCATTACATTCCTACAGCATTACTTGAAAATATATGAATTAAAGGGCAAAGGGCAAGAAGCATGTTCAATTTGTTTCTAAATGAGTGGGTATCTAAGCTTGGAAACATAATGAAGAAAGATATTTATTACAACAACTTTTATACGATCATTTTTTTTGAAGCATAGTTTCACCAAGCGAAGAGGAAGAAGGAGAGGGAGAAACAAATGAAGTATAAAGTTGGGGGGTAACTCTAGTATCATCTGGTTTCTGATTTGATTGCTCAAGAATCATGGTGTTTTGAACGACAGAGGTTGAGAAAAGCCATACCGGTGGGCCAATTGCAAGCCCTGGAAGGGACAATGTAGCCATATGAGGTGCACCAAAATCTCCCCTAGAGGAAAAGGGAGTAGGATTCCCCCAAGGGGAAATCCTTGATTGGCGGACTCCATTTTTTCAACCTGAGACCAATGAGGGAACAATGATGTTATTCTGATTTAAATAAATTTTATGACGCTTTGACACAACTTGCTTTTTCAATTTTTAAGAGTCGAGAAAAAGCTAAAGATGACTCTAGTCGCCTTCGATTTGGGTAACTCTAGTATCATCTAGTTGCTGATTTGATTGCTCAAGAATCACGGTGTTTTGAATGATAGAGGTCGAGAAAAGCCATACTGGCGGGCCAATTGCAAGCCCTGGAAGGGATAATGTAGCCATATGAGGTGCACCAACATCTCACCTAGAGGAAAAGGGAGTAGGATTCGCACAAGGGGAGATCCTTGATTGGTGGACTCCATTTTCTCACCCTAAGACCAATGAGGGAACAGTGATGTTATTCCGATTTAAATAAATTTTATGACGCTTTGACACAATTTTCTTTTTCAATTTTTAAGAGTCGAGAAAAAGCTAAAGATGACTCTAGTCGCCTTCGATTTTTAATGAGTCTGAAGTGACAAGTGCTCAGATGGACCTTTTCTTTTAAGGAGACTGAAAAGGAACGAAAGTGACTACTCTGGATATCTAGACAGGGGGATTACCAAACCAATCGCAAAACTGCAGAATACTTTTTATGGTACGACAGTCAATCTTCCCGAATGCTGTGTTCAGTGCATTGCGATCGATAGGGCGGCAGACACAACTTCCTAAGGATAAAGGATATAGCCTACGATGGTCTCCCAATATATACTCGACGGTACGTGGGAGCACAAGTCCGTACTGGCACTTGTTGTTTCAAAGAGGAGGAATCACCCAACCTACGATGAAAGCGATAGTTACCAGGCTTTACGACACCGGAATACGTCTCTAGCGTAGACTTCTAAATGTTGTGTGTTAGGTTCCAAAGCGTTTTTATGTTTATTGAAATTTATTTTACAGTTTATCTTTCTTAAGAAGTTTGCCTTTAAGGTTGATCGCGTGATGTACATATACAATTCCTAAATATGCAATCTAAGATGATAAACAGTTGTTTACTTTCTTTTTGCAGTGAAAATCCTAGCTACTAAGGAAAGAGAAATGAAATTGTTTCAACATAGAGCAGAGAGCACACACTAAGTCCTAAATCAATTTCCGCATGCATTCTAAATACAAATGCACATGGATGTATTTGTTTTCCGCTTTCTTAATGTGTGGATGAAAAAAAAAATGCCAAGTGGAATATAATATCAATACAGGGATATGACTATTCCAGAATTCTGATAGACATGAGCAAAGCTATTAAAGTTGGTATCTAAGATTTCTAGAGCCTGTTCACCAGAAACAAGACAGTCATGATGGCACCACTTTGCATTAGTTTAACACAAAGGAATAAAGTTTAAATTATCAAGAAAGCATATATATAACTGAATCAATTCAATTGGGAAATAATTTTGAATCAAATTTATAAGACTCTGTATCTGCTCTGTGGCTAATGTACAATTGATGGCAAAGGATTTTCTATCATGGTCCATGGATGAAATAGAAATTAAACAAAAACTCAGAAAGGAGATTAAGGCTGTTACTGGAGATGAAGTAATACAGAAACGTCCAGAAATGTCCTTGAAAGCTGAAAGTTGAATTGCCTAGAGACAAAACAGAGTAGGCCAAGGTAGAGTATCTATATATAACATTGTTGTCTGAGTAACCAACATAATCTGTACAGTGCTATGGAAATTAATAGTCTCTGCAGGAAAAAAACCCAATATAATCCACACAATCTAATCCTCACGAGGAAGGTTTTGTAGGAATTTAAAGGTTTTCTTATGTTATAAAATCCTAAGTTAATGTGGGTGTCCTAGCAAATAAAAATGTATACCATAATACCCACTTACTATTAAGCATACAATCTAAACAGTAATCAAAGAATAGATAAGAATCAATATACTATACAATAAAAGGAAAAAAAAGGGAGTATGGGATAATGGCAATAGAGCCTCTGTAGGGAAACAAACCCAAGTTTGAGTCCAAAATCCCTAAGAAGACCCTAAATTCAACATATCCATGTGGATATGAAGTGTGATGACTATGTACAAGATTCCAGGAAATAGCAATGCCAATACAACTAAAAGAGCATCAAAAACTCATTAGCAGACCTCTGCATACTTCAGCAAAGGTGAAAAAAATCTAGAGCTTATCAGTCTCTAACTTCAGCTTCTTATCATGATACTAAATGAAGGATTATGCTTTTAAAAAATCTGAAGTAGCTATGAAAAAGATTAATGAGAACACAGTTTTACTTTATTCTTCTACAAATCCTTATCAGGCTAAGAAAATATACTTCTAATTTATGCATTTCAATCAACCATCAACCGACATTACCCTCGGACATATCCCAACTCGATGTGGTGTCCACTGAATATGCTTTGGCATTGCCAATTCTCCAGCCAATCAAGGATGACATCATGACATTCCAATGTAACGTTTGGGATAGAAGCAAGCCACCGAATCATGATAAATCAATGTACAAATCTAAGTTGCTGTAGAAATACTTGAGCAAAGGTGAAAAAAATCTAGAGCTTATCAGTCTCTAACTTCAGCTTCTTATCATGATACTAAACGAAGGATTATGCTTTAAAAAAATCTGAAGTAGCTATGAAAAAGATTAATGAGAACACAGTTCTACTTTATTCTTCTAAAAATCCTTATCAAGCTAAGCGAATATACTTCTAATTTATGCATTTCAATCAACCATCAACTGACATTACAAACATAGTACAAATTCATGCAGCTTTCTGGCCCATAGGCATACAATCTAGGGCCAATCAAGACTTTTAATAGCTTGGATAAATGAAAAGCAAGATTCCCAAGCTATATAATAATAAATGTAGAATAGGGGGACCCCGATGCCTAGAATTGGAGAGACAGACCTCTTGTCCAGAGGCTGGGAAAACACGTGAGTTCTAAACTACAAATAAACCCTAACCCTGTCATGAGCTGATAGAAGGGAATATTAGAAGCAAGCCAGAACACTGAGTTCATACCGCAGACTGTTTTTTTATTTCTGTTGTAGACGCTAAAATTCTCTGTTGAACTCCAGACTTGGGACTTTAATAAGTAATTCTGTGCCAGACTGGATTAAATTATTTGACAGCAATTGCAATTAGTCTATAATTGCTTGGCAGGACAGTGGTATACTGTTTAACTATTATATATATATATATATATATATATATATATATATATATATATATATATATATATATATATATATATATATATATTGAGTTATCTGGTTGTAACTGTTTGGTTTGGACAGTATTGCTCATTAAATTTTATAATGTGTGGACTGTGGATGTTTGATATTAAAGCTGTTATCTCGTGAAGTGTTACAAGAAAATTGCTGTATAAAACGTGACTGTGTGGGAAAACCTACGAAAAATTACCCTAGCTCACTACAAAACCTCACTTCATTTAGAGAGGCAAACAAATGTTAATTCTTACTTAAAAGATGTGTGGCTCTCTTTAAGATTAAGTCCTTATTGTTAATATCTAATTAGATGATACCCCCATCCATTATCCCAATTGTTTGTAAAACATGAAAGAAAAACTTTACCTATTAAATTTTGTTGCATGCCCATTTGCATTTAATCATCATTCCGACTTGTGAAAATTACAAATCCTTACTTTTCTTTTTACTAAACTTATTTCCCATGGAGGAGGCTTTCTTAATGATGTTCTCCATATTTGCGTAATCTTACAGTCTTCCAACTTCTCCTATTCAAGCATGATTCAGCCTATCGAATTGTTCTTTCATAAACTTACATGTATTAACACCCATCCTTTCAATGGTGAGATTTTGTTTGATTTTAGAAGACACACAAAATACTAAAATAGAGAGGGAGAGACAGAGATGTCACATGTCTTTTAGGCCTTTAGGTTGTCGTGGTTGTTTAATGCAGCCCATTGCTTTTGTATAGCTTTCCTTGTACATATTTGTATGCTAATAATCAAAGGAAGTATTTTATTTAAAAAAGAAATGGAGTTTCTATGTCTGAATACATCTAATATAGCACAGATCACTGCATAAATTTCCAACTTTGGTGGATAGAAATAAGGTGATAGTATCGAAGGCACAATTCCCACATAAAGAACCAAATATCTTCTCAAGGCCTTCAGAGGCAGTTGGACCTTGGATGTTGTCTGTAACTTTTTGCAAACATAGACTAATGGCAGTGAACCTGAAAAAGACGAGGGTTATGATCCTCGATCTCAAACATAGACTTATCACATTGAACCTTAACAAGACTAAGGTTACAATCTTCAATACCAAAAATAGATTATGACAGTGAACCCTAACAAGACTAAGAGGTTATGATCTTCAATACCAAACATAGACTTATCATTGTAAACATTAACAAGACTAAGGTTATGATCTTCAATACTTCTAAGAACAATCATACTTCCATTTCACATCTACAGGGGATGAAGTAGAGAATCGAGATCGCTATAGCATATACCTATGTGGGGTTCCAATTCACTGGCAAGGAAGAGGCCTCAAAAAGATACAAGCCTTGACCTAAGTGATAGACACTCAAGGGATAGAAAGGTTAAAAGTAAAGGGGCCAAGTCTTGCTCAAGACAAGCATTCCGTGAAAATGGTATATGGATTCCTTGAACCCCTACTAAATACCAATGAAGATGAACATGGTGATCATAAATTCACAATAGAACAAATATATGCAAAAACAATACATTCTTTCATAAAGGCTTACAGGTACCTACATTAACAATGGGCAAGAGAAATTTTGATGCAGTAGTAGACACAAGCAGAGATGAGCATCATCTCTAATCTTTGTTGGGAAGAGGTATTCAGAAAACCACCTCTAAAACCAAGAAAGATGATAAGATCCCTATAAGGGTGGCCAATCACATTATTTGCAAGACCATAGGTAAATTGATGGCAGTAAGAACACAGTGTTATGAGATCACTCCTCATAAAACATTTGAAGTCCTTAGATTACCTAGAAAAGCTTATTGGGCATTGCTTGGAAGATCTTGAATATATGCAACGAGAAGAACCAGATGTTTAGATAAGGAAGAATTCATTTTCAAAAACAGCCAAAGAAATGTAAAATCCCACCAGATAAAAGTAATGTGGTAGTGGAAAGTGAAACGGACACCACAAATATAGATAGGCCATCAGGACCAAAACCCAAATGGAACACACTTGTATATGATGTGGAACCCAGGCCATCAGGAATTTTTGTTTTCTGAACAAGGTTTTCATAATTTTCATCTTTAGCTAGATTTTTTTACACTTTGTTGGAGGGTGGGCTGACCACGGTGAAGAAATTTCTAATTGGAAAATGTAAACTGCTGTTAAATTACGTTGTTCTGAAGGCGAACATCTGTTTGATAATATATCAGTTTGTGGAGTGACTGATAATTTGTAACGCTGACAAGCCACTCATTTTGTACTGGCATCTTTATAGTAACAGAATCCAAACTATTGAGTTAGTATTTTCTAATCTCCATGGCATTTGTTTTGCATAGCTTTTTTTTACATATATTTAGTATACTGTATATGTCATTACCCCTATCAAGTTGTATACTCTCCGGATCTTCTAAAATTGACATATTATATATATATATATATATATATATATATATATATATATATATAATCTAATTTTAGGTCATGACCTAACCAGACATCAAATCTGAGATTTACGAGACCCCCTTGTTTCTGAGACAAGTCATAGATGTATCCTGATAGTGTTAACTTAGTATCCAACTATTGTAAAAAGGGAAATGAAAACAGCAACTGCAAATTAGTTAATATCATATTTAGCTTGCAATTGCTTGCTATATAGTAAAAAATGGCTATTGTCAGATAAAGGTAGTGAGAAACAACTGCAAATTCAATAACAGAATAGAGATTAAACTGCATGCAAGATGATCCGAGAACGAGTAGTAAAGAAAAAATTACCAACACTTTCTCCAAGGTGCATAGATATCGAATTCAGCTATGCCCTGTTCTCATAAAGGCGCTGAACAACTTGCCTCGATCTTACAATTTCTTTTGCCAAATTCTACCCAAGAAAATTTTGTCTCATCAAAGATAAAAGCAAAGCCTGTTTCTAAGTACTAGCAACCTTGCTGATGTTCTTTAGTCACAAACATGATATCATTAAATTTAGAAATTGTACTAGAGAGAAATATAACAAGAATTGTTACTGGAGGTTCAACCCGAGATACATAAAAAATGATGGAAAGCAGTACATCAGCCAACATTCAGTGCAATACTAAATCTGTAGCATTGGATGCCATGTGATGTCAATAAAATGAAGCCAGGAATATATATATATATATATATATATATATTATATATATATAATATATATATATATATATATATATATATATATATATATATATATATATATATATATATATATATATATATATATATATATTGAGTTATCTGGTTGTAACTGTTTGGTTTGGACAATATTGTTCATTAAATTATATAATGTGTGGACTGTGGATGTTTGATATTAAAGCTGTTACCTCATGAAGTGTTACGAGAAAATTGTTGTATAAAATGTGACTGTGTGGGAAAACCTAGGACAAATTACCCTAGCTCACTACAAAACCTCACTTCATTTAGAGAGGCAAACAAATGTTAATTCTTACTTAAAATATGTGTGGCTCTCTTTAAGATTAAGTCCTTATTGTTAATATCTAATTAGATGATACCCCATCCATTATCCCAATTGTTTGTAAAACATGAAAGAAAAACTTTACCTATTAAATTTTGTTGCATGCCCATTTGCATTTAATCGTCATTCCGACTTGTGAAAATTACAAATCCTTACTTTTCTTTTTACTAAACTTATTTCCCATGGAGGATGATTTCTTAATGATGTTCTCCATATTTGCGTAATCTTACAGTCTTCCAACTTCTCCTATTCAAGCATGATTCAGCCTATCGAATTGTTCTTTCATAAACTTACATGTATCAACACCCATCCTTTCAATGGTGAGATTTTGTTTGATTTTAGAAGACACGCAAAATACTAAAATAGAGAGGGAGAGACAGAGATGTCACATGTCTTTTAGGCCTTTAGGTCTTCGTGGTTGTTTAATGCAGCCCATTGCTTTTGTATAGCTTTCCTTGTACATATTTGTATGCTAATAATCAAAGGAAGTATTTTATTTAAAAAAGAAAAGGAGTTTCCATGTCTGAATACATCTAGTATAACACAGATCACTGCATAAATTTCTAACTTTGGTGGATAGAAATAAGGTGATAGTATTGAAGGCACAATTCCCACATAAAGAACCAAATATCTTCTCAAGGCCTTCAGAGGCAGTTGGACCTTGGATGTTGTCTGTAACTTTTTGCAAACATAGACTAATGGCAGTGAACCTGAAAAAGACGAGGGTTATGATCCTCGATCTCAAACATAGACTTATCACATTGAACCTTAACAAGACTAAGGTTACAATCTTCAATACCAAAAATAGATTATGACAGTGAAGCCTAACAAGACTAAGGTTATGATCTTCAATACCAAACATAGACTTATCATTGTAAACATTAACAAGACTAAGGTTATGATCTTCAGTACTTCTACGAACAATCATACTTCCATTTCATATCTACAGGGGATGAAGTAGAGAATCGAGATCGCTACAGCATATACCTATGTGGGGTTCCAATTCACTGGCAAGGAAGAGGCCTCAAAAAGATACAAGCCTTGACCTAAGTGATAGAAACTCAAGGGATAGAAAAGTTAAAAGTAAAGGGGCCAAGTCTTGCTCAAGACAAGCATTCCGTGAAAATGGTATATGGATTCCTTGAACCCCTACTAAATGCCAATGAAGATGAACATGGTGATCATAAATTCACAATAGAACAAATATATGCAAAAACAATACATTCTTTCATAAAGGCTTAGAGGTACCTACATTAACAATGGGCAAGAGAAATTTTGATGCAGTAGTAGACACAAGCAGAGATGAGCATCATCCCTAATCTTTGTTGGGAAGAGGTATTCAGAAAACCACCTCTAAAACCAAGAAAGATGATAAGATCCCTATAAGGGTGGCCAATCACATTATTTGCAAGACCATAGGTAAATTGATGGCAGCAAGAACACAGTGTTATGAGATCACTCCTCATAAAACATTTGAAGTCCTTAGATTACCTAGAAAAGCTTATTGGGCATTGCTTGAAAGATCTTGAATATATGCAACGAGAAGAACCAGATGTTTCGATAAGGAAGAATTCATTTTCAAAAACAGCCAAAGAAATGTAAAATCCCACCAGATAAAAGTAATGTGGTAGTGGAAAGTGAAACGGATACCACAAATATAGACAGACCATCAGGACCAAAACCCAAATGGAACACACTTGTATATGATGTGGAACCTAGGCCATCAGAAATTTTTGTTTTCTGAACAGGGTTTTCATAATTTTCATCTTTAGCTGGATTTTTTTACACTTTGTTGGAGGGTGGGCTGACCACGGTGAAGAAATTTCTAATTGGAAAATGTAAACTGTTGTTAAATTACGTTGTTCTGAAGGCGAACATCTGTTTGATAATATATCAGTTTGTGGAGTGACTGATAATTTGTAACGCTGATAAGCGACTCATTTTGTACTGGCATCCTTATAGTAACAGAATCCAAACTATTGAGTTAGTATTTTCTAATCTCCATGGCATTTGTTTTGCATAGCTTCTTTTTACATATATTTAGTATACTATATATATCATTACCCCTATCAACGAGAAGAACTAGATGTTTTGATAAGGGAGAATTCATTTTCAAAAACAGCCAAAGAAATGTAAAATCCCACTAGATAAAAGTAATGTGGTAGTGGAAAGTGAAACAGATACCACAAATATAGACAGGCCATCAGGACCAAAACCCAAATGGAACACACTTGTATATGATGTGGAACCTAGGCCATCAGGAATTTTTGTTTTCTGAACAGGGTTTTCATAATATCATATTTAGCTTGCAACTGCTTGCTATATAGTAAAAAATGGTTATTGTCAGATAAAGGTAGTGAGAAACAACTGCAAATTCAATAACAGAACAGAGATTAAACTGCATGCAAGATGATCCGAGAACGAGTAGTAAAGAAAAAATTACCAACACTTTCTCCAAGGTGCATAGATATCGAATTCAGCTGTGCCCTGTTCTCATAAAGGCGTTGAACAGATTGCCTCGATCTTACAATTTCTTTTGCCAAATTCTGCCCAAGAAAATTTTGACGACTCAAAGATAAAAGCAAAGCCTGTTTCTGAGTACTAGCAACCTTGCTGATGTTCTTTAGTCACAGACATGATATCATTAAATTTAGAAATTGTACTAGAGAGAAATATAACAAGAATTGTTACTGGAGGTTCAACCCAAGATACATAAAAAATGATGGAAAGCAGTACATCAGCCAGCATTCAGTGCAAACACACCTCACAAGATCAATACTAAATCTGTAGCATTGGATGCCATGTGATGTCAATAAAAATGAAGCCAGGCATATATATATAGATATATATATATATATATATATATATATATATATATATATATATATATATATATATATATATATATATATATATATATTGAGTTATCTGGTTGTAACTGTTTGGTTTGGACAGTGTTGTTCATTAAATTTTATAATGGGTGGACTGTGGATGTTTGATATTAAAGCTGTTACCTCGTGAAGTGTTACGAGAAAATTGATGTATAAAACGTGACTGTGTGGGAAAACCTACGACAAATTACCCTAGCTCACTACAAAACCTCACTTCATTTAGAGAGGCAAACAAATGTTAATTCTTACTTAAAATATGTGTGGCTCTCTTTAAGATTAAGTCCTTATTGTTAATATCTAATTAGATGATACCCCATCCATTATCCCAATTGTTTGTAAAACATGAAAGAAAAACTTTACCTATTAAATTTTGTTGCATGCCCATTTGCATTTAATCATCATTCCGACTTGTGAAAATTACAAATCCTTACTTTTCTTTTTACTAAACTTATTTCCCATGGAGGAGGCTTTCTTAATGATGTTCTCCATATTTGCATAATCTTACAGTCTTCCAACTTCTCCTATTCAAGCATGATTCAGCCTATCGAATTGTTCTTTCATAAACTTACATGTATTAACACCCATCCTTTCAATGGTGAGATTTTGTTTGATTTTAGAAGACACACAAAATACTAAAATAGAGAGGGAGAGACAGAGATGTCACATGTCTTTTAGGCCTTTAGGTTGTCGTGGTTGTTTAATGCAGCCCATTGCTTTTGTATAGCTTTCCTTGTACATATTTGTATGCTAATAATCAAAGGAAGTATTTTATTTAAAAAAGAAATGGAGTTTCCATGTCTGAATACATCTAATATAGCACAGATCACTGCATAAATTTCTAACTTTGGTGGACAGAAATAAGGTGATAGCATTGAAGGCACAATTCCCACATAAAGAACCAAATATCTTCTCAAGGCCTTCAGAGGCAGTTGGACCTTGGATGTTGTCTATAACTTTTTGCAAACATAGACTAATGGCAGTGAACCTGAAAAAGACGAGGGTTATGATCCTCGATCTCAAACATAGACTTATCACATTGAACCTTAACAAGACTAAGGTTACAATCTTCAATACCAAAAATAGATTATGACAGTGAAGCCTAACAAGACTAAGGTTATGATCTTCAATACCAAACATAGACTTATCATTGTAAACATTAACAAGACTAAGGTTATGATCTTCAGTACTTCTAAGAACAATCATACTTCCATTTCATATCTACAGGGGATGAAGTAGAGAATCGAGATCGCTACAGCATATACCTATGTGGGGTTCCAATTCACTGGCAAGGAAGAGGCCTCAAAAAGATACAAGCCTTGACCTAAGTGATAGAAACTCAAGGGACAGAAAAGTTAAAAGTAAAGGGGCCAAGTCTTGCTCAAGACAAGCATTCCGTGAAAATGGTATATGGATTCCTTGAACCCCTACTAAATGCCAATGAAGATGAACATGGTGATCATAAATTCACAGTAGAACAAATATATGCAAAAAAATACATTCTTTCATAAAGGCTTACAGGTACCTACATTAACAATGGGCAAGAGAAATTTTGATGCAGTAGTAGACACAAGCAGAGATGAGCATCATCTCTAATCTCTGTTGGGAAGAGGTATTCAGAAAACCACCTCTAAAACCAAGAAAGATGATAAGATCCCTATAAGGGTGGCCAATCACATTATTTGCAAGACCATAGGTAAATTGATGGCAGCAAGAACATAGTGTTATGAGATCACTCCTCATAAAACATTTGAAGTCCTTAGATTACCTAGAAAAGCTTATTGGGCATTGCTTGGAAGATCTTGAATATATGCAACGAGAAGAACCAGATGTTTCGATAAGGAAGAATTCATTTTCAAAAACAGCCAAAGAAATGTAAAATCCCACCAGATAAAAGTAATGTGGTAGTGGAAAGTGAAACAGATACCACAAATATAGATAGGCCATCAAGACCAAAACCCAAATGGAACACACTTGTATATGATGTGGAACACAGGCCATCAGGATTTTTTGTTTTCTGAACAGGGTTTTCATAATTTTCATCTTTAGCTAGTTTTTTTTACACTTTGCTGGAGGGTGGGCTGACCACGGTGAAGAAATTTCTAATTGGAAAATGTAAACTGTTGTTAAATTACGTTGTTCTGAAGGTGAACATCTGTTTGATAATATATCAGTTTGTGGAGTGACTGATAATTTGTAACGCTGATAAGCCACTCATTTTGTATTGGCATCTTTATAGTAACAGAATCCAAACTATTGAGTTAGTATTTTCTAATCTCCATGGCATTTGTTTTGCATAGCTTTTTTTTACATATATTTAGTATACTGTATATGTCATTACCCCTATCAACGAGAAGAACCAGATGTTTCGATAAGGAAGAATTCATTTTCAAAAACAACCAAAGAAATGTAAAATCCCACTAGATAAAAGTAATGTGGTAGTGGAAAGTGAAACGGATACCACAAATATAGACAGGCCATCAGGACCAAAACCCAAATGGAACACACTTGTATATGATGTGGAACCCAGGCCATCAGGAATTTTTGTTTTCTGAACAGGGTTTTCATAATATCATATTTAGCTTGCAACTGCTTGCTATATAGTAAAAAATGGCTATTGTCAGATAAAGGTAGTGAGAAACAACTGCAAATTCAATAACAGAACAGAGATTAAACTGCATGCAAGATGATCCGAGAATGAGTAGTAAAGAAAAAATTACCAACACTTTCTCCAAGGTGCATAGATATCGAATTCAGCTGTGCCCTGTTCTCATAAAGGCGCTGAACAGCTTGCCTCGATCTTACAATTTCTTTTGCCAAATTCTGCCCAAGAAAATTTTGACTCATCAAAGATAAAAGCAAAACCTATTTCTGAGTACTAGCAACCTTGCTGATGTTCTTTAGTCACAGACATGATATCATTAAATTTAGAAATTGTACTAGAGAGAAATATAACAAGAATTGTTACTGGAGGTTCAACCCAAGACACATAAAAAATGATGGAAAGCAGTACATCAGCCAGCATTCAGTGCAAACACACCTCACAAGATCAATACTAAATCTATAGCATTGGATGCCATGTGATGTCAATAAAAATGAAGCCAGGCAAACGATTACTCATATAGACAATAAAGTCATAATTGCAAAAATTAAAGCTATAATGTCACAGTAATAGAGAATCTAAAGATTTGAAACACAAGCATGTGTGCTTGGAAGCTCTTCATCTAGAACCACTTGCAGAGCAAACTAATGCAGGCATCATCAATATAAACCACAACTTGGCCAACAGGAACTCAATTAATGATCCCAGCCAATCATTCTACTTTACGTGGTTTACAAGACTTAAAAGCCCATACGAACGAAATTTAAGAAAAAAAAACCGTCACTGTGGATGTTGAGATTCCCGCTAAGGACAAAGGGGGACCCCGATGCCTGGAATTGGAGAGACAGACCTCTTGTCCAGAGGCTGGGAAAACACGTGAGTTCTAAACTACAAATAAACCCTAACCCTGTCGTGAGCTGACAGAACGAAATATTAGAAGCAAGCAAGAACACTGAGTTCATACCGCAAACTGTTTTTTTATTTCTGTTGTAGACACTAAAATTCTCTGTTGAACCCCGAATGAAAATCTGTGCATATTTACGCCAGATTGTATGCCTATATAAACTTCTGGTAGGAAGCACAAGGCTACACGGCCCTCATGCAGGGAAGAAAGACACATTTCGTGTGGCCCTCGTCGTTTCAGTCATTGCCAAGAGTCTCATGGCCAGGAGGCCTAGCCTTTCATAGCCCATAACCAGATCCAACAGCGGAAAACACCTCAATCATCTAACACAGAATCAATGGCTCAGGATCGCACACGTCACATTTTAGGGATGTCTTTCTCAGAGGGAATGCCTTACGGCGTAAATATGAAGGTATATCACTACCCTAACTCTATTCAATCCCAAATTCTGCAATCATGAACTAATGAAACGACTCACTGACGATGATGGCCTTGCATGTGTTATATTATGACACCGAAAGATTCCGTTAGCTTCCGTATTCACATATGGAAGCTCGCAATTATTGTTCGCCTTCTACGTGGAACTGGGAACTCCAATGACGCTTCCCCCAAATATTTTGTCGTTTTGCCAGAATTATTCGGTACAACGTTTAATGGGCCAATTTTATTTTTTATATTCGACATATTTTCTCTTTTTGGTCCGAATAATTCGGTAACATGTTTAATTGGCCAATTTTATTTTGTATATGTTCCGAAATATTTTCTACTTTTTCTACGAATTATGCGGTACAATGTTTCATTGGCCAATTTTATTTTTTATGTTAGTTTTTTTGATATATTGTTATGAAGAGGCGGATAGACTTGTTTATTTTCGAGTAAAAGCTTCATAATAGAGTTTTTATATTTTAAATTTAGAAAATATATCAATAAGCGAATTTAATATATATATATATATATATATATATATATAATATTAAATTTTAATGTTAATTATTTTTTATTATTTTATTTTAATTACTTTAATAATAATATATATATTTCATAATTATTATTATTACAAAAATAAATAAAATTTTAATATTTTTTATTATTTTATTTTAATTATTTCAATAATAAGATATATATTTCATAATTATTATTATTACAAAAATAAATAAAATAAAATAAAATTATCATTATTCAAAAAAATTCACTTAATTATAAAAAAATACAATTTAATATGACATGATTTATCTTAAATTTTAATTTTAATTATTTTTTATTATTTTATTTTAATTATTTGAATAGTCATATATATATTTCATAATTATTATTATTACAAAAAATAAATAAAATATGATTTATCTGGTTACAAATGAGTAGGGGAGAGATTCCTAATATTGTGCAGGGACCAGTAGTTGATATAATACTGGTCCCACCAAACCACCAGTGATTAAGACTTTTGAAACCAAAATTTAAACAGAAATAAATAACATTATGTATAAATAAGTTTTAAATTATGTCCAAAAATCACCCATATATTGACTGGGCCCACAACTGTCCATAAATAGTATTTAACTATTTAATATTGCAAAACATATTGACCCAAGTAGAAAACAGCTAGAGCCATAAAGGCTTCCAAACTGGTCTATTCCAGAAGTACAAAACAGCAGTCACTTCAACCCCCACTCATCAGAACTGCAACTTTGCATCCCAAATAAATATTCCTACCTGCACATAACAAAAGGAATGTATGTCAGCCATAACTGCTGTGTTGTTCAACAACTAAACACCCTATGTTCAATAAATGACACCCAACCCAATAACAATTAAATCCAATTTGTTCAATAAATGACACCCAACCCAATAACAATTAAATCCACTTTGTTCAATAAATGACACCCAGACCCAATAACTGCAATAAATGACACCCAACTCACTCTATTTCTCATTAAAACAGATCAAAGCACATGGATCAACAAATAAACAATTCCCAACCATTAGATCACAGCAAATTAAATCCATACCACACATTCAAAATGAAGCCATTACAATCCATGTGCATCCATGTCCACCAATTAAAATCAAGTCCCCAAAACTATAAAAGAAGTCCACCCACTGTTGAAGTTGCATCTTATGCTTTCAAACTATTCAGCAAACTTCAAGACAACATCACAAAACAGTAGCCAATATATTCAAGTCAGTTATATGAATTACAACTCATTCTTCTTACAGTTCTGTTTTCATTGTTTTCTGTTTTCATTGTTTTCATTTATCAGATTTCTTACATTACAGTGCTTTCCATTCATTTATCAGATTTCTTACATTACAGTTCTGTCCATAGGGTGGTGACAGTTAACCTATACAGTTACAGTTAACCTTTTTTATACAGAGTTTATGTATGTGTTCTAGCTTATAGAGTTAAGCTATCGAATACAGTCGTATCCATCTAATCAATGTCACAGGTTGCTTACCTTACAGGAATTGAAGGTTAGCTTACACGAATTATTCGATCATCAACTTCATAGGGATTACAACTTACATATCACAAATGTTACGTATGTCCAAATGTTACGTATGTCGTGCTAGTACTGTAGTCATAGCTTGTTTACCTAACAGGAATTGAACCTTGAACCTTAGCTTACAGGAATTGAACCTTGAACCTTAGCTTACAGGAATTGAGCGATAGCTTGTTTACCTAACAGGAATTGAACCTTGAACCTTAGCTTACAGGAATTGAGCGATAGCTTGTTTACCTAACAGGAATTGAACCTTGAACCTTAGCTTACAGGAATTGAGCGATTATTATGGCTTGGGTTCTATGGTTCCTTCATAAGAACACTGAACGCCTAGCTTCGCAGAGCAGCTCTCCCCCCCAGCCCACAGCATAGTGTGGAATCTGGATCGTTTCATCGAGCACCATTTCTTTTAGATATAAAGGTGTTCTGACTCTATTGGATCAAGTCACAATCTACGCCTTTTACTAGTATACTACTATGGGGAGAGACTAAGCTCTATTTCAGAGATTGGACTCTCTTACTGTGATTAGCCCCTACTAGTAAGAAGCTGTTCCCGAGCCAGGTTCCCTGGATCCACTCCTAGTCGGGCCTAAATGAATGAATGAAGAAGGGGGCGGGCAGCACTCTAAAGAAAGAAGCCTTTGCCCGTTGGACAGCTACGGAACTGGCTTGCTTGACTTACTTTACTGGTCGACAACTATATTATTATAAGACCTCCTGTCAGAAAGAAGGAAAGGTTATTGTAAAAGAAAGAATGCCAGCCGATGTCAAACTGTACTCCTAGTGTGAACCATCCGATTTTGGGCAATTCAGAAGTGACAAGATCCGAGTGAACATGGATGAGTTAAAACATAGAACAAAAACGAATTGTAACTTTAATGACTCTGATAAACTTAGTAATTTTTCACATATTTTCAGAAGCATGAAGCTATTGAGAAAGCAAACATTTTGATATTGAGTCGAAAGACTGCAAATAAGTGAATTTATACTACTGATGAATGGACCATAGAACTGGGGAATGGTTTCTTAGAATGGAAGCCCGAGCAGATGACCATTTCTCTTTATTGGATTAGATGACTGTAAGATTTTAGATAATGAGAAAACACAATTATAAGTAACATAGCAGATGACAGTCTTATTGGCCTTCATATCTTTTCACCTCGTTGAGCTCGAGACCTTAGGGTATGGAGAGCCCGAGCCATACGGAGTTGTAAAAGTTGGACCAAAGGAATGGGGATTTACATAATTCAGCACTGTAAATTAAGTCACAGATAATGGAGAGAAATCTTGGAGCAGAGATTGTTCTTCACAAAAATAAATTATATGAAAAAATATAAAAAATAAATGACTGCAATGAAACTCAATTAAACTGAAGTAAAACCAATTGTCTATGACACCTGGGAGACCATAGAATCATAATGTAACAAGCTCTGTATCCAAAATGTTTTGTCCTTACTGAAAAAATGAAAAATGTGGGTAACATAATTTTCAATTGGTAATAGAATTTGATCATGGGTAAACAAGTAGAAGGAATCAAAGACCAAGATTTTTTAATTCCAAAAATGTAGAGCAAATTAGGAATAGCATTAAATATCCTCAAATTGTTAGCAACTATAGAATAATATTTGTTCTGAAATATTTCATCTCTTATCAAATTGAAATTCAACACACAATCTCAGTGAAATATTCATGGCCAAAAAAGTTACAAATTCGATCCTTGTAAAATATCAAAAAACTGAGTCTTTCTTTGACAGCTGAAAACAAATGCTCTATCAGGACAAAATCAACAAATTGAGTCTTTCTTTGACAACGTTGAAAAAAAATGCTTTGTTAGGACAAATTGTTGCATGAATCTGTGACCTAAAGGCCTAAGCTCATTGTGTCCATGGGAAAATTTGCACTTCAACCCATTTGAATAGGTTCCCTTTTTCTCATAATGCATGGACAACTTGATTTTATAATTATTTACCTCATCATAAATGTTGGAACTTATTGCATTGCCATAAATTGTTTCTAGTTTTTGACCAAAAATAGAAAATACTTGCTGACCCTTTTGAAGTTCTTCTTCTGAGTGAGCAAACTGACAATCAGTTCCCCACCCACACTTCTTTTTAGCCTAATAAAAATGGAAAATAACATATTTGTATGGAGGAAGTGTAACTATTTTAGTAGCACGTATCTCCTTCACATTTGATAATTTCCTGTAACAAGCTCTGTATCCAAAATGTTTTGATAATTTCCTGTAATAGAGGAAAAGTAATTTTTGCAGAAGTAATAAAGCATAATTTAACATATATTCTAATGTCTAAATGCATGCAATAATTTTACAGGTTGTTGCATCTATGGCAAAAGGAAGTTACTCTGCTCGTACAAGGAGAAGTGGCAGGAGAGTGACAAGGGGTGCGCAGCTGCGATGCACATCGTCTGATGATGACAGGCCAGCTGATGTCGATGCCAGCAATGCACGGGGGAACATTGTTGAAGATGACCATGTGACAGCCGCTGATGTTAACACACCATCAGCCACAGAACCACCATCAACAACAGTCCAAGGGGCAAGCTCAACTAAAAAGATCAGTGCTATAAGAGGATGGACAAAAGAACAAATGTTAGTTGCAATTGACGACATAGAGTTTAATGGATACTCAGTTCGGGCATCTGCAAAAAAACATGGTATTCCTCCCTCGTCAATACATTATTGGATAAATGGACTGACTCATACAAAATGTAGAGGGCCTCTTACAGTTATGACTGAGGAGGAGGAGGCCGAGGTGGTTGAGTGGTGTAAAGAGATGGCCCAACTGGGACATGGGCTAGAGTTGATACAACTCAAATCAACAGTTGCTCAAATCTGTCAAGGGAGGCCAAACCCATTCAAAGATGGGTTTCCTGGTAAATCATGGTGGTTTGGGTTTAAAAAAAGGCATCCAGAACTTGTATTGCGTACTGCTGAGGGCCTTGACAGAGACAGAGCATTAAATTTGTGCCCTACAGTTGTGCAAAAGTTCTATGACACACTTTCTAGTGCTTATGATAAACATTCTTATGGAGCAGACCATATATGGAACTGTGATGAAACAGGTTTACAGGCAGGGAGGAATTGTGGCATGCGGGTAATTGCCAAGAGAGGGAGCCGAAATGTGCCAAAGATTTTGCCCAAGAGCAGGGAGTGGATAACTATTTTATGTTGTGTTAATGCAATTGGTACTTCAATCCCAGGATTTTATCTATTCAAAGGTAAAAATCAACTGAAAAACTATATACAGAACTGTGAACCAGGTGCATGCATGGCTGCACATCCCCATGCATGGATGACTAAAGAACTGTTTCTAAGTTGGATTTTTCACTTTGCTGCATCGGTACCAGGTGGCGTCTCGCCTAATAACAGACACCTTTTGATATTAGATGGCCATGGGAGCCACATGGCTGTACAAACAATTGAGGAAGCAAACAATTTAGGCATCGACCTGTTGACATTGCCCGCTCATACCACTCATAGGCTGCAACCCCTTGATGTTAGTGTGTTTGGCCCTTTCAAGAACTATTTCAGGTCGGAGCGTGCTGCATGGATGACAAAGAATCCAGGGGTTGAGGTGAAAAGGTTTGAGCTAGCAGAGCTTGCAAGTAAAGCTTTTAAAAGGGCTTTGACACCATCAAATATCAAGGCTGGCTTTAGGAGGACAGGAATCTGGCCACTGAACTATGATGCTCTTATGCATGATACTGGTTGTAGCCAAGCGTTTCATGTGGATGGTCAGGAAGAAGGGAATGTCCAAACATGTGTTGAAGTGCAAGAAGAAGATGACCAAGATGATGTTGTTGCAGCTGGTAATATGATTTCCCTGTCTCAAGGATAGTTATATGCTGAAGATGATGAAACTGTATGTGAAACACAATATAACAATGAACAAATTCCTAGTAACATGGAGATTGTTCCACCAACTCAAGAACATCAAATTCCTGTTGCTGATATTGCTAATGATATTGTTGAACATGCAGTTGACAATGACCAATTGACATTGCCAAGCCAAGTAACCCCACCTTCATGGCTAGCAGAAGCAATGATCAATTTGAATGCACATAGTGTCTCAGCAACCAATGAAGAAAGCATGAACATGCCCTCACAACCAGCAGAATTGAACAGTGAAATTGTTCATTTTTTTGTGGACAATAGATCAATGGAAGAAGATGAAGGACATAATGAGGCATCAAATGAAGATAATGATATGGTTCAATCAGTTCCAACAGATACTGAAAGGGAAGTACCAAGCAATGACATGCAGGTGGAAGGGGTGGAGAAGGCACTTGGACGGTTCCTAAAGCTACCAGTAGAGAGAGTATCAATGAGAAAAACGCAAGGTGCACTGGGTAGTCTTCGTCTGGGCCGAAGCTCACAGCTACTCACCTCAGAGGACTATATAAACCTGTTAGTTGAGTCAGAAAAAAAGAAACTTGAAATGCAAGAATTAAAACAGAAAAAGAAGGATATGGTCAAGGAGAAGAAGGCAGCAAGGATTGTTGCAGCACAACAGCGAGCAGAAGAAAGGATTGAAAGAGATAAAGCAAGGCAAGTTAAGGACCAACAAAAGCAAATGGCAAGACAGGAAAAGGAAAAACGAAAGGCACAACAAATGCTTGAAAAGGAACAAGGGATGATCAACGATACAAGAATAGCTGATGAAACTAGGATTATTTCAAACTCATTGGACTCCATTGCAGATAATACACCATTATTCCAAGATCTCATAAACATTCAAGTGCCCCACTATCAAACCGAGGGTTTACCCACTTGCCTTGTTCCTACCAGAGCTGGTGTCAATTCTCTGTATGCTCATTACACACCTCCACTTAATGCAGGGGTCAGTAGTGCAAATGTGAGGTATGGGTACTCAATACCTCCATGGTTGGAAGCTGCAAATTGGAATCAATCATATGGCAACAATCAACCATTTCCTAATCAGCCTGGTAGGCCAACCTACCTGGCTCAAGAAGGTAACTCGGGGAGTTTTGGCACTCAAGATTCTCAGGGCCATAAAGAATAGGGGTGTCATATGTTTTCGGTTCTAACCACATTATGATGTGGATTTTGGATGGATTGTATCTTTTTCTTGGCACAACAACATTTTGGCTTACAACCTAGTAGTGATTTCTTGTGGCAACCTAACTGTGTGTTGATAAGAAATTTTCAATGGAATATGTTTTTCTGTAAAATATTAATTATGATAAAACTATTTCTATAAGTTATTCTGTGCGCACTGTACAAAGCTCTAAACTCACTTATGGCTCCAATAAGTGGACCGTTATAATGTGATGACAGTGCTGGGCAAGTTTACAATCACTTAACACTGAATAGAAGTCTACACTCACAATTAGAAACACCTCCTGCTCGCTTCTAATGTACGAGGCACTAGTAGTAAGGAACTCTATACTTAGCATGTTATTGATTGAATTAGAATGAATAAGAACTTTACATTGCTGGAAACTAGAAATACAATAAAGAACATAGTTATGATTTTTATCAATCACCTAGGGGAGGGTCGCCAATACATGTGCGCCCTCCCCGCCACGTCAGTTTACCACGCGTCAACCCACATGGCTCCGGTACGACACCTGTCCACCGTGGAGTATGCCCAACTTATAGAGAGCATGTGTTTTTATATGTGTCAGTAAAAATGATGGAAGTATCTAAATTAATCAAATCAGTTGATGAACAACTATGAGAATCATATTGTTCCATCTTGTTACATCAACTTTCCAAAAGATAGAGAAATTTGGGTGCACAATAACCTAATCAGCTATATGACGAATTGTGGCTTAGTCATTAATTCTTTTCTAAGCACCTATTCACCTTTTTCATTTTCCTTCATGAGTAGATCAATTGTTTGACAATATGAGTGATTCACATATGACAATTGTTTGGTTAACTAATGAATTGTTATAATTGACGCAAAGTTACAACAGCCTTCTTAGAGGGGGAAAAAAGAATTGGAGTAAAAATGGAAAATTAAAAATAGCTAAATTATTATAAAAACTAAATAAAAATAAAATTACAATAATTTATAAATCTACAAAATATAAACCAGCATAGACCCATCTTAAGATGGGATCTTTTAAGCATCAAGAGAATCATGTCTCTGTTTCTTTAGATCCCTTTTTACACTTATGAGTTCTGGAGTTAATATTGATCTATAACAGTGTATTACGGTACAGAAAAATTATGAATTGCCTCTAATACATGTAAGAAGGAAATTCCAAAGCAGTAGGTCTACAAAAATCCCACAAAATTGCTTCAGAGCTCAAAATCTACAGCATGTTAAGCTTTCCTGTAATTTAAACTTCCCTGCACAAAACTAGGCATTGCAAAAATAAGAGAGATTCAAAGGAAATCAGTGTACCGAAAGGAAATCCAGGGTAACTGCAATTGTGGGTCTTGTCATCAACGCTGGAGATAAATAAAGTTTAAAATTTGAATGAACCTTAGGAAAGATCAACAATCAGGCAGAAGCACATGCCATTCTTAAAGGGATTGAATTGGCTCTTGATAAGAGTGTTCACAGTATCTAATGCATGGCAACTAAGCAACAATAATTATGTTTTTTGGAATAGAGATTATACCGACTCCATAAATTTAAAATTTCAGTAGGTCATGTGCTATATACAGGTCAAGGAGGGTTTTGATTCAATATTCTTTTCACATATTACAAGAAATTTACATTCAGAGGTACACAATCTAGACAATTCAACAGCTACAATGGATACCAGCACCCTACAAATATATCACTATTATCAACACATTCTCCTCTCCCGATAGCTCTGCACTCCTTATATCCCTGTTCCCCAAGCAACTAGGAAGAAAAGTTTCAAAAGTGCATAGAAATCTGTTTGCAGAATCAAATATTCCAACTTAGCACAATTCCTACACATCCCTTGGAAGTACAAAGGTTGTCTCCAACACAAATGGCAGACCACCAAAGAAATGGACTCTCCTATAATTGTGATGAAAAATATGCTCCAGGTCATAGGTGTAAAAAACAGAAATTGTTCCAAATTGATATGCCCACTCAAGACCTGACCGAAGACATAACTACTGAGAGACACTGGAGTTACAGGTTGAAAACACCAACACTCCGACTCAAGCAGATATCGAACCTATTTCTTCATGAAGAACGGTCAATCTCTCTGCATGCATTATCGGGCATTTCAACTCTAACAAAACCCTGACAAGGAAACTCTAACAAAACCCTGACAAAACTCTAACAAAACCCTGACAAAACTCTAACAAAACCCTGACAAGGATTTAATCCTATAAAGTTTGCTAGTAAAAGCTGAGCGATATTAAAAGGAAATAAAAGAGTAGAAGCTTTGTTCATAAAACAGTAAACCCTACCCATTTCTTAACTTATAAACTCATCAGCTGTAAAAACAAAATAACCTTCAAATAGAGATGCACCGTCACAAGTGAAAACGATCTCAAAAACTTAGCACTATGCAAGGTTTTACAGCATAAGGAAATCATAATATTCTACAATGAGTAAATCAAGAATAGTAGCGTTCAAACAGTATCCAGAGAAATGCTTATAAGTCAATTTAAATAATAGAGAATGCAACTTGTGTGTAAAATTCGGAATAAGACTTTCATAGAAGGAAACAAGATAACAGTTATGACTTCAAGAAACCATAAATAAATTAACAGTATAACTGTGATTAAGGTCGTAAAATGTCCACGGCTTCCATACAAAGTCCATTAGAAAAAAAAAACATATAACTTATACAGAATGTCTACAAGGGCTGAGGCCGCTTGACAAGTCTCATTTCCAGAAAGGAGATTAAAAATACCAATAATTTACCGACAAGGAAATTACTAGGCTCTCGGCTAGAAATACATAACTACAACATTGTAGCCTAGAGAGCAACCTGAGTAGTAGGTCTGCGAAGAAGCTTCGTAAGGGTTTAGTGAGGCTTTAGAAGAGCCTTCCCCTCCGAGCAGTCGAATATAAAACAAACAATAGCACGAAGCGGAGCACTCAGAACTCTATGAAAGAAAAGAGAAACCCTCATATGCCAAATGAAAAAGATACAATAGCAGGGACAATAAAAATGCAGCGTTTTTATCTATAAAGCAAACACAGTAACAAGGCAATTGAGAGCAGCTACAGAGAGTTTCGAAAGTTGGTCTGGGCTCATTTCTGCGATGTTCCATTTTCCCTTTGTCTTTCTGCTCGGGGCCGGCTATGCAAGTCAGGGGAGAGCAGCTACAGAGCGTTTTGAGGGCTAAAATAGGCTAAAACAGCAAAAACAGAATGCTTAAAACCCTAAACCCTAAAACAGAAAAAATGCCATAGAATGCCTAAAACCCTAAACCCTCAAAAAAATGCTCAAAATACTGCCATAAAATGCCATAGAAAGTTCACAAAATATCCTGTTAGAGATGCTTGTGTTGAAAAACACAGAGTAAAGCTGGTAGGATTAAAAATCCTACTGGTTACAGGCCATGGATGGTCGCCGACCTCCCCCACCTTCCCCACAGCTCGCCAGACCTTCTCCACACCTGCAACGTCCTTTTCCACACCTGCAACACCTGCAACAGGAAGAAAAAAGCCATTAGAAGCCATTAGAGATCAGAAAAACAACAAAAACAGCAGAGCAAAACAGAAAAATCCTATGTTACCTCAAGCTCAGTAGAATGGCGACCGACTCCTCCCCAAACAACAAAATCGCCGAATAAGACCACCACCAGAGAAATGCTAAACAACCGGCATTCCATGTTAAACAACTTGCATTCCAGAACGACCAAGAAATCCAGGCGGAAAAGCACAAGAAAAGCAGAACCGCTGTCCCAGCGAGAAACCCAGAAACTCCATCAAACCTTCGCACCAGCACACGAATAAACGACTCTGCGCGCAACAATACAAACCCTGTCGACCGAACACAGCATTCCCCCAACACACGTTCTAACCACCATGCGCGCAGGTTATAGGGCCGTCCCGCGCCATCTTCGGCGGGGGGCTTCGCCCAACAACCGGCCCTGAGCAGAAAGACAAAGGGAAAATGGAACATCGCAGAAATGAGCCCAGACCAACCTAGTAAATGGCGCGAAGGAGGTGTTTTAAGACGCGAGGTGATAGCCCACACGGCCAGCTCCACGGTGGACAGGTGTCGTACCGGAGCCATGTGGGTTGACGCGTGGTAAACTGACGTGGCGGGGAGGGCGCACATGTATTGGCGACCCTCCCCTACACCAGCTCTAATTAGAAGGAAATGGTTTTTTCACTTTAATTCTTTAATACAATTCCAACCAAAATTGTGATTTTTGGTTGTTTAAAATATATTTTTGAATCCCTAAAGAGATTAAGTACCCATAAAAACTGTTAGAACATTCAAGTATTTAAAAATCTCTACCCTAATTTGATTAAAAGTAACCACTCTAAAAACCCATTTCATCTATAAATTAGAAATATACTTATATCACGAAATTACTAAAGCCCAGAGAGCTTTGCGGTCAAAGCGGTTAAAAGATCGACAAATTCGAAAATGTCGTAATCTAACTCAACTCTTTTTTGTCCTAAAGCCCAAAGAGCTTTGACTTTTTTTGCCCTAAAGCCCACAGAGCTTTGCAGTCAAAGCTGTTAAAAGATTCGAAAATGTTTGTTTAAGTGGACTCTTTTTTGCCATGAAAATTATAGAAATTTTAGCAAGATTTTCATAAAATCTGGCAGGGATTTTTGTGAATCTAGGTTATAGCTGTCAAAGCTCAAAGTTTTGGGTGCTCCAAAGGTTTATTTCAAAGTTTTGGGTGCCCCAGAGCTTTTTGATGGCGCTGAATCCATTTCCACCATCAAAAACATGATTCAAACACCGCTGGTGCAAGAGCTTTTGAAATTGTTTGCCCATATTCCTATTATTTTTATTACTTTTAGACAATTCCTCGACATAAGTAGACACTTCCTTAGAAAATTCGTACCGCTGGCCAGAGTCCACAATAAACTTACGACTGAGAAGACTTTATAAGACCCGCTCAACTGCTGGTGGAACCCACCACCTATGGCAGATACTTTTCCCTGTCGTCAAAGATTCTGCCTTGGTCATCTTTCCGACGCGTTGAAACGCCGCCGCCCGCGTAGCACAGCTCTTCTTCTGCACAAAGCACAACGATTTATATGTGTAGGGCTCTCCTTCATTCACGCCAACTGCTCTGAGCTAGTGACTCTTCGAGCTTTCATTAACCTGAAGGCTCCCAGTGCCATTCGATTAATTTCTGCTTGCCTTCTGCACATATCACTGACAGTTTTCGAAGGCTGTCAAATATGAAGGTATGTCACTACTCTAACTCTAACTCTGTTGAATCAGAATCATCGATTTAGAAATTCTGCAATCATGAATTGATGGCCCTGCATGTGTTATATTTGCAGAAAATGGTGTTGAAAGTGGCGATGGAAGATGAGAAAAGCAAGAGAAGGACCATGAGAGCTGTTGCAGTTGTTGAAGGTAACTATCAATCCAATATTTATCCATTGTAATTCTCGTTACAATGAGAATTGGGTTTTGATTAGTGATATGATATTTGATTGCAGGCGTAGAGTCCGTTGCAGTTGATATGCAGAAGAGAGAGATAACTGTGCTCGGAGAAGCAGATCCCGTGGTTCTGGCAAAGAAACTGATGAAGCTCGGATTCAGAGAGCTGCTGAGCGTGGGTCCTGCCAAAGAAGAGAAGGCGGCTGCAGAGACTCCGGCAGTTGTGTATCATCATCAAGTGAATCCCCAATATGGGTACGGGCCTTATGAAGGATACTCTTCATATACTGTCGTGAGAGGTGAGGATCCCAGTGGCTGCACAATCTGTTAGACCTATCTCTTCCTATTTCTTCTTTATGGGGGAAAGTATGGGCATGGGGGAGACAACTGGTGGTCTGAAGGGAATTTCAGTAGATGATGTAAGCTGCTTGTGATGCTGCAGCAGCTGGGAACTGGTGGTCTCAAGGGAATTTCAGAGATAATGGGACAATGGGGGATGGCTTACCTTCACTAAATATACATATGTACTAGGCCTGCAACTATTTATTGCAGGTGACATCACCAAAGGATGTTCAGTGGCTAATTGAAGGGAAGCATAAACAACCGACAAAGGCCCAGAAATAGATTCTGGTGCGAACCACTGGGCTGTTTATAGTTACCCTTCGATCTTCTTTTTAATTTTAATTTTATTTTTTTACAATTTTTATGAGATTGTAGATGTGCTTTTAATATTTAACGAATTCAATGCTTATAAAATTATTTGAATCACAAAGTTCCAACTTACTGTCTGGAAAAATCCCCTGTATGAATCATGGTTAGGACTAAAACTGAATTCAATGTTTATAAAATTATTTGAATCTCAAATCTCAAATTTACTATTTTGAAAAAAAAATATAAACTAGGGGTGAGATTATTTGTAAATTAATTTTAAATATAAAATTTTTTAGAGATTTCAATTAGTGATGTTACTTGTTTTAATATTGATTGTATTCTTTTACACTACAAATTTATAAATAACACCTTCAAAAGTTCGGAATTAATGAAACAAAATTATGATTTGTTTTTGTTACAGTGGGAGAAGGCCGCACAAAGGGGATATTTTGCTGGTGTTTTATCAAGATGATTTTGGATTTGGATTTGGATTTGAATTTGAATTTGCAGTATTCGCTATGGTGGACGCCGGTAGGAAGAAAAAAATAATCATAAACAGTGTAATCGCAATTTTATTGCTCAGTCCAAAAAAATTGCGTTGACTTTAATTCGAACCAAATACATTTTTTTTTTATACATACATGGTGAATCGGTAACTGCCTGGCCTAATCTAGGGGAGACCCAGGATCAAACCTTCACGCTGCCACTATAACACCAAGAGCATAACCAACCACCTGCAAATCAGTTATACTTGAGTTCCTATGATTTTAGCAAGAGCAGACTCAACGGGAAAGGGGAATCTGCCCCTCTAGCCGCCACCACAGCAGGTCAATGTACTCAATGAGATTTGAACTTCGGTCTGCCTGGGCATAGCCCAAATGACTTACCGTCAAACCACACATCACTGTACTATTCGAACCAAATACATTAGAGTCTAAGAGAAAAGATACTGTAGGTTAATAGCAACAAGTTTCAAGTTATTTTAAAGGCACACTTTTCCAACCATATACTAGATTAGAGATAAGTTTATTTGCAATTGTAAATACACTTTCTTATTTTCGAAGTATTTGTTAAATAACTTAAATTTATTTTTAATTAGGTGAAATTAACATGAATAATAACTATTAAAAAGTTACCCAATGATGGTATTAAAAGTGGAAATGGGGTATCACAAATGTGTTTACATAAAAATGGATATGTATTATTAAAAACACATGCATTTCTAAAAGTGCTCAGCACAAATGTGTTTACATAAAAACTGATATGTATTCTTAAAAACAAATGCTATTTACATAAAAACTGATATGTATTCTTAAAAACAAATGCATTTCTAATCTTATAGCTTTAATATTCCTCAAACAACCAAAATACATGTATTTTTAATCTTATAGCTTTAATGCTCTTCAAACTTCTAATCTTATAGCCTTAATGCTCCTCAAACAATCAAAAATGATTTCCAACATCGATTTTCGAAAAACACATGCACAATTTCAAAAGTGCATGAACTTTTTAAAAAATGCAGGCATGATTTCAAGGATGTGTGTGCATTTTCAAAAGCATATGTGCACTTTTAAAAGCATGTCTGCAATTTTAAAAGCAGATTCACATTTATTAAAGGACATTCATCTTGTTATGTCTATAATCTCTAAGAGGGAGGGAGGAGGGAGAGTGATGCAGAAGTATCAACTCACGTCACGTCAAATTCAAATTTTCAAACTTTCGAGAAGTCGATGTGGCTTAAAAGACAATATTTTTGTTAAATCGATAAGATTTGTTGTAATTTGGTTGAGTGATCTTAGTGATTTTATGAGGAACGATCAGACCTAGAATGATCCGATCCTCTATTTCTCCACTGTTATAAAATAGAGTCTTCGTGTATTTGTAGAGGAGGCCCAGGATCGATGTAAGACCTGGTAGAGGGCCGCCACTCCATGGGGCATAAGTAATAATTTTCTGTAATACAATTATCTGTGTGTTAAATTCATGGTTTTGTTTTGTTTCTTTGGATTAATGAAGATCGCGCTGCCGGAGTAGTGAAGGCTCTGTGCTAAATGACTATGTGTTTTGTGTTATTCGTGAGGTTTGGCTATGTGGTAGTATTCGTAGGCGATAAGCAGTATCTCGCGCGAACAAAACCTGGTAAATGGTATTTCTAAAATTCACGTGATTAACCTTAGCGGTCGACACGTAGCACGAGAAAACTACTTTTCTCGTGCACTCTCGATTTGATATCGGTTGTGCAAGATTTCACGCGAGATTACGCGATATCTGTTGGATCATGTGGGATTGATTGACGGTGGAAATCGACCAAGCTAGTTGGTGAGCAGGTGATGTGATAGCCGTTGGATCAGACGGGACAGAGCGACAACGGATATTTGGAGCGCTAAAAGTCAAGTGTTAAAATGAATATGTCAATTTTGCGACACGTGGTTGACGGTGATTGGTCAATTTTGTTGTGAAGTCCACTGATTGAAATGCTTTCGATGTATACATGGGCCCATAAACCACAGGTCCACGCGCGAATTATGTAAAGATGCAGCTTTGCTGCATCTAAGTGGTATCAGAGCAGGGAAAGGTTTCCTGCAAGATGAGTTTGCGTGCAAAAGAAGGAGGTACACTTATGTTGAAGATTGGAGATTTTGTGGTCTTTATATTGTTGTATGAGTAGTAGCAAAAGAAGGTGAGAAGATTGCAACAACCTAGAGCCAGGAGTGCTCAAATGGTTCCAAAGAAGAGAGAACTAGAGAGATGCCAAAAGATTGATCTCAGAGGAGAGAAGCTGGGTGAGGGTGGGATTGATCGACGGTGGAAATCGACCAAGCTAGTTGGTGAGCGGGTGATGTGATAGCCGTTGGATCAGACGGGACAGATCGACAACGGATATTTGGAGCGCTAAAAGTCAAGTGTTAAAATGAATAGGTCAATTTTGCGACACGTGGTTGACGGTGATTGGTCAATTTTGCTGTGAAGTCCACTGATTGAAATGCTTTCGATGTATACATGGGCCCATAAACCACAGGTCCACGCGCGAATTATGTAAAGATGCAACTTTGCTGCATCTAAGTGGTATCAGAGCAGGGAAAGGTTTCCTGCAAAATGAGTTTGCGTGCAAAAGAAGGAGGTACACTTATGTTGAAGATTGGAGATTTTGTGGTCTTTATATTGTTGTATGAGTAGTAGCAAAAGAAGGTGAGAAGATTGCAACAACCTAGAGCCAGGAGTGCTCAAATGGTTCCAAAGAAGAGAGAACTAGAGAGATGCCAAAAGATTGATCTCAGAGGAGAGAAGCTGGGTGAGGTATCGTGTAGTAGGGAGGACTTGTTACTGTAGAGGTTTTGTTGCAGCTCACAGAAAGATCATAAAGGAAATTCCACAAAGGATGTGGGTAAAATTGTTAAGTGATGAAGAAGGCATACGACTAGGAAGTCATAAAATTTTTGTACCTCGGGAGCCTGATGCAGGTGCATCAACCCACCCCACGTCAAATTCAATTTTTCAAACCTTCGAGAAGTGAACATGGCCTAAAAGACAATATTTTCATTAAATCGATAAGATTTGTTGTAATTTGGTTGAGTGATCTTAGTGATTTTATGAGGAAGGATCAAATCTGGAATGATCTGATCCTCTATTTCTCCACTGCTATAAAATAGAGTCTTCGTGTTTTTGTAGAGGAGGCCCAGTATCGATGTAAGACTTGGTAGAGGGCCACCACTCCATGGGGCATATGTAATAATTTTCTGTAATACAATTATCTGTGTTTTCAATTCGTGGTTTTCTTTTGTTTCTTTGTATTAATGAAGATCGCGCTGTCGGAGTAGTGAAGGCTCTGCGCTAAATGACTATGTGTTTTGTGTTATTCATGAGGTTTGGTTGTGTGGTAGTATTCGTAGGCAGTAAGCAGTATCTCGTGCGGAAAAAACCTGGTAAATGGTATTTCTAAAATTCATGCGATTAACCTTAACGGTCGACACGTAGCACGGGAAAACTACTTTTCTCGCGCGCTGTCGATTTGATATTGGTTGTGCAAGATTTCACGCGAGATTACATGATATTCATTGGATCACACAAGATTGATCGACAGTGGAGATCAGCCAAGCTAGTTGGCGAGCGGGTGACGCGATAGTCATTGGATTGGACGGGATAGATCGACGGTGAAAATTTTTTGCACCAAAAGTGTTAAAATGAATACGTCAATTGTGCGACATGTGGTTGATGATGATTGGTCAGTTTTGTTGTTAAGTCTGCTGATTGAAATGCTTCCAATGTATACATGGGCCCATAAACCACAGGTCCACGCATGAATTATGTAAAGGTGCAACTTTGCTGCATCAAAGTGGTATTAGAGCAGGGAAAGGTTTCCTGGGAGATAGAGTTTGTGTGCAAAAGAAGGAGGTACAATTATGTTGAAGATTGGAGAGTTTGTGGTCTTTATATTGTCGTACAGGTAGCAGTAGAAGAAGGTGAAAATATTGCAGCAACGTAGAGCCAGGAGTGCTCAAATGGTTCCAAAGAAGAGAGAACCAGAGAGATGCCGAAAGACTGAGCTCAGAGGAGAGAAGCTTGGTGAGGTATCGTGTAGCAGGGAGGACTTGTTGCAGTAGAGGTTTTGTTTTAGCTCATAGAAAGATCATAAAGGCAATTCCACAAAGGATGTGGGTAAAATTGCTAAGGGATGAAGAAGGCATATGACTAGGAGGTCATAAAAGTTTTGTACCTCGGGAGCCTGATGCAGGAGTATAAACCCACCCCACGTCAAATTCAATTTTTCAAACCTTCGAGAAGTCAATGTGGCCTAAAAGACAATATTTTCGTTAAATCGATAAGATTTGTTGTAACTTGGTTCAGTGATCTTAGTGATTTTATGATGAAAGATTAGATCTAGAATGATCCAATCCTTTATTTCTCCACTGTTATAAAATAGAGTCTTCGTGTATCTGTAGAGGAGGCCCAGTATCGATGTAAGACCTAGTAGAGGGCCGCCACTCCATGGGGCATATGTAATAATTTTATGTAATACAATTATCTATGTGTTAAATTCGTGGTTTTTTTTGTTTCTTTGGATTAATCGCGCTGTTGGAGTAGTGAAGGCTCTGCGCTAAATGACATTGTGTTTTGTGTTATTCATGAGGTTTGGTTGTGTGGTAGTATTCATAGGCAGTAAGAAGTATCTCGCGCAGAAAAAACCTGTTAAATGGTATTTCTAAAATTCGCGTGATTAACCTTAGTGGTCGACACGTAGCATGGGAAAACTACTTTTCTCGCACGCTCTCGATTTGATATCAGTCATGCAAGATTTCATGCGAGATTACATGATATACATTGGATCATGCGGGGTTGATCGATGGTGGAGATCAACCAAGCTAGGTTGCGAGTGGGTGATGCGATAACCGTTGGATCAAATGGGACAGATCGACGATGGAGATTTGGAGTGTCAAAAGTCATGTGTTAAAATGAATATGTCAGTTGTGCGACATGTAGTTGATGATGATTGGTAAGTTTTGTTGTGAAGTCCACTGATTGAAATGCTTCCGATATATATGTGGGCCCATAACCCATAGGTCCTCGCGGAAATTATGTAAAGATGCAGCTTTGCTACATCAGAGAGATAGAGCCAAAAGGGGTTGTTGTGAAGGAGATATCAAGGGAGGTGCAAAGAGAGGGATAGAGAAAGAGTGGAAGGGAGTTGAATGAGGGTGGAGAGAGAGGGAGTGAAGGAGAGAGAGAGAGAGAGGTGAGGAGGTATAGAGAAGGAACAAGGAATGGAGAGGTAAAGAGGGAAAGAAGGTTGATAGTGAGGAAGGGAGAGAGAGGGAGAGTGAGGAAGAGAGGGGAAGATGAAGAGTGCATGAGAGAGTGAGTTAGCATGTGAGACAAATATGGCGACACCTTTAAGATGACCCATGTATGTACTTGTGTACATTATCATTAGGTTAGTGAGCTAGGTTTTGTTGGTGGATATGTGCCTCCATGGGTATAAATATGTTAGGCCAATGGGCTAGTCTACTAATGTGTTTTAAGGCCAAGATTCTTGCGTGGTCGAGATATAGAGTTTGTGTGTTCAAAAGCCAACAATCATGACAAATGTGATGTGTAAATTGCACATGTAGTAATAAATGACATCACGACTGTAAGCCAAGGGAAAAAAAATGGTATAGGGGCTAAGACTCTACAAAAATAAAGGTCACATGGTAGAACCTACACATGGTTCCTAATCTAAAGCATTATTATGGTTATAATATTCCTAACGTCATCTTTAGGAATAATAATAAAATACTTGAATCCTAAATTATAAAAGGTAAAAGAAATGGAACACGGGGGATTCAACTTCCTTTCCATTAGAGACTCCCAAGGGATGATGGTGGACCTAGTTCTAGGGAGAACCATAGGATCCCTAGATACTATACCCCAAGGACTCTAGGTGGTCCTAGGTACGAGGGTAGATTTCCTCGTGTTGCCTTAAGGAAGGTTGGAGCCTTGGAGGGAGAATTGTCCCTACATTGGCTTAGAGGGTACTGTGATACCCTTGAGGGCAGTAATAACTCCTAGACGCCACAAGGCTCCAATGCATCCATGGTTGGTTGAGTTAGACACCTAGAGGTAGTCACACATCCCAAGGTATTCCATGGGAAAAGAAAGGGGTGCTCTACTTAGGTGTGGCATTGATGAGGTATGTAATCCTATTGGTTTTAGAATTTCGAGGTTTGGAACATTGGTCATATTCATATTTGATATCAGACATGTAATTGACTTGAGTAGTCATTGTCATAATGGATTCATGGCCCCAGCTCAGGGTTGACCAACTACTGAAAGGGCTAGAGTTGTGTGATATATGGTTGGTTGGTACATTTAAGGTTTGCAATCAGTCGAAATATTTTAACATATAAGTATTTGAAACTTGTTTTATGTATGCCCATGGTTTATCTTTTATGGTTTTTATTGCATGTTATTATGTCATGTTATGTATATTTATCTTTTATGATTATGGTAGTGGTGTTAGTGGTAGCTGCATCACCTGAGTTAGGTGAATTGGGTATGTTACAAGTCCCAATATATAAGTATCAAATTCATGATACAACATCATTGGTGATTGTTTCAACCCATACAAGGAATTTTTTAGCATGGATACTAGCTATTTCTTTCCTTTCCTTTCACAACAAATCCTTTTAGTTGCTTCATGTAGATTTCTTCTTCCATATCCACACAAAGAAATGCTATGTTCACATCCATATGTTTTACTTCAAGATCAAAAGAAGCACAATATTTAAAAGAAATCTAATAGAATTAAACTTTGGAACAAGAGAAAAAATATCAGCAAATTTAATTCCTTGTAACTAAGAGTAACCATTTCCTACTAACTAAGCTTTTCATTTCTCCATTTTTCTTTTGAATTTAGCTTCCAATTGAACACACGTTTACTTCCAATGGGCTTTCCTCTAGCTAACAAATCCTCTATATTCAAAGCCACATTCTTGTCCAAGGCTGCCATTCCTTTAGCCATGGCCTTTTTCCAGAGTTTTACATCATCTAGATCCAATACCTCCCTAACAATTCTAAGATCATCATTAGTAATAAACAAGGAAAATATTGAACGAAAATAATGTGAAGCATACATTTTTGGCTGCCTTCTTTCCCTAATCAATATCCTCAATGGCAAAGTCTATGGTTCTTCTTATTCTTTTTCTTGTTCTTCTATAGAGTCTAGTTCATCATCTTTAATTCAAGCTTTGTATTTTTTGGTGCCTTTTCACTTTGTAATACTTCTTTTTTGACAAGATCTTTGAATTCTTTAAATACCACAACTCGACTCTATACTATATTCTTAGTTTCTAGGTTCTAAACATTATAACCTTTTAGACCATCTTTATATCGAATAAATTTACACTTTTTTGTTTTCATAACTAGCGTACTCCTACTCTCCTTTGGAACATGTACATAAGCATCACAACCAAATGACCTAAGGTGTTTCTGAGAAGGATTCTTACAAGTCCATGCCTCATGTGGAGTCTTATCATCCAACACTAATGGGGGTGATCTATATATTAGGTAACAAGCAATGTCCATGGCCTTTACCTAGAATTCCTATGAAATAGACACCACTGAGCATGCCCTTTGATTTCTCCATTCACATCCTATTCATCCCTTCTGCAACTCCATTTTGATGAGGTGTGTATGGAGTACTATTTTTTCTTTTTATACTGCATTTTTTTATAGAATTCTTCAAATTGACTCCCACATAATTTTCCACCATTATTTGTCCTAAGCACCTTAATTTTCTTCTCTATTTGATTTTCGACAAGATCCTTAAACTCTTTGAAATAAATATATTTATTCCTTGAAAAGTCATTTATTAATGAGACATAGTACATATATTTTCCCAATGATTGAAGTGACAGAGGTCCAAACACATCATTGTGTACTAGTTGGAAGAAACTCCTTGAAATAAATATATTTATTTCTTGAAAAGTAATTTATTAATGAAACATAGTACATATATTTTCCCAATGATTAAAGTGACACAGGTCCAAACACATCATTGTGTACTTCTTGGAAGAATCCTACATGATTTTACTTCTTATGTAATCTTTTTTTGGAAAATATTGGTACCAATTCCTAGTAAAAACTTTATAATAGAGTTTTTATATTTTAAATTTAGAAAATATATAAATATATGAAATTCAACCAAAAAATAGTTTTTAGTCTTTAAATATACCTCTTATTATTTTATTATTTTATTTTAATCATTTCAACAATAATATATATACTTCATAATATATATACTTCATAGTTATTATTTTAAGCAGCCAGCATTGTTATTTAAATGTTTTATTTAATTATAGAAAAATACAATTTAATATGATATGACTTATTCATGTGTTAGTTACAAATATCTTTGTCTCATTTATAGACAAATGACTTTTTTCACCTTAATGCAGAAAGACAATTTCAATCAAACAAGATTGTGTTTTTTTTTATTATTTAAAATACATTTTTAAATGTATAAATAAATATAGCATGCTAAAAAACTTTAACCAACTTAAATTCTATAAATCCAACCACATACATTTAAGTTTTTAAAAATCTCTACTAATTTATTTTTTTAAATAAAAGGAAAAAAAGCATTTTATCTATAATTTAGAAATCACTCTGGTCCGCCCTGGAGTATGCCGTAAAACTGCGTCTACTTGGCTAAGAGCTCATCTTTCTCGGACGTAAGGAAACAGGTTAACGGCCCAAGACCCAAGGCATCTGGCAGGAGTGAAAGCCTGCTCCCTTACGGACCACCAGCGGGTTATTACAGGTGGCGTGGTTTTCCTTGATAACAGTGATGAGTCAAACCGACATTCGCGGATAGCAGCCAGAGATGGCTGTCCTGTTGGTTTGACCCCTGAGTTTGATAGGTTTTGCCACCTTCGGAAAAAAAATAGAAATCACTCTGGTAAAACCCCGTGACTTTGAAGTCAAAATGGTTAAAAGACCCGCAAATAAAAAAATTCATAGCACTGGAAGGAGTCCAAAATAAACTTACGGCTGAGAAGACTTTATAAGACCCGCTCAACTGATGGTGAAACCCACCACCTATGGCAGTTACTTTTCCCTGTCGTCACAGATTTTGACGCATACTGACTGGGGAGTCTTGCCGGCGCGTTGAAACGCGCTGCTGCCCGCGTAGCACGACTCTTCTTCTGCACAAAGCACAACAAGTTATATGTGTAGGATCTCCCTCATTCACGCCAAATCCTCTGAGCCCGTGATTTTTGAGTTTTCGCTAACAAGAAACTGAAGGCTGCCATTGCCAATTCGATTCCGCTTCCCTTCTATATGTATCACATATAGTTTTCGAAGGCTGTCAAATATGAAGGCATGTCACTACTCTAACTCTATTCAATCACAAATTCTGCAATTGTGAATTATCCAAACAACTCACTGACGATGATGGCCTTGCATGTGTTATATTTGCAGAAAATGGTGTTGAAAGTGACGATCGATGACGCGAAAAGAAAGAGAAGGGCTATGTGAGCTGTTGCAGCTATTGAAGGTAAACAATCAATCCAATATTTTATGCATTGCAATTCTGGGTTTTCAGTAGTGATATGATATTGCAATTTTGGGTTTTGAGTAGTGATATGATATTTGATTGCAGGTGTAGAGTCTGTTGCAGCTGATATGCAGTGGAGGGAGATAACTATGATCGGAGAAGCAGATCCCGTGCTTCTGGCAAAGAAACTGATGAAACTCGGATTCAGACTCCAGAGAGCTGCTGAGCTTGGGTCCTGCCAAAGAAGAGAAGGTGGCTGCAGAGACTCCGACAATTGTATATCATCATGAAGTGAATCCTCATTATGGGTACGGGCCTTATGAAGGATACTCATTATACTGTCGTGAGAGGTGAGGATCCCAATGGCTGCACCATCTGTTAGATCTATCTCGTCCTCTTTCTTTTTTATGGGGGAAAGTATGAGCAAGGGAGTGACAACTGGTGGTCTCAAAGGAATTTCGGTAGACATTAAAAGTTGTTTGTAATGCTGCAGCAGCTGGGAATTAGTTATCTTCAGAGGTAATGGACTTACCTTCATTAAATATACATATACATGTACTAGGCCTACAGGTATTAAGGTCTCCTTTCATGGAATGGGAACATTTTCGTATTAAGGTCTCCTATTTTTGAAAAATGATGCATTTTAGATGGGAAGATTCAACAATTATGAATGAAAATGGTGTACAATATCACCATCAAATCCAATCCAGACAAATTGGGTACCAAAAGAAGGAGCGTCTCAAACTCGTATGACCACAACAAACAGTCTCTCTACCTTATCATACTTGCGTGGGATAGATAATTGTTGAAGATGCGGGAACTTTTCTGCAAATGTAAAAGCTTTACTTTACATCTAAGATTTTTTCAATCTAAAATTTATGGACTATTCGTTGTATATATTTTGTAGTATTGAAAACGAATAATATTTTACTTCTGGGGAACCCAATGCACTAAATAGCCCGAGACAAAAGGTATTATATATTAACTAGCAACAAGTTTGAAGTTACTATGAGGGCACATTTTTCCAACCATATATTAGATTGGAGATGAGTTTATTTACAATTGCAAATACACGCTTATCTTCTAAGTATATGTTAAATCACTTATTAAATTCATTCTTATGTTATGTCAAATTAACATGAACTACTGTTAAAATTTATTTAATTAGGAGGAAAATGTAAATTAGAGATCAAATATGATATTAGACATTTTTGGACTAGTAGAAACTTCATTAAACAGATAAAAGAAATGAATTACATTAAATACATACAATTTATCATAGGGCTATATAATATATAAACTCTTAGGAACCCTAGTTGGGAAAACCATAAAAACTATAGCTACCACCAAAAAACCACAATAATTAATCATCAATAATGGAATCTCTTCACTAGCACAAACATCTAGTTTGTATTACATAAGATCCACATAACAACATTAGTGTTTCATAGGGTTTACAAATCCTAGCAATGTTGCATCAGAAAGTAAATGACAAAAAAAAAATTAGTGCTATCCTCCAAATCCACATGTACATCCAAGCATTTGAATCCTCAAACTATAAATCTTTAAAACTAGTATCAATGAAACCCCCAGGACCTCCATGGAACAGAGGATATAATGATACAATCTTCTTCCTAGAAAATCTCCACATTGAGGTTAAGAACCTGTTGATAGTGTTGGACCTGCCAACATTCAAAGGGGTCTTCTTGTTATGCAATCCTAATTAGATCTCACACTATTTGGTATAGGAGCCCAATTCGGATTATGGCCCGACTGTTGTCTACTTAAAGATTTGCCTTGGATTTAGTTGTAAGCAATAGAGAGAATAACATATGTGACTTGAAAAGGAAAGAAAGTGTGCTTGGTGAATGTTCGATTGTAGGTGCATCAAGGTTCTTCTACTGTAGAGGGGAGAGAAAGTGAGCCTCTAGGAGAGGGGTAATAGTACCACTCTAATAAAGACACACATAAACATGAATGTTTCGCCTAACATCCAGTGGAATAGTCCATAAAGACGTGGTGATCGTTACAACCATTACAACACATTCTCAATAGAATAAGCACTAAAATAACCAAAATAGTTCAACTGCCTTAGTACTAAAGAAAGCAAACATGAATCATAACCATTCACAAAATAGTCTTACAAACATTCATAATCCATGTATGAAAAAATGTTAGCCATCAAGCTTCAAATATTAAGTAAAAGTCCCAAGATGCATGAATACAATGAACATCGCTTGCTCCAGTAGTGGAGCGTTGGAGCCACTACTTGCTCCCCAAAAATACTAAGTTGTCCCTCTTATGCCTTATGAGAGAAGCCAAGGTTAAAAGTCATTTACATGAGAAATGAGGATCTATTTATAACTTGAGGAATGACCTTTCATATCCTCATGACTCTTGGATTTCTAACTTCTAGTGACCTTCGGACTTCTGCAATCTTTGGAGTTCCAAATGACTTTTGGAATTACATATAACTTTTTGTATTACATGTCCTTTGGACTTCCATGACTCTTGGACTTCTACTTGTTTGTATTTTACAATAATTATAATAATACATTTTGACTTCAACATCATCATATAACGAGACTAGACATGTCACTATCTTGGCTGACTAGGACTGACACTCACTGATGACATGAACATTCTTCTGTGGTGACATAACTGCCACTATATATGTTCTTTGTTCATCTTGAGGCCAAGGTGGAGGAATTCAAGAGGTTCACCTTCAGCACCAGAAATTTCAATTCATATGACCCGCATCGATTAGTGGAAGACTATTGTGCAAGAATGTATCATCCTTGAATCCATGGGGCATGTCATTGGCCCGAGGAATAATGGTGGCGTAGTTGCAGGCGATTTAGACAAACGCCCAAATCCTGATATAATTTCCTCTAATTCTGGTGGAGTTCCCTCTGCTTCCTGCACTAGAGTATTAGTCATCTATTTCTAGATAGACTATTCATAAATTTCCCTTTTTTCCTTCAAAATCACCACTCTTTCCCCCTTAATCACCCCAACCCTTGTTATCGGGTATAATTTATCTCATAGCGCCTCTTTTCCTTTATCGCGACTATAGTTCCATAGGAATTATAAAATACACTATCGAAGGGGTTTTTAAATGGATTTAACACTATTGTGTATAAAATACACTATCGGCGATTCTACACTACCATAGTGCGGTTACCAGTGGAATTACACTATCGACGGTTATAAATGGTCGTAGTGCTATTTCCAAAGAAATTACACTATTGGCGGGCTTTTTCAATGGAAAGCATTAATACACAGAATACACTATCGGCGGGTCTTTTCAAAGGAATGCGCTATACTCATATACATTATCAGCACTTTAAACTATCGGCCCTTTACAATGCTCCTTCCCTGATGCGATAACACGCAGTGTTATCGGAAATCGCAATCGGCGACTTCAATGCCTCTTGCCTAACTCTTCCTGCTTGGGTCTTGCGATCTGATAAGCCATGGACCGATATATTATAAAAACAACCCTTATAAGGTTTCGGATCTGGTAGTATTACACTATCGGCTTTCGGTGCTCCAAAGGGTTAGCTCCTCTCTACTATAGTTCTGCGATGCGATATTGGTTCGGACCTGATATGGGTATAAGCCAGGTATAATAATGTTTCAAGTCCAGAACTTCATTCTGTCTAAGTCTTTTCACGGTTTTCTTATGTAAAACAGAGTTTCCGCTTGCAGAACTCAACAATGCTTATAAGGGAAACAGGCACTTCGATACGAAGGGAAAGCGCTCCAATAGGCTTAAATCTAAGTGTTAGTTGGAAAACAAGGTTGAATCACCATTAATAAGGCTCAGAAGAAAACAAAACAAAACCAATACATGCATAAACACTATTTAATAGGAAAACACAATTTAGATGCACAGGAAGGCTTTCGGAGGTCACCACGCCTCCAGGATCGATCAATACATAGAGAAAAATCCCTCTTCCTTTGATAAATAAGCATAAAATCATGCGGTCAAAAATCCCATTACAATAGCATCCAAATTACATTTATACTGGTCTGTATTAACAACCAGATCCCTAAAATAGAGGCTTAATTTAATACAATTATCAGTTTAGTGGAACATCCTCCTCGAGAACCTCCACTTTGCTTAACTAATCCTATATGTTCAGCGAGTTATTCTCCTCAAGAACCTCCACTACAACTTATCTATTTAACATTTATTACAACATGATTTAGTCCTATATTCTATCACTATGTTAAGCTAGAAAAACATGGAAATTTATGGCTAAAGGATCCCACTCCTTTGCTTGTAGATTTTTTTGTGTTTTTATAATAAATTTGAAGATTTTCCCTCCAAGTCTCATGCTCCTGCATCAGACTCCTAAGGATTCTTCATGGGCTTCTGTCCATGAGCTCTTTTACAGAACTTCCTAGCTTCTGTAGCATGCTTTCTATTACCCAGGTAGCTTTAGCAATTGGTTGATCCTTCCATTTTACCAAATACTGAAAGTACTCCTATCCTTTGGTCTTGTTGAACATCTTCTTGTCCAAAATCCTTTCTGGCTGTAACTCTTTTGCTTTAGGTAATTTCTTTACTCAGTCAATCTCTTATGTCTCTTGATCTTGCGTTGTATCATCTACAATTTCACCTTCATACTTGTATAGGTCAACAACAATGAAAATTGGGGATATTCCAACATCAGGGGGTAATTCAATCTCATATGCATTTGCAAAAAACTTTCTTAATACTTTGCATGGTCCAATTTTCTTGAACTTCAATTTGTTATACTCTCTTTTTGGAAATATTTCATTTCTGAGGTGTGCTAAAACCAGATCTCCAGCTTCAAAGATTACCTCTCTTCTTCTCATGTCTTCTCTAGTCTTGTACTTGATGTTGCTATCCTGTAGCTACTATTTCACTTGTTCATGTATTTCTTGCATTTCTGAAGCAAAATATTCTCCCTCTGCACTTCTCATCTCATCTTTTCCCAAGTTTCTCAACTTAGATACTCCTCTTGGATGCATTCCATAAAAAATATGGAATGGACTCTGTCCTGTACTCCTGTTAGGTGAGTCATTGTATGCATATTCAACTTGTGCCAACACTTGATCCCACTATTTTGGATGTTTTGTAATAATACTCCTTAAAAGATTTCCCAAACTCCTGTTCACAACTTAAGTCTATCCATCAGTCTATGGATGATAGGTAGAACTGAAACTCAGTTTAGTTCCCAATTTCTTCCATAGTGTTCTCCAGAAATTTCCAGCAAGTTTGGAATCTTTGTCTGAGACAATACTCTTAGGCAACCCATGCAATCTTACTATCTCCTTGAAAAACAAATTAGCAATGTGAGTAGCATCACTAGTTTTATAGCATGGAATAAAATGTGCCATTTTTGAAAATCTGTCCACTACAACAAAAATTGAATCATTACCCCTTTGAGTCTTTGGTAAGCCCAAAACAAAATCCATACTTACCATATCCCAAGGCCTATCTAGAATTGGTAATGGAACATACAAACCTATGTTTTGGCTTCTTCCCTTTGCATATTGACAGATTTTACAAGTTCTCACATACTTTTCCACATCAGATCTCATTTTTGGCCAGAAATAAAATCTGTTCAACTGTTCATAAGTCTTCTCTATGCCAAAATGTCCTGCAAGTCCTCCACTATGTTTCTCTTTGATTAAATTCTCTCTCATAGAACAATTTGGTATGCACAACTGATTTCTCTTAAACAACAGTCCATCTTGTAAGAAATAATCCAACCATTTACTCCTATCCATCAAAACAGGATTCTTACAAGTTTCAAATGCCTCTTTAAAATCTAAATCTGTCTCATATAATTCTTTAAGAAAATCAAAACCTAACACTTGAATTTGACTTTCTTGAAGTAATATATTTCTCCTACTTAAGGCATCTGCAACTTTATTTGATTGGCCATTTATATGTTTCAAGACAAAATGGAAACCTTGAAGATACTCTACCCATTTAGCATGTTTCTCGATAAGCTTTGGCTGCTATATAATATACTATAGTGCATGGTTATTTGAATGAAGTATGAACTCCTTTGACATTAGATAATGTCTCCACTTCTTGAATGATTGCACAACTGCATAGAACTCTTTATCATAAGAAGAATACTTCTTTTTGGACTCATTCAGCTTTTCACTAAAATAAGCTACAGGTCCGTCTTCCTGACTTAAAACACCTCTAATAGCTTCTCCGTTGGCATCACACTTCACTTGGAAAGGTTTATTAAAATTAATTAGAACCAAAATAGGCTTTCCAGTGATTTTCTTCTTCAACAGCTGAAAATTGTTTTCTGCTTCAGTAGTCCATCTAAATGGTTGTTTATCCTTCTTTATGGTCTCAATAATAGGTTTATTGATCTTACTAAAATTCTTTATGAATTTCCTATAAAAACTAGCAAGACCATGAAAACTTCTTACCTCAAAACCACTTTTAGGTGAGGGCCACTCCATGATTGCCTTGATCTTTTTTGGATCCATCTTTAGCCCTTCAGCAAAAATAACAAAACCTAAGTACACTACCTCTTCTTTCATGAATGAACACTTCTTCAAATTCAGCAATAATTTCTCTTGGTGTAGCCTTTGTAAGACATAATTCAGATGTCTCATGTGCTCCTCTTTAGACCTACTGTAAGCTAATATATCGTCTAGATATACTATTACAAATTTACCAATAAATTCCTTAAGAACTTCATTCATGAGTCTCATAAACGTACTTGGTGCATTTGATAACCCAAAAGGCATTACTCTCCACTCATGCAATCCCTCATTTGTCTTAAAAGTAGCTTTCCACTCATCCCATTCTCTTATCCTTATCTGATGATACCCACTTTTAAGATCTAGTTTTGTAAAATACTTTGCTACACTCAAGCAATCCATTAAATCTTCAATTCTAGGTAAAGGAAATCTGTACCTGATTGTGATTTTATTGATGGCTCTTGAATATGTACACATTCTCCAGCCTCTATCTTTCTTTGGACTCAACACTGATGGTACTGCACAAGGACTTAAGCTTTCTCTTATCAGTCCTTTGTCAAGCAATTCCTAAACCTGCTTCCTAACCTCTTCATTTTTATGTAGGAGTCATTCTATAAGCTGCTTTGTTAGGTAGACTTTCTCCAGGAATCAAATCCATATGATGGCTTATTCTTCTAATGGGTAGCAACTCATTAGGCAAATCGTCAACAATGATATCACAATAGTTGTCCAACATTTATTGAATTTCAATGGGTAAATCAAAAACTTTAGTGGAAGTCATTATTACCTTGGGCTTGCAGATTACATCAAAATTAACCTCATTCTCTTCAATCTGCTACAAGTATTCCTTTCCTCCCAATAACAGTGTTTTTTTTATCAGTCTTCTTTCCTGATGCATATTCTTCTTCCATAGGCAGCAACATATGATTGATACCATCTTTACCAAACTTGTAAGTGTTTCTTTTCCGATCATGCATAGTTCCTCTGTCATATTGCCAACGTCTTCCAAGCAATATGTGACACACATCCATTGGCATCACATCACATACAATTTTTTCCTTATATTTGCCCAACTACAACTCCACTTCACACTGTTCAGTCACTAACAGCTGATGTCCCTTTTGTAACCATGACACCTTGTAAGGTGTTGGATGTTTCATTATCTTCAGCTTCAATTTCTCCACCACTTCTGTAGAGACCAAATTATCAATGCTGCCACTATCAATGATCATCTGATAGCATTTCCCTTGAACCTTACACACTGTTATGAACAAAGTCTTTCTTTGTGATGGTTCAGCTATCTCCTTTGCTGGCTTGAGCAAAACTTTATTGATTACCAAAGATTCTCCTCTCTCTCATATATTTTCTTCTTCTGCCACTGTTGTTGTTGTTGTTGTTTCTCCCTCAACTGGAGCAACAATTGCATTCCTTTGGCTTGTTCCTACATTCTTTGGGCAGTCAAAAGCTCTGTGTCCCAGTTTGTTACATCTGTAACATCTTACTTCCTTTCCTCTTCCTCTGCCTCCTCTTCCTCTAGAGAAACTCCCTCTGCCACTTGCATCACCATGCTGGGTTGAGCTGTTGCTAGCTCCATCTTTAGGTGCTGTAGATCTTCCTCTACCACCTTGACTTCCTCTTCCTCGGAAAGTACCTCTCCCTTTGGAAGACTGCTTCCTCATGAGTTTTTCTTCAACTTTCAGTACCATCTGATAAACTTCCTCTACTGTTTTAGGAGACAATATACTTATCTCATCTTGAATGTCCATCCTAAGGCCATTCACATATCTAGCCACCTTCTCATCTACATCGTGAGTTTTTCCAGCTCTTATGCTTACCTTATAGAATTCTTCTGTGTATTCTTTTACTGTCATAGACCTCTGTCTAAGATTCTGCATTTGTCTAAACAAGGTTTGTTGATAATTACTTGGTAGAAACTTACCTCTTAGCTTTGCTACCATCCTGCTCCAATTTTTGATAGGTTGCTTGCCAAGTCTCTTTCTTTCTGCCTGCACACCATCCCACCAAAGCGCTGCATGGCCTTTTAGCTTGGTGACAACAAACTTTACTTTATTCTCATCTTTTGTTTCTTCATAGTCAAAGAATTTCTCCATGCCATTAATCCAGTCTATCGATTCTTCTGGATTCAATCCTCCCTCATATATTGAAACCTCAGTCTTCGGCCTAGCTGTGGCTCTCAACATTGACTGGAAGAATATCATTTTAGGAGTAACTGCTACAGCTTCCTCCTCTCCTTCAGATTCAACCTCAGGCTCACTAACATCCCCATCATCTATATTTCTCCCTGTTGTTAATGCCTCTAATCTTGCTTGCATATGTTGCACAACTTCCATCACTTCAGCATTCGCAATTGGCTGTCCTCTTCTACCACGTCCTCGTCCAATTCTAAAAGCCATATTAACTTTCCTTCTTCCACTTCTGAGATTCAATTTGTTGGGTATGGAGCCTGATTATCTTCTGTATTCAAAGGTCACGGCCAGATGTATACCCCAGGAAGATTGTACACCCCTCCACGTGAGGGGGGTGCGGCTGGGACTTATCCCCCCTATGGGGGTTCGGGAGGGTCGATCCCCCCCGACTGGGGGATCCAGGGGCAGCGCCCCTGAAGTCAAGAATAGATGTAAAATTGCCTTGTAAAAGTCTAGTAATTTCTAGTCAATCTCGGTCGTTCATTAGGCGTAGATCTAACAGTAGAATTTATGTTTAATTTAGGGTTTTTTGCCCTAGAAGGCAACTCCTCACTATATTTGAGGGAATTGTATTGCGTCTATGTATATCTGAAGATCTGTATTCTGAGTGAGGAAAAGAGAGGAGATTGAGAGCGAAGAGGGAGTTACAACGGATCTACTATAGGTTGTATCTCTTCAGTTTGCTAGATAATATAATAAAAGAAGGACTAGCTATTTCTCCATGGACATAGCCCAAACTGGGTGAACCACGTATATCTGTGTATCTCTTGTTTTATGCATTTTCTATGTTTATATTTATACAATATTTTATGTGTTCCATTGCTCTGTAATAGGAGATAAGGGTTCCTGGTTCGAGTGGGAGCAATGGCGGAAGATGGTAGTTTTAGGATCGAAAAATTCAATGGCCAAAACTACCAGTTGTGGAAGATGCAGATGGAAAATTATCTGCATTAGAAAGAATTTTACCTACCATTGAGTGGAAAGACAAACAAGCCAACGAGTATGATAGACACAGAATGGAATATCTTCGACAGAAAGGAACTTAGAACAATACAACTATGCCTAGCGGTGTCGGTAGCATTTAATATTTCAAAGGAAATGACAACAGAGGGTTTAATGTCGGCACTAGCCAAACCATATGAAAAACCCTCAGCCTCAAATAAGGTATTTCTTATGAAGCGTTTATTTAATATGAAGATGTTAGAAGGTGGATCTATTGCAGACCATTTAAATGATTTTAATACACTTGCAAGCCAATTAAGTTCTGTAGGGGTAAATTTTGACGATGAAGTAGGGCTCTGTTATTTCTGTGCTCATTGCCAGAAAGTTAGAATGGTTTAGTTATGGCCATTAGTAACTCTGTCTCTAGATCTAGTACTTTAAAGTTTTATGATGTTGTCAATGCAATCCTTAGTGAGGAAATGCGACGGAAAAGCTCCGGTGAGACATCAGGTAATGCTTTGACTGCAGAGACTAGGGGAAGAAAAATGGAAAGAGGAAAGAGCCCAAGATATCATAGTAAGTCAAGAAAAGGCAGATCCAAGTCCAGATCGAGGATAGTGTGCTAGAAATGCGGGAAGAAAGGACACCTGAAGAAAGACTGCAAGTCTCGGAAGGGAAAAGAAGGAGATGCACAGCAAGAAAATAATCATGAAGCGAATGTAACAGGTGATGTGTTGCAAGATGCTTTGATTCTTTCACTAGAAAATATTATTGATGCCTGGGTCGTAGATTCAGGGGCCTCATTCCATGCCACACCTGATAAGAAACATTTTCATGATTATGTTCAAGGAGATTTTGGACAGGTTCGATTGGGTGATGATAAACCCTGTAAAATCGTTGAAATGGGTACAATTTTCATAAAACAACAGAATGGAAATAAATGGCTATTGAAGGAGGTAAGGCATGTTCCAGATCTGAAGAAAAATTTGATTTCAACAGGGAAATTGGGAGGTGAAGGTTGTGTAACTACTTTCACAGATAAAACCTGTAAGGTCACTAAAGGATCCCTAGTAATAGCGAAAGGAGGAAAGGTTGGTACATTGTATTTATGCAATGGTATTTCTAATTCTGTTAATGCTTTAACCTCTACAGGAGAAGATATGGCATTATGGCATCATAGGCTTGGGCACATGAGTGAGAAGGGGATGCAGACTCTTCACTCAAGAAATTTGTTGCCAGGTTTGAAGCATGTTGATTTAAAATTCTGTGAGAATTGTGTTTATGGAAAACAGAAGAGAGCCAGATTCCTTAGAGTTGGGAAAGAAAAGAAGAACAAAAAATTAGAGCTTGTGCATACAGATGTATGGGGACCTGCTCAGGTATCATCTCTTGGGGGCTCCCGTTATTATATTACTTTTATTGATGATGCAACTAGAAAAACCTGGATTTATTGTATTCGAAATAAATCTGATGTATTTGATACTTTCAAGAAATGGAAAGTTTTGGTTGAAAATGAGACAGGAAAAAGGTTGAAGTGTCTCAGATCAGATAATGGAGGTGAATATTGCAGCAAAGAGTTTGATAGGTACTGTTCAGAGAATGGAATTCGTAGAGAGAAGACAGTTCCAGGAACACCACAAGAAAATGGCATGTCAGAAAGGATGAATAGGACAATCATGGAGCGTGCAAGGTGCATGAGATTGCATGCATGATTGCCTTTACAATTTTGGGCAGATGTTGTAGATACTACTGTTTATCTAATAAACAGAGGGCCTTCAAGTTCCTTGGATGGTGGTATTCCAGAGGAGGCATGGATAGGTAAAAAGGTAAACTACTCTTTTTTAAAGACTTTTGGTTGTGAAGCCTTTGTCCACATTAGCAAAGAAAATAGAACAAAGCTTGAGGCAAAATCAAAGAAATGTACTTTTATTGGATATGGTGTTAATGATTTTCGTTATCGCTTTTATGATTATGAAAAACACAAAATCATTAGGAGCAGAGATGTCATATTCAATGAAAAGGTTTTGCATAAGGATCAACAGCAGGAAAAGAAATAAGAAAAATAAAACAGAGAATACACAGTGCTTGACGAGATCATAGAAAAAGTGATGGTGCCTGAAAATCATAATGATCAACAGCCAGAACAACAACCACAACAACAACAAGCACTTCAGACACCTAAAAGTGGTGTTAGAAGATCTACTAGGACAAGTAGACCCCCTGAACGATACTCTCCTTCATTATATTATGTATTGTTGACTGATTTTGGTGAACTAGAATGTTAGGAAGAAGCAGTGCAAGTAGAAACCATGAAGAAGTGGGAGCAAGCCATGAAAGAAGAGATGGACTCCTTAGCACATAACTAGACTTGGGACTTACTCAGGTTGCCTGCAAGTAAAACAACATTGTAGAATAAATGGGTTTACAAATTGAAGGAAGAAGATGGAGGTAGGAAAAGGTATAAAGCTAGACTTGTGGTGAAAGGGTTTGCACAGAAAAAGGGTATCGAATTTGATGAGATATTTTCTCCTGTTGTCAAAATGACTTCAATCAAAACTATTCTAAGTCTAGTAGCAGCTGAAGATTTGCATCTTGATCAGTTAGATGTATAGAAAACCTTTCTCCATTGTGATTTGGAGGAAGAGATATATATGCAGCAGCCACAAGGATATGAGGTAAAAGGGAATGAGAAACTAGTGTGCAGGTTGAAGAAGAGCTTATATGGCTTAAAACAGGCTCCAAGACAGTGGTGTCTAAAATTTGACAGGTTTATGTCTGAACAAGGTTATACTAGATGTCACTCTGATCATTGTGTTTATCTCAAAAGGCAAAATGATGGCAGCTATATTATATTGTTATTGTACGTAGATGACATGCTTGTTGCAGGTTCTAACATGTAGGAAATAAATGTGCTCAAAAGAAAATTGGCAAATTCATTTGCAATGAAGGATTTCGGTGCTGCAAAACAAATCCTTGGTATGAGAATAACTAGAGACAGGAAGAATCACAAATTAACATTGTCTCAAAGTGAGTACATAGAAAAGGTGTTGAAAAGGTTTAATATGCAGAATGCAAAACCAGTTAGTATACCTTTGGCTAGACATTTCAAATTAAGTGAGGCATGTCCCAAGACTCAGAAAGAAATGGCTCATATGTCTAAAGTTCCATATGCATCAGCAGTTGGAAGCTTAATGTATGTAATGGTTTGCACAAGGCCTGATATTGCACATGCAGTGGGAGTTGTAAGCAGGTACATGAACAACCCAGGAAAAGAACATTGGATGGCAGTGAAGTGGATTCTTAGGTATTTGAGAGGTACCACAAATCAAGCATTATGCTTTGGTGGTTCAAACATTGCTCTACAGGGATATGTTGATGCAGATATGGCAGGTGACAGAGATAACAGGAGGAGCACTATAGGATATGTGTTTACTATAGGTGGAACAACTGTCAGTTGGGTCTCAAAACTAAAAAGTGTTGTTGTACTCTCAACAACAGAAGCGAAGTATGTTGCTGCTACAGAGGCTAGTAAAGAAATGATTTGGTTACAAAGGTTTCTGGATGAATTGGGTAAGAAGCAGGAGTTGGGCAGGTTATACAGTGATAGCCAGAGTGCCATACATCTTGCAAAGAACTCTTCATTTAATTCCAAGACTAAGCATAAACAGCTCAAGTACCATTTCATACGGTCAACGTTGGAAGATGGACAGTTGAAGCTGGAAAAGATACACACTAGCCAGAATCTTGAAGATATGTTAACAAAAGTTGTAACTAGGGAGAAACTGAGAATTTGCTCAATTTCAATTGGTCTTCAAGTATGATGAAGAAGATGAGAAACAATTAGGTCCAACGTGGAGTCATTGTCTAGCAAATGAAGCAGCGGTGGAGTTGCTATAATCAGTCTCAAAGTGGGAGATTGTTGGGTGTGGAGCCTGATTATCTTTTGTATTCAAAGGTCTTAGCTGGATGTATACCCAAAGAAGATTGTACACCCCTCCACACGGGGGGGACTTGTCCCCCCCGCAAGGGTTCGGGGGGGGGGGGGGGGGGTGATCCCCCCTGGCTGGGGGGTCCGGGGGCCAGTGGCAGTTTGGGGGCAGCGCCCCCGAAGCTAAGAATAGATGTAAAATTGCCTTGTAAAAGTCTAGTAATTTCTAGTCAATCTAGGCTGTTCATTAGGCGGAGATCTGACGGTGGAAGTTATGTTTAATTTAGGTTTTTTTTCCCTAGAAGGCAACTCCTCACTATATATGAGGGAATTGTATTGCGTCTATGTATATCTGAAGATCTGTATTCTGAGTGAGGAAAAGAGCGGAGATTGAGAGCGAAGAGGGAGTTACAACGGATGTGCTGTAGGTTGTATCTCTTCAGTTTGCTGGATAATATAATAAAAGAAGAGCTGGCTGTTTCTCCGTAGATGTAGCCCAAACTGGGTGAACCACGTATCTTTGTGTCTCTCTTGTTTTATGCATTTTCTATGTTTATATTTCTACATTATTTTATGTGTTCAATTTCTCTATAATATATAATTTTCTAACACAATTCAGTGTCAAAAGGCAGCTCTAATACCACTAATGGTGGCCTGGTTGCAGGCGATATAGACTAACGCCCAAATCCTGATATAATTTCCTCTAATTCTGGTGGAGTTCCTTCTGCTTCCTACACTGGAGTATCAATCATATATTTCTAGACAAACTATTCATAAATTTCCCTTTTTACGTTCAAAATCACCATTCTTTCCCCCTTAATCACCCCAACCCTTGTTATCGGGTACAATTTATCTCATAGAGCCTCTTTTCCTCTACTGGGACTATAATTCCATAGGAATTATAAAATACACTATCAGAGGGGTTTTTGAATCGAATTAACACTATTGTGTATAAAATATACTATTAGCGGTTCTACACTACCATAGTGCGGTTACCCATGGAATTACACTAGCGGCGGTTATAAATGGTGTAGTGCTATTTCCAAAGAAATTACACTATAGGCGAGCTCTTTCAATGGAAAGAATTAATACACAGAATACACTATCAATTGATCTTTTCAAAGGAATGCACTATATGCATATACACTATTGGCACTTTAAACTATCGGCCCTTTACAATGCTCCTTCCCCGATGCGATAACATGTAGTGTTATCAGAAATTGCAATCGGTGATTTCAATGGCTCTTGCCAAACTCTTCCCGCTTGGGTCTTGCGATTTGATAAGCTGTGGACTGATATATTATAAAAACCACCCTTATAAGGTTTTGGATCTGGTAGTATCACACTATCGGCTTTCGGTGCTCCAAAGGGTTAGTTCCTCTCTACTATAGTTCTGCGATGCGATATTGGTTCGGACCTGATATGGGTATAAGCCAGGTATAATAATGTTTCAAGTCCAGAACTTCATTCTATCTAAGTCTTTTCACGGTCTCCTGTGTAAAATAGAGTTTCCACCTGCAGAACTCAACAATGCTTAAAATGGAAACAGGCACTCCGATATGAAGGGAAAGCGCTCCAACAAGCTTAAATCTAAGTGTTAGTTGGAAAACAAGGTTGAATCACCATTAATAAGGCTTAGAAGAAAAGAAAACAAACCAATACACACATAAACACCAGTTAATAGGGAAACATAGTTTAGATGCACGAGAAGGCTTTCGGAGGTCACCACGCCTCCAGGATCGACCAATACATAGAGAAAAATCCCTCTTCCTTTGAGAAATAAGCATAAAAGCATGCGGTCAAAAATCCCATTACAATAGCATCCAAATTACATTTATACTGGTCTGTATTAAATACCAGATCCCCAAAACAGAGGCTTAATTTAATACAACTATCAGTTCAGCGGAACATCCTCCTTGAGAACCTCCACTTTGCTTAATTAATCCTATCTGTTCAGCGAGGTATTCTCCTCGAGAACCTCCACTACAGCTTATCTATTTAACATTTATTACTACATGATTTAGTCCTATATTCTATCACTATGTTAAGCTAGAAAAACATGGAAATTGATGGCTAAAGGATCCCACTCCTTTGCTTGTAGATTTTTTTTGTGTTTTTAGAATAAATTTGAAGATTTTCCCTCCAAGTCTCATGCTCCTACATCAAATACCCATGGAGATACTACTATAACTCCTCAGGGATCAATGATCCAGTTAGAGTGGTTATAGAGTGGTTAGCAACACACAAGGCAACAATATCTTAGAGAGTGGCAACATCAGTAGCAGCTAAGGGAAGTAGACCTACACAGGACAAAGGAAATAGGAAGGTTGTCAACAACATAGAGGTGGAGCAAAGCTCTAAGATCAAGGAAGATCCACTTGTATTAAGAGCAACTTTAGAGATTGAGGCAAAGAAATGACAGCACGATAGAAGGATTGCACGAAGATAGAGGGAGAAGTAGAAGCTGGAGGAGGCAAAAAAGGAGTTGCAAGAGTTGAAGCAACAACTAAGGGAAGAACAAGAGTTGCGCAGAAGAGAGAAGGAAGTGCAATAAGAATGGGAACAATAGGAGGCACAACATGCACACATTGATGAAACTACACCAATACAAGTAATTGACTCATGAGAATAGCTATCAGATACCAAACAGGGTGAGTAGCCGCAGGAGAAGGACTTTGCTCAGGATATTGAACAGATGGACACGGATGTGGTTCAGCCAGAGCAGGATCAAGATACAGATCTTATGCCCAAAGGCCAAGAGGTCATTCCGTTGGCTTCACCAGATCTGGGAGCAGATCAAGTCCCAAGTGATTAAGGAGACACTGGAATCCTTGACGACAATCAGGAAGAAGATATGCACAACATATACTTCAACAAGTCACAACATAGAGTTGTGCAATTATGCAAAGTTCTCACTCCATATGTCCATGTATCTCCTGTGCATTTTCAAGAACGAGTGATTGTATTTGATGTATGTAGACATCCAGCTGCATTGGTTGATGCTATAAAGGCATATGCCGAAGCCACCTGCTCAAGTGCGAGATTCTTGATAGCGAAGAATGAGCGCATGGCTAAGGAACTGTAAGCAGCCAAGCAGGAAGAAGAGAAAGCTACAACATTTGCCAGAGCAGAGTTGAAGAAAGTGATACTTGATGAAGTATCATCTCTAGAGACAATCATGCAGAAGTTGTAATTCAGGGTCATCACCGTGCATAAGTTAGTTGTACATCTTAATGGTTTGCAGCAGTGTTGTGTTAGGAGATGCATCTTGACAGACATACACACCATTGTCAATCACATGCAGATATGGAAAATGAGGTACAAGGTAGCCCCATTTTCCTTTCCAAAGATGATGAATCCAAACGCAGTGGAGTTGAAGGCATGCATCCAAAGTAAAATCCAGAACTATTAGGAACTCCCATAGCTCATCACTAGCTTACAGGTTTCACATGCACGAGTGTTCAGGAGCATGGATGTCATTGTGTGCACGCATGTGATCCCATCCATTGGTACACTCACCGAGCCAAAAGAAATGAACCAAGTTCGACTAGCGCTGGAAATGTACTTTGAGCAGTTGATGCACATAGAAACCAATGCATATTTGTAGATGAGCACAAACACTATGCAACAATATGTCGTTGGTCTGGCTGCACTCAAGACCATGATGCACATGCTATTGGACGAGATGGACAGAGGAGCCAAATCAATGTACCCAGATGAAACAGAGGCAAGAGTTCTCTTTCAAAAGGACGTCACCACGGAGTACGCGACACCATAACAGAGTACCAAGCTTGGCATCAGTTCGCCACCATCAATCATCAAGAGGATGTCAATGAGTTAGTCTTCCCACAATGGTCCAAGTCTTAGTGATGTCTTGTATGGCTTACTCAAGCCCCTTTTTGTCTCACATGGGTACATGTGCAGTTTGTATTGTAAACATGATGTAAAGTGAAAGACCAAGTGTCAATAGTAGAATGTAAAAAATCATGTGTAAGTTGAAGAGTCATAAGGGTAGGCTAAGTCACAAAGGGGAATGTCAATGGTCACCCCACCCTTTGCAATATATAGAACCTCATAACTCATTGTACAGGCTTTTGGGAGCCAAGCTTCTACCAGGTTTAACTTAGAGAAAGCTTGGAGTGTATTGTAATGAGCCTTGGCTTCTCCATAGTGTAGAGTGAGTACATCTCTTTGGAGGAGGAGGCGATAGTGACTGTAACGTTTTGCTATTAGGGCTAGTGGCTGTCATGGTTGTACATATGATTGGATCTTTCACTCTTTTAATATAACATAGCTAGCACATTTCATTCATATATTGTTATTGTAGTTCGACTATCCTGGTTACTCTAACGATGTATGTAGTTGTAATTTATACATATATGTATGGACTATTTTGTATGTGTTGGTATGAATCTCATCGAAGTGTGTTGTTGGTATAACTTATCACTTTGGAGCCGGTTATCCTGCTTTCCATCTCGTGTGTTCCATTCCAAGTTGCATGCTATCAAACGCTTCTAAGGGGCGCACTTCTCTCCCCTTCCATGTGTTAGAGACTTTCATGTACCTTCCTTGACTTGCTATAAGGTCACACCCCTACTTCTAGCAAGGACATCTTACTTACCTTTACGCACAACCGTAGTTAAGGTGATATTGTACTACCGACTACTGGGACTCCTACCCCAAACAGTCTGAAGTCTAGTTAGGACTTCTTACTAGGGAGATCCCCTGACATGTTGGCGGGTCCAACACCATCAACATGATGAGAATGATCTTGTTTGGTTTTTCCATAATTCTCGAGTTGATGCTATTTTGGCCTTGGTTTAATCAGTTTTCCTACTTTCCAAGTTTGTTTGTTTTGATGTGTTTATTTCCTCTATCTATTTTTTGGGAGTCTCAAAATCCCTTCTCTAGTGTGGTTCTGAATTTGAATGGGTCACCTTTTTGGATTAGGAGATTATTTCTACTATGGGAATTTGGTTGCAGTCGACTGTGTAATGTTCAAGTTCTTAACATTATTTAGTGTGAGATTCATATTAGTATTCTTGCATTAAATTGGTATATTGAGCAATCTCCCTCTCCTTCAGTATTTCATAGGGTGTTGTGGGGCACAATTTTGGATTGTGAGGAGTTTGTCAACTTGGTGAATTTGGAACTTGTATTTCAATTTTTTGGGGACAATTTAGTGGTCTTTTGGTCTGGTGCCAAAGGTGGTGTGTCAAGTCCTTCTCATATTTTTATTTTGGGTTGTGGGTATTTTAGTATCTACAATCATTGTTTCCTATCAGTCATTTTGATGCCTCCTCATCAATGTTTGAGCAGCAAAATAGGTGGTCCTATGGGACATAAAAGGTTTCATCATTTTGCGTATGACTCTATAGCTACTCTCTTTGATGTTTTTCCTCCTTAGGTGAGGAAAGATATCCAAGTTTTGGAAAGTTAAATGGAGGTGACCGCCCATATCATCCTGATTCATACTTAATTAGAGAAGAGGTGAAATGGATTGCTGCTTTGGTTAAATCCAGGAGTTGAAAGCTTCATTTTCTAAATTCTCATGACTGTCCTCAATAATTATCAACTCTACTGCAGTTGGTTTTCAAAGATAAGCAAGTTGAAAACTACAATGTGTTCTTCTCTCTCGAGGACAATAAAAGCATGATTCATAATCAAAGGTTTTGTTTAGACAATTTGGATTCTTGATTGGCCTAGTTTGAGGGCTTCTTTGTTAGTGAATCTTCCTCTAGAGATCTCATATATCCTCGAGGTTCTAGTGCCTATGAGCCAACAACAATCTCCTCTTTAGACCTGCCTAAGGAGTACAAATTCTTACGCTTTTTTTGTAAGTAATTTTGGTGGATTTCTATGGTGGTAGATATGAGTTGTTTCTCTCGTATGTTATTAAGGTCGATGTGAATTAGTTGGTACTTTATGGTCCTATGCATTTTTAGAGGGTCTTGGTCCATATGGTTGGCTCTACACCCTTGTTGATCTCCTGTATATTGATTTCGATGATTGAAGTTTTGACTCTATGTTCTTTCTTAACTACAACTATGGTGTGGATGGCTCTAAAACACAGTGCATTGTTAAATGTGATAAGTGAATTGTATCTTACTCTGCTAATGTTAAATGTGATAAGTGAATTGTATCTTACTCTGCTAATGTTAAATGTGATAAGTGAATTGTATCTTACTTTGCTAATGATTGTGACCCTACATACTGTGACATTTGACTCTGGGTATCTTATTAGACTCAGTTTGCCTATTAGGGGTTCTTCATGTTGGGTGCGTTCTCTATGCGGTGTAATGTTGCCAACCCTCTTTGAGCTCGGTGTATGGCTGCATTATGGCCTTCTTTTGTCCTTGGAGACTTCAAGACAATGTTGAATTTTATTTCTTAGACGTGCATATTGCTTTGGTTCATTGATCTAGAGCTTATTCCAAACATTGATTTTAGGATGTATTGGGTGTCCTTTGATGTATTTTAAAAGAAAAAAGTGGCCTAGTTCATTATTAATTTGTTTCATAGTTTTGAAAATTATGTAATGTATATCTTGTTGAGTTGGGGTGAACATTCTTGCCTTGTCTTGGTATTAATTGAGCCTTCGGGTTATTCCAGATTGCTAATATGCATATAACTAGCTAAGAAAGATTTATATCAATAATTATGTAACAATGTTTTGATTACAATATATAAATGTTTCAATTCACAAAAAAATATATATATTAGATGTTATGACATTCTTATAAATTGTGAACTGCTTCTTATTCACCACATTTTACTTATAGGTGTTTTATAGCAAAGTGATTAATGTACATTTTATACCAAAGTGATTATTGTACATTTTACAATAAAGAAATTAATATTGTTATAGGGTTTTAATATTTTAACATTATTTTTTAAGATAGATTTATTTTTGTAATTGTTTTTATATAATTGTTGTGGTTTTATATTTTTTAAATTATTTTTTGATATTTTAGAAATTATAAACTTTACATTAATGATATGGTATCATGCTATTACTTTTATAATGAATCGGAATTTTATGACATAAATGAATGAATTAAACAATAATTTAATATTATGTATATTATTTATTAATTGGATGAAATAAATAAATATTACAAAAATTATGATGTAAGTCATCCACACACACACACACACACACACACACACACACATATATATATATATATATATATATATATATATATATATATATATATATATATATATATATATATAATGGTGATGTAAAATTATGCAACTGGATTGGATCTGTAAACCATGTGTTTAGATATGTGTGTTTCCAGAAGTGTTCGCAGTAGTAATCAAAACTCATTATTTATTTTTTATTAAAATATTAACATTGATTTAAAGTGGCTAATTACTAAATATTAATCAATTTAATATAAGACTCATGAGATCCTGTGAACTTCGAATGAAAGCCCAAAGATAACTACTACCACAACAGACAATATAAATGCACAAGGTATTCAAATGCGGAATGGTGTACTCATATTATTTCAGAATGGATATCAGGACTTTTACAGAGAGATTCTTTATCAGAGTTTGACTATCTTCGCATTTATCAGACTCTATGTTGTTCGCAAGGAACAAGCAATATCGAAGGCTACCTGGCGAAAGATAGACTCTACCTCAGAATATGACTAGACTCATATACAGACTTGAAGACTCCTAAACTGATTCGGCCACTTTAGGTTCTTACCAGTGCCGAGCACACTGATACATAGGCTCCCAAATCATACTGACTCTCTATGACACTCTAAGACATGATACCTCAACAATTAGCCTTACCCTCATTATATATAGGAAATGAGAGGGGACAAGCATTGTTGTAGCTCATCCATGATCTGACCAAAAAGTAGATGGAATCATTGCTTTTGGGTAATGCCAGAGTGACATCCGCACAAAGATTCCAGTCCGGAAAAGTAAAAACTATGGTAAAGGTTACCAACAAAACAAAGTGGATGATTTTTCATTTATCAAAGCCCACGAGAAAAGACTTATCATATCGGGCCTGAATTATTTACACAATGGAAGCTTTAGTACAGTAAAGCCCACAGGGAACCTAGTCACAATTAAGTCCTTGTGACTGGACATCATGATTACATAATGGATGCTTTTATGGAAAAGCCCATGAGAACCGTCAGAATAAAGTAAGTTCAACGAATCTATTTCTTTTATACAATAATTCATCCCAGGCTTTTGTGTATATCCTGCGGACGATCATAGGTTTACCCAAAACAATCTGATGTTTAACTTTAGTTAAAACTAACCACTCTAGATGTTCTCTCATGTATTCTTGGAGTGAATAGTTTAGATTATGAAATGGTGACCATTCTTTGTCTGTCATTTCTTTGACAGTTTTGTAAATAGGGTGAAAACAGTCTCCAAGGTTTTGTTCAAAACATAAATCACAATGAGTTCTGCAATATTGTTCGTGGTATACAGGATCCATTGCGGTTCTGCTAACACCATAGTCACTCCACCATTCTCTGAGCCATTCGCACTGCTGGTTTCTCTGATAGGTGCTGACTGTGCTGAATTTTAGCTTTGTAAAATGAGTTTCTATTTTGTCATCAACATTAAGAAAGTCCCACCAAAGCTGTTTATAACCTGCAAAATCATACACAGTGTCAGGAAAAATAATTTTTGGGTCATTTCTTGGCCAGCGAGCAGCAGGATGAGTTGGCCAATGTCCCTGCTCATTCCAGAGATCTCTTGTTCTGTAGATGCAGAAATATCTTTCATGTATGCCGGTACTGGGTCCTCCATGGTACCATATGCCAGCAATATCATGGAAATTTTGTTCCAGAGCTACTTGTGCAATTCCGACATCTCTTCTTGCTTTTTCATAAATCATGTCATGGATCCACTTACTTCCTTTTGGATATACTTTCCGTTCTGGTACAAGGTGCTGGATGTCAGTGTGTGGCTGTAAGTTGGCGTCCAGTACTTTCGTATTTCTGAGTTGCCATGTGGGTTTCCAATTCCTTTTGTACTCTTCCCAATCTTGATTATCTGGGATGGTTCGTAGGACCTCTTGCTTGGTTCTGGTCCCATTCAGTCACTATCATCATGACATGGTCTCGTGACTCAATATATTCTCTGCTGAGAAAATCTGGAAGATTATTTTCTTTTCCCTTGATATGATCAACTTGGAAATTGAAGTTGGCAAAAAATGCTTGCCATCTGGAAAACTTTGCTTCTCCAGCTTTTCTGATGTCCTTTGTCAGGACTTTCTGTAAAGCTGATGCATCAGTCCTTAACAAAAATGGTTTATTAATAAGATATACCTCAAAGTTACTGATACAGTTCTAGGCTACTTTAACTTCTTTCTCTATTGATGAATAATTTTGTTCGGCTAGATTACATACTCCAGATGCAAACTGGACAATTTGTTCAGTATCTCCATTTTTCTACTTCAAGATGCCTCCCCAACCTATGTTGCTTGCATCTGTTTCTAAAATTTTAAATGCAAGATCATCAGCAACATATAAAATTGGCAGTGATTTTACCTTGGCCTTAATATTTTGTACTGCCTGAGTATGGACCTTTGTCCATTCTGGAGGATTTTTCTTTAACCTTTGATTTAGTATTCTTCTATCACTTGCACAGTCTTGATAGAAGTCACTGACATAATTGAGACAGCCTAAAAATATCTGTAGCTGATTTTTATTTGTTATGACATCAGGGAATTTGTCTGCAAATTCCAATGCATGCTTCTGCAAAGAGATCTGTCCATTGGAGATTGTATGTCCCAAAAATTTGACAGTGGTCTGAAAGACCTCTATCTTCTTCTTGCTGAGTACAAGGCCATTGTGCTTGACCAAATTCTTGAAAATATTTACATGTTTGAAGTGATCTTGAATATTTTTAGAAAATATCAACACATCATCTATATACACAATAAGCCAATCAAAGTAAGGCTTAAAAATTTTTATCCATTACCTTCTGGAACTTGGATGGAGCATTCTTTAGTCCAAAAGGCATCACGTTCCACTCGTAGTGGCCTGCTGGTATGCTGAAAGCAGTTTTAAACTTATCTTTCTCTGAGATGGCAACTTGCCAAAATCCTGCCTTCAAGTCGAACTTAGAAAAGATTTTAGCTCCTGCTATCCTTCTGATCAAATCACCTTTGTGAGGTATAGGATAGGTATCATCTGCTAAAACTGAGTTCAGAGGTTTGTAGTTTATCACCAGCCTTGGAATTCCTCTGATCTGTTCTGCTCTCTTGTTAACATAGAATCCATAACAGTTCCAAGGACTGTCTAATTCTCTAATAAGTTTTCTATCAAGGAGTTGCTTGATCTCCTTTTCGCAGAGATATTTATTCTTTATTCATGGGGATCACTTGGCTCTTACAAGGTTTACTAGCATAACCTTCTTTGTAAGGGAGCTCAACTGTATGCTGCTTCCTATGCCAAAATGCATTGGGCTCTTTAGAGTAGCATTCTTCTTCAATTTGCTTCCTCAAATCCTCAATTTTGCTTTTTACTTGAGGATATTTGAGCTGTTCTTCAATTCTGAGAGTGGATTTCAGATCTTTCAGATCTGATAGTCTTGCTTCAGCCTTGTCCAAATTTTGCATGGTTTGGACCATGGTGGAGATCCTTGGATTTGAAATGTATGGTAATTCAATCTTCTTTCTTGTTCCTTTAGATGTGGGAACTGATATGAAATAACCAGCTTTCCCACCTTTCAGTCTTATTGAGCAGTGAGGCTCTACGACTACTAAGAAACAATTTCCAAGGATGCAATCAACAGGAATATCTACAACTGCAAATTTTAAATTAATGCAGTGATGTTCAAAGGATAAAGATGCTTTGGGTACTTCATATAGAAGCTTTTTGTTGCCTAGACCCACAACTTTTCTTTCTGCAGCAACCCAATACTTTGTTGGAATGGTCTTTATATTGAGAATATTTATATCTGCTCCTGAATCAAGAAGTGCCATTAGTTCAAACATTTCTCCTCTAATGTAGATATTAACTCTGACATGATGCTGCTGGTAAGAGATAGTCATAAGCCTCATCTCTTTGAATCCAAATTTTGGATCTTGAAAACCTTCAGCGATTTCAATATTTTGATTGCTATTATATTGAGTAGTATTCCATGGCTGATCCTCATTTTTTTCTTCTTCTTTTTTGATCACTTGTTTACCCTTTTTTAATTCTGCAATCTGGGACTTCATAGCAGAGATTTCTGTCTTGATGTTGTGAATCTCGCGACTCACTTCTCCCAAGGTGAGAGATCTCACCCTGTCAGGTTTCTCTTGGTGCCTTTGAAATGATTTAGTGTTTCTTTCAAATGAGGCATCAATAAACAAAGATTTCTTACCTGAATCTTTTGAAGCTCTGGATTTGAGCTGGTCCATGAATGCTTCAATCAAGCGATTCTTCATTTCTCCGTCTTCCATGGCATGGATCTGAGGTAAGATTTTTATCTCATCTTTTTCAGTCGCTGCCATTAATACTTTCTCTTTTTGTGGCTTGGAAGTTTCTTCTGCTTCACTGGATTCACTAAAGAATTCTGAATCAGAATCATAGTGAATTTGGTAGGCACATTCTTCAGATTCGGAACAAAAGCATTCGGAAATATCAGAATCTAAACATTGCTGCATGTGAGCATGTATTTCTTCTGCAGAAGAAGAATTGAAAGAATCATAAGATGATTCTTCTATCTGGTGTTGCTGAGCTATTTCTGTAATTACTACATTGGGGCAGCATTCTTTCTTATGAGTATGGGAACCACATTTTATGCATTGCATTGGTCCCTTACTTTCTTGCTTGACCTGTTTTCCTTTTTGAACAAAGGCTTGAGATTTCTTGCCTTTGTTCCTTTTTGAGTCTTCACCTTCTGGACGTCTAGAGGAAGTATGCCCATTTTGACCACATAGCCAACATGTAAGGCTATTCCATTTTTCTTGCTTTGATGTGTGCAGATGAATATCAGAAGGATTATAGTAATGTGTTTGGGGAACATATTTGTAATATCCCTTTTTGGCTCTAGAGGTTTGGCCTCGAGATTGCTTGGGATATTGCCTTCTTCCTTTGGGATATTTCCTGCGATCTTTGTAGAACTTTTCTTTGTATTCCCTTTTTTCTCTTTTCTTGGCCTTTCTCCTTTTGACTAAAGGATCATCTGCTGTAAGTCCATATTTGTTGCAAATGGAATTTTTATCTGGAAGTCTGGAAATTTTTTCCAGAGATTTATTTACTTTGGAGCTGGTACAAAGACTTACCAGGGTCTTTGTAATATGAGCATATATTTCTCCCCATGTATATGACTCAAATGGCAATTGAAATAATTCTTGTAATCTGATGTAATCTACAAATTTGGATGGCAGTGCTGCAAGATAAACTTGTTTCCATAACAAGTTCTTTGAATATTTCACTTCATAAATCCGCTGCATGCCATCTTTGTGGAAGTCTTCAAATTGAGACATTTTATGGCATTTGAGGTTCATAAATTGGAAAGATCTGTGTCAGAATCTTTCTGTTATTTTCTTTCTTCTTCTTCATCCTTGAATAAGGATGCAATGGTTACTTTCTTAGTACCTTCAGATTCTGAAGCGGTGGCTACTTCTTTTGGGAACAGTGCTGGGAATCTGTTGACAAGCTTAATAGGATCCTGCATCTTTATATTTCTTTTGAAAAGAAAGGAGTTAGGAACTGGTTTTTCTGTTTTTGACAGATTCATTTTTTCTACTTTATTGGTCAAACCAGTTATAAGACTCTTAGTTGTATCCAGATGATCAACTAATTTATCTTCTACTCCTTCTATTTTTGATAAAGTTTCTCTAGCATATGTACGAATAACAGTAGAATCATACTGTACATTATTCAAACACTTATTTACTTCATTTATTGATACTTGGACAGTATCAAAATGTTCTTTCACCTCTATTGCTTTGGCTATGTTAATTTCTAAGCCTTTTATTGTTGTGTTTGTCCAATTCAGCTGCTCACTTGCCTTCTGTATTCTGCCATCAATGCCTAAGGCATTGTCATCTTTCTGCACAAGTGGAATGGCTTTAGCTGCATTCTGGTTTTCTCCAATAACAATTCCTTTAAATGGAGGAAATGTTGATGGAGTTTCTTTTGTACTTCCATCTAATGCAGTCCAAGCATGTTTATTAACTGAAGTAGATGATGAACCAGTTAAAACATTTAATGGAGAAATATTATCTTTCCATGAATAAAAAGATATCCATGAGTTATTAACTTCCATGTAATGCTTCCAATCTTCAGCTAATTGCTTTTTCTCTTGGGGAGTATAAGTCTTATCAAATTCTTCTGCTTGGGGATTGGTGAACAAATCCCAATTAAGCATTGCTTTCATCCATTTAGCACTTATTTCAGACTTTAAACATCCATCCATAAGAGAAAAGAATTTGTGCATTTCCATCACAGCAGGCTTTTTGCAGTCTTGAGGGACTGGACCAAATCTACATGCAGGGATAAGGCCATTTGCTTGCTCCAGATGTCCTAGACCATATCTAGGCTTGGCTGGTCTCATCAGACTCATCATTTCAGTTAGTCTTGGATCTTCTCCTTCCAAAGTAATGATCTCATGCATCATAAGGACATGGTCAGACTCTTGGTCATGAGGGAAAGGAATGTCTGAACATTTAGGATTGGGGCATGGATTTACAGAGGTTGATGGAGGAGCTATGCCAGATCTGGGATTATGGTTTGCATGGATTGCAGTTTCAGCAAGCGTAAGCAAATTGACAATATTTTGGCATTCTAAACATCTAACTTCTAGGGAAGCGAAGTTAACAATCTGTGCAAATTCAAAAAGGGAAATATGTTTACAGGAGGAAGAACTGGAACATGCAGTATCTACAGTAGAAGGATCCCTATAATATTTAGAACTCTTACAGGCTTGTTCAATACCTCGGCGGTCAATAGTAGATCTTCTGGGAAAGGATAAGACTGCAGAAGATTGATTTTCTTTAATGTCTGCTGAGGTAATTCTTTTTGGAATGAGAGGCTGGGGGTTATGTACTACCCAGTGTTCAGGGAAAGTCAAGTCTTCCCAACGAATTGTTTGATGCTCGATTTTCTGATTTTTAGCATCAGTCATGATAACAACACTTGACTTGGAGTCACGACTGGGTGTGTGGCAAATGGCTGGCCATAAAGTATTGGTATGGTGAAAACAACCTTTTGTTTGTATGGCAATATTATTTCTCTTTTGGTGCATATTGAAACCAGTGGTTTGGATCTAAAGCTAGAGGATCTAGTCAATGGTCTCATCAAAAACATAGATAGAGAAATTCAAAAAACAGTCAAAATAGACTGGACCATGTGAAAGTGGAGTGACAATCCCACCAATCAAGGAATCGATATACTTATTGTGTGTAAAGTCACGAACAACAACTAACACAAAAGTATTTAACCCTTGATGTACAAGAGGGTTGATTCCTATTCTTATGCATTCTAAATGCAGATATTTAGTATTCAATCTTTTGGCCTCTGCCTGTAAAGCTTTGGGATTTAATAAAGGAATGGTCTGGATGACATCAGAATTTTCTTGTATTTGACTGACAGACTCTTTTATGCTAATCCTAGTGGCAGCTTTTAAATGAAACATAGATATGTCATTATATACTTCTGAGGGAGCTATGGCAGGTAATTCCCATCGGGCAGATGGCTGAATTTCTTCATACTCAAGTTCAGCTTGATTCAAGACACGACTTGAACTTGAAGCAAACATATCTCTTAGTGGATTTTCTTCAGCCAATGATTTTGTCTCTTCTAATTCACAGAAAGAAACAGATTTCCGAAATGAATCCATTCTATATGAGTTTTATATTAGAATACCAACATTCTGAACTAGACGTTACTGGCTCTGATACCAATTTTAAGCAAGGGCTTCTGTCACAAGCTTGCTACTTGCTACGTCTCTTCGATATCGCCTTTAAAAAGCCATATTATATCTTACCAAAAGATTTTGTTAGCCTCCGAACTCCAATGATGCTTCTCCAAATATTTTGTCGTTTTTGTCAGAATTATTCAATACAACGTTTAATGGGCCAATTTTATTTTTTATATTCGACATATTTTCTCTTTTTTGTCCGAATAATTCAATAACATGTTTAATTGGCCAATGTTATTTTGTATATTTTTTGAAATATTTTCCACTTTTTCTCCGAATTAAGCGGTACAATGTTTCATTAGCCAATTTTATTTTTTACCTTAGTTTTTTTGAAATATTGTTATGAAGAGGAGGATAGACTTGTTTATTTTCGAGTAAAGGCTTCATAATAGAGTTTTTAGGGTTTTTATATTTTAAATTTAGAAAATATATCAATAAGCAAAATTAAAAATAAAATAAAATATATATAGAATATTAAATTAAATTTTAATTTTAATATTTTTTATTATTTTATTTTAAATATTTTATATATATATATATATATATATATATATATATATATATATATATATATATATATATATATATATCATAATTATTATTATTACAAAAATAAATAAAATAAAATGAAATTATCATTATTCAAAAATTCACTTAATTATAGAAAAATACAATTTAATATGATATGATTTTTCTTACATTTTAATTTTAATCATTTTTTATTATTTTAATTATTTGAATAATCATATATATATTTCATAATTATTATTATTACAAAAAATAAATAAAATATGATTTCTCTGGTTACCAATGAGTACACAAGTTCTAATTTACAAAAGGAAATGGTTTTTTCACCTTAATTCTTTAATACAATTCCAACGAAGATTGTGACTTTTGGTTGTTTAAGATATATTTTTGAATCTATAGATAGATTAAGTATCCATAAAAACTGTTAGATCATTCAAAATATTTAAAAATCTCTACCCTAATTTGATTGAAATTAACCACTCTAAAAAACCATTTCATCTATAAATTAGAAATATACTTATATCATGGAATTACTAAAGCCCACAAAGCTTTGCGTCAAAGTAGTTAAAAGACAGGGAAATTAGAAAATGTGGTAGTCTCACTGGACTCTTTTGGCCTTGAAAATTATGTAAATTCTAGCAAGATTTTCATAAAATCTAGGAGGGAATTTTGTGAATCTAGGTTATAGCTGCCGAACTTCAAAGCTTTGAATGCCTCATAGGTTTACTTCAAAGTTTTAGGTGTCCCAAAGCTTTTTGATGGTGCTTGAATCCATTTTCACCATCAAGATTCAAACACAGCTGATGCAAGAATTTTTAAAAAATTTTAACCCAAATTCCAATTACTTTTATAACTCGAATCACTAACCTCAGTAGACACTTCCTTGTCCACAATAAACTTACAACGACTGAGAAGACTTTAGAAGACCCGCTCAACTGCTGGTGGAACCCACCACCTATGGCAGCTACTTTTCCCTGTCGACAAAGATTCTGCCTTGGTCGTCTTTCCGACGCGTTGAAACGCGCCGCCGCCCGCGTAGCACAGCTCTTCTTCTGCACAAAGCACAACGATTACGATTTATATGTGTAGGGCTCTCCTTCATTCACGCCAACTTCTCTGAGCTCGTGACTCTTCGAGCTTTCATTAAACTGAAGGCTCCCAGTGCCATTCGATTAATTTCTGCTTGCCTTCTGCACATATCATTGACAGTTTTAGAAGGCTGTCAAATATGAAGGTATGTCACTACTCTAACTCTAACTCTATGTTGAATCAGAATCATCGATTTAGAAATTCTGCGATCATGAATTATCGAAACGATTAACTGACAATGATGGTCCTGCATGTGTTATATTTGCAGAAAATGGTGCTGAAAGTGGCGATCGAAGACGAGAAAAGCAAGAGAAGGGCCATGAGAGCAGTTGCAGCTGTTGAAGGTAACTATCAATCCAATATTTATCCATTGCAATTCTCGTTACAATGAGAATTGGGTTTTGATTAGTGATATGATATTTGAGTGCAGGCGTAGAGTCTGTTGCAGTTGATATGCAGAAGAGGGAGATAACTGTGATCGGAGAAGCAGATCCCGTGCTTCTGGCAAAGAAACTGATGAAGCTCGGATTCAGAGAGCTGCTGAGCGTGGGTCCTTCCAAAGAAGAGAAGGCGGCTGCAGAGACTCCGGCAGTTGTGTATCATCATCAAGTGAATCCCCAATATGGGTACGGGCCTTATGAAGGATACTCTTCATATACTGTCGTGAGAGGTGAGGATCCCAATGGCTGTACAATCTGTTAGACCTATCTCGTCCTATTTCTTCTTTATGGTGGAAAGTATGGGCATATGGGGGAGACAACGGGTGGTCTCAAGGGAATTTCAGGAGACGATGTAAGCTGCTTCTGGTGCTGCAGCAGCAGCTGGGAACTAGTTACTTTCAGAGGTAATGGGACAATGGGGGATTACTTACTTCCTTAAATATACAGATGTATTTACTAGGTCTGCAACTATTTATTGCAGATGACATCCCCAGAGGATGTTCAGTAGCTAGTTGAAGGGAAGCCCGGGTTAAACAGCCGACAAAGGCCCAGAAAAAAGATTCTGGTGCGAACCACTGGGCAATTTAGAGCTACCCTTCGATCTTCTTTTTAATTTTAATTTTATTTTTATAGAATTTTTTATGAGATTTTTAATTTTATTTTCTTAGAATTTTTTTGTTGAGATTGCCGATGTGCTTTTAATATATAACTATACAACTAAATTCCATGCTTGTAAAATTATTTGAATCACAAAGCTCAAACATACTATTTCAAAAAATCCTTTCTATGAACCATCGGTGGGACTATATGTTATAAAATTATTTGAATCACAAAGCTCAAATTTACTATCTCGAAAAGTCCCATATATATTATGGGTGTGATTCTAGAGACTAAAATTTACTATTTCGAAGAATCTTTTTTATAAATTATGAGTAAGACTGTTTGAAAATTCATTCCAAATACCAAAATTCTAAAATAATAATAAGATGTGTTTTCATTTTAATTATAACATCTCATCTACACTAAGAACTGGTAAAGCCTGCCAAAAAAAATCGAAATTGCACGAAACTTCCATTCCACTATAACAAAATCTATAAAGGGGATATTTTGGAGGTGTTTTATAAACATGATTTTGGGTTTGAATTTGGGTTGTTCGCCATGGTGGACGACGGCAGCAAGAAAAACGATAATGATGAACAGTGTAAGCGCAATTCTATTTCTCAGTCCAAAAAAATGCGTTGCCTTTAATCCTCTCATGGAATGGAATGGAGAACATTTACGTATTAAGGTCTCCTTAAAAAAGTTGATAGTGCGTTTTTTTATATAAATTATCCATTCTAGATCGGAAAGTTCAACAATAATACATAAAAATGGTGTGCAATATCACCATCAAATCCAATCCAAATATTATCAAATCAAAACACCAATATCTCATCCATCGGTTCGAAAAAGAATTAGCTTCTCTATGTCAAGCATGAGAACAGGAAACAAGCTCTACACCTTCTCTTACTTGAGTGTGATAATAATTGATGAAAATGACTTGAGTGCGATATGAAGATGCAGAAAGATGATTTTTTTGTATATTAATTTATGGTGCCAAAAGCGGAACAATATTTCACTTCATTTGAACCAAATACATGTTAGTTTAAGAGAAAAGATACGATAGGTTAAATAGCAACAAGTTTGAAGTCACCTTAACGGCACACTTTTCCAACCATATACTAGAGTATCCATAAGTTTATTTGGAGTTGTAAATACACCTTTTTATGTTCTAAGTATTTGTTAAATCACTTAGCAAATTCATTTTTTTGTGCCATGTAAAATTAATATGAACAACAATTATTAAAATGCTAGAGGTTAAATATGTTATTATATATTTTTGGACAAGTAGAAATTTCATGATATATGTAAAAAAAATGAATTTCATTAAATATGTGTAACTTATCACAAGACCATGCAATCTATAAGCTATAAAGAAAAACAATTAGGGAAACCATAAAAACCTTAGCCATTAACAAAGATCCACAATAAACAAGCATCAATAGTGGCATGTCCTCATTAGTTCAAACATCTGTTTTGTATCACATAAGATATTTATAACAACATTGTTGTGTTTCATAGGTTTAAGCAATGTTGCATCACACAAGTACATGGTAAAAAAAACTCTAGTGTTACCCTCCAAATCTACAAGTACATCCAAGGGTTTGAATCCTGTTGACGATGTTGGACCCACCAACATTCAGGGGATCGCCCCGGTATGAAGTTCTAACTAGATCTCACACCATTTGGTGTAGGAGTCCCAACCGGTACGATGACCCAGTTGTCATTATCTTAAAGATATGTCTTAGCTTTTGCTTGTCAGCACGTAAGAGTGGTCTGCTTTATCTTTGAACAATGAGGTTCGCGTGCCTGGTGAGTGCTAGTGTTACTTGTGTCAAGGTTCTTTCATTGCCGAGGGAAAGGGTGGAAGTGAGTCTCTAAGCGAAAGGGAAGAGTCCCAACTCTATTTGAGACACACAACATAGGAGGACATGCGCAGCTTCGGGCGGATTAGTCCACACGGATGCGACAGTCACAAACAACAATGAATGGATGAGACATACAACACCCAGCGGAATAGTCCACACGAGTGTGACAGTCATTATAACAAGTTTATGGGAATGGTTTTGTGTAGTGTGCGGCGAGGTAGCCCACACGGGCAAGACATCGTTAACAACTTATACAACACATTTTCATAAGCATATGTATTAGAACAATCAAAATAGTTCAACTGTCTTAACACAGGTTAAAGCAACATGCATTACAAGTGTCCAATGAATAGCCTTACAAACAATTACAATACATGTGTGAAAACGTGGTGGCCTGTTAACAGGCTTCTAAAGTAAGCGAAACTTCCAAAACACATCGGTATACCATACATCACTAACCCCATAAGCGGGGCATTGGAGCCACTGCTCGCTCCTCAAAAAGAAGATTACACACTCTCAAGGCTATGTGGGAGGAGGCAAGGTGAAAAGTATTTTGCATGTACAAATGAGGAGTATTTATAGCCAAGGGTACAACTGGTGCTTGTGATTATTCGACTTCCCTCATGACTATTTGATTTTCAAGACTTTTCAACTTTACATGACTCTTCAGATTACATGTGGGTCTCTTAGACTTCTACGTTACATTACATTGATTTACAACAGTATGGGCCTGACCCACAATAGTGATGTGGCCAGCATGACTCATGACATGAATTAACATGACAATGCTAGTGTGTTCATGCTGCTGTTGGTGTCCATGTCGAGTTGCAGTGTTGTTGAGTGATGGATGTGCTCTTGGTGTATCATAGCTTCACCTCCGCATGGAAAGGTGTGCAGAGTCTTCAATGGCCTTGGTGTTCTTTTGATGTTGTATGTGCACGTCACTCCTTCGCTTGTACTTTGGCATGCTTCACGTGTTCGTCTCTTCCCCAAAAAATCTCCTCGCATACATTGTCTGCTCATGAAAAAATCTCCTCGCATGCATTGTCTGTTCAAAAAAATATGTCCTCACATGCATTCTCCATTCATCTGTTCACGAACAAATCTCCTCACATGTGCTCTCCTTGTTCATCCTGTTCATCGTCGCGTCATGTCTCATCCATGTACCTATATCTGCAATCACTCATGACGAGATGACATCAAATCCATAAATCTCCTAGTTTACCATGATGCATCGTCATTTGCTTTTGGATGCAGGTGACCGAGAGAGAGGACAAGGTTATGAAACTACGTAAGGCAGATTTCAAGCTGGGATGCAGGCTCCAGGCACTGCTGGTGAAAATTATGCAGAAGTCACTAGGAGACTAAGATGGACAATCGGGATTAGCACTGACTATTTGCAGGATCTAGCTCGGTTGGAGGGCAGATCTGCATAATTTTTTGAGGGAATCAATGTAGGTAGCAGAGGGGGTTGGTAGCAAAAACTGTGCAATTCCCTCGGGGAGCTGGCAGCGGGTAACAGGATGCTTGCTGGGAAAAAATGCACAATTTTTCCAGGGAGCTCGCAGCGGGCTGCGGGAGTGCTACTGGAAAAAAATGCATAATTGCTGGGAGGCTGGCCTATTGAACATCCCATCGCAGTGTTTGAATTGAGCGGGATGCTGGGAGACAGCTCATGAAAACTGCGTAGTTTTTTGGGTGAGCAGTAGGCTGGATGACTAGCTGGAAAACTACACAGTTTTCCGGGTGAGCAGTAGGCCGAATGACTGGCTGGAAAAATGCACAATTTTTTTAGGGAGATAGTGATGGACATAGGATGTATGTCTAGTATGTTTTCACAATTTCTTCAGTCAGCGGAGTGGGCATGCTTTGTAGATTTTGCGCAATTTTTTAGGGGAGTGAGTCCCAGGGTCACTGCCTGGTCAAACTCTCTGGTTGACTAGATTGAGACTTGGTTGATGTGCTTGTGGGAAATGCAAATTGAAATGGCTTGCTGGGAAACTTATGTGCTGTTATGGGTGACATTTGATCGAGTTGGTTCTAGGGTTGCGTAGTGCAGATTGCTTGGGAGGCAGCCTCAAGCTCTACGCAATTCTGCGCAACAGTACATAATCACTGAGAGCTAAAACTATGCAATGGAGCTCAGCGAGGGTCTGACTGTTGGAGGGTGATCCGGTCATCAAAACTTCACAAAAATGACTAAGTGTGTGAGTGAGTGAAATCGTGCTTACGTAACCTTACGAACACACACCCAACATGACTCAGTGACAAGACGTCTCAAACCGTCAAGACAACATATACTCAGTGTCACTAACTAATGGTGCAAGTGACAAGCGCGACACTTGTGATAGATCGTTGAACGACTGCAACGACACTTCTGCGATAGTGCATACAACTTCATGTGTGAGTGTGACAGATGTTCACATAGAAAATACAACTTGTACACATAAAGCGGGACCTTGTGCATGGCTAGAAGATGGTTGCAAGCATGACATTGTGACCAACATGCAAAAATTTGTTCATTGAATGATCAAGTGAGGAGGGTGCAAAGACTCAACACGAGCTCACAGGATGAGCCTGCGTGCTTGCAAACATCAAGGAAAAGCCTAAGGAAGGCTCCAAAATTGAATGCAGGCCAAAATTTTGGAGGGTGTTATAGCCGCTACAACACTTGGTGACAGACTGGTTGAATTCCAACTTCTTTTTTTTGGTTGATTGACAACACAAGGCCTTGGTCTCTGAGGGAGTATTGAATTGCTGTGTGGGTTACTTCGGCTTCTGCACTTACCCCATGGACAAACATGGTTCACCTTTCACCAACTCAGTCGAGCACAACAACAAGTTGTAGCTTGATCATAGTATTTCGAAATCAGGAAGGGTAGTTTGGCTCGTGAGTTAAAAAATTTTAGACTATAAGTTTTCATCTTTGGTGTTGATCCTCTTCCAGCAAGCCTGGACAGTACCCTGACGAAGTCACATAATAACACACATATTGCTCCACTACCAGCGAGCCTGGTCAGTACCCCGGTGGAGTTGCATGCTTCACCTCTTTTTGCAGGAAGTCTTTCTCTTCTTTTGCCTTTGTTATTTAAAGATCACTATGCATAGGCACTTGTTTTTTTAGGGGGCAGAAGAGGGATCCCAACTTATTGAGAGAAGAAGAGGTTGTTCCTTCAAAGAAGCATGTAAGTCCTCTGACATAGGTTTGCGCGTTTAGATTTCCCCTTCTCCATTTTACTAGTTGGATGAGCCTAAACACACAAAGTAGAAGGATGAGTAATGGCATGGGGTTTCCCAGTGTGGGCACAGGTTCATGGTTGGACCCAAGCTTCCCTTACAAACGACACGTATTTTCCGTCAAGACTTTATTGGGTGAAGGTTATAACCAATCCCAGAGAAGATAGACACGGGACTGGCCAAGTGTTGCATTGTCATACGACTCTTTAGATCTTAGCCACATACTCATTCAAAAGCCAAAACTTGGTATAGGGAAGCACTTATTTACAAAACCAAAAATAGTAGCATACTAAGCAAACAAAATAAACAGAATAGAAATAGAAAAGTAAGATGAAAAGACAACAAGCAAGAAAAGTGAGCAAGCAAACAAACATGCAAACTAGAAAGAAAAGACAAGTAAGAAAGCAAACACTACTCCTACTCATACACTAATCGGTTGGGGTTACGTGAAATGAAACTTCCAGTGAAGCCACTATAGGCGTACCCGACCTACAACCATAAAGATACAAGCAATTAAAACAGATAAAAACAATGTTCAATAGAAAATACAAAAACTTGACAAACCTGCACACGAGAGAGAAGGTCTCGGCTCTAGGCAAAAAGATGTGTCACAACCACCCAACAAATATTCTTACCTCTTCAGTGGCTACCATTTCTCAACAAACCTCAGAGGCCTCTTGCGAGTGCATGTCCTTTTGCACCGAGTTTCTTAGCGAGTGTGAGGAAGGATTGAAGCTTGTTCCCTGCAACATGGCTCACTATGTAAGATTGTTCCAGCGATTCATCGATTGGATCATAAAATTCATGATGGTTGTTTTGAAAGACTTGTGATCTTTGAGAAGATGGATTCCTGATTTGAGAGAGGGGATCATGATGGGAATCTAGTACGAGTAGATAGATCTGGTCATTCTCTTCAGTCGTTTCAAGAAATTGAGGGCCTGCCATAGCCATCAACGGAGGCTGAGGTGCCTCACCTGCTTGACAGAAGTCTGAAGAGAAAGATGTCACATGGTGAAGATCATAGTGCACGAAGTGACTGTCATTGGATGTACTGTTGGGAAAATGATAAAATGCATGAAAGCCACCCAAGATAGAAGAAAAATCAGGCCAGTTGGTCGAGATGTTAGATTCCTAGTTTGACATGAACAAAGATAATTTTTGAAAAAATCTTGCGAATGCTCTCAATGAGGGAATTAAGGTTGTTGTGTGCTAGATATGATAGAACACCCACCTGCAACTGGTGAAAAATTGCGCAAGAATCATGGTCATCGCAGAAATGTAGAAGCAATGCTAGCACTGTGAATGTGTGAAACCAGTTGGGGTGTGGTGAAATGAGAGTAACTTGATTAGCGTGAAAGATTATGTGCTCGTCATCACATAAGGAGATTTTTGGTGTGATGAGTAGGCAGATTTGATGTGCCAAATTCGCAAGAATACCAAGGAGCTGATTACGAGAGAGAACACTCGATAAATATGATTCTGGACAAAGATAGTCTTCGAGATGATCAACATCGTTGTTTCATGATTGCATGAGGGATGAACACTCCCAACTTGAATTGGATGTAAGAGAGGTGCATGAAGATGAACATACTGTAACAGACTCGTGGATTCGGTCACTAGCGAAATTTTGAAATTTTGAAATATCACACCCGGAATAGTAAATATATTTTTTACATGGGGATCCATGTCGAGTGCAACCATGTAGATAGATAGGTTGTGCATGAGAAATGAGATCTGATTTGGTTTGAGGGGCTTACCAGAGTCGCAAGTCCCTGACATGACCATCAGCGGACATTGAAGTGCCTTGACTCCTTGGCACGTCTCGAAACTTTCCAGAATTGGAAAAATGCATTTTTGAGACGTGAACCAGATCATTCATGGCTTGAGGATAGCTGTTGTTGCTGATTTCAAAACTTCTCTTAGGATAACAACCATCTCTCTCATAGGCTTCATCAAAAATTTTAGCAAGCTGAATTGACGAGATGTCTTCATGCAACACACAAGATGATGACAAGTGGGAAGAGTCTTGTGCATTGAGACTGTTTTCATCATGGACAACTTCACTCCCTTGTGTCGATTGAGGAGATAATTCGTAAGATGAAGAAGCAAGAAACAAGGAGAATTTCCACCACATGTAGATGCGTTGTGAATGGTAGGGCACACGGGCAAGTGGGGTGCAAAGGAACTTTTGATATGGACATCTTCTTTGACAAGTGTGCATTGTAGTTCTGAGTTAGAGTGTACATGAGAGAAAAACATATCACGTGATGTGCTTGGGTGTTCATCACAACATACGAAAGCATGGGAGTGATGAAAGCCCAAGACTGGAGGTTGATCGAAAGAATTAATTGTGGACGATGTTTCACCAATATTCACGGATTGAGAATCAATAAATAATGGAAGCTCAATGTTTTGATGTGAACCAGTTTTAAACATAGAAGAGGAATTGATTGTGTCTTCACCTTCCTACTCCTCCGCCTATATAATGAGACTCCCTTACACATAACCACAATTTTAGCCAGCAACTTGAGAATCAAGAGGGTGTTGCTAGCTTGTGAAGCATATGGTTCAAGCGAGTCATGGTACAGGGAGTCATGGCCTGTAAATGATGGAGGATGGAAGAGATACAGATTAGACTCGAGACTTGGGTTATGGATGGTGATGTCCTCCTTGCAAAATGGAGGAATGAGTCTTTGCCATAGGCTTTCTGAGCACCTCTGGAATTTCCTCCGTCGGTGTGGGAGACAACTGAGAAGATGGGTTGGGAACATGTTGCATGGATTTCTCATCGTTACGACCACTACGAGGGGGAAACCACTGCACAAATTTCTTAGCTTTGTTGTTACTGCAAGGGGGCACCTTCTTCGAGACATGAGGGGTGTTGTGATCCGCAAGAGTCGAGGAAGAAGGGAAATCAAGAGGTTCACCATTTCGGGAGACATGAACCAAGAGTTTCAGCTCTTGGCTCATGAAGTCAAGGTCCACAAACCGTTCAAAAATTTTGTGACAGAGGTAAAGGAAGTGGGTAGCAAAGTCCTCAATTGATTCACCAGGCTTCATTCTTAGACGAGAGATTCTTTCATAGACATCTTGGTGGTCACACTTATTGAAGGCTTGATGGAGATCCTTGAGGAAAGTGAGAAGGGAATGGATGGAAGCACGTGGCAGGGTATGACACCACTGATTAGCACTACCTTCAAGGGTGATGAAGAAAAGTATGCAAACAATCTCATCACTATTGATTTCATGAGATTCACAGAAATGAAGAAAATCATAAATGTGCTCGGTTACGGATGTTTTGTGCTCACCATCAAATTTTAACAAGGACAAGTGATTGAGAAGCTCATCGGGGATTGGTAGTTGATTATGGGAGAAATGAGAGAAACACCCTGGGAGCATGAATTGTGTATGATCCATTTCATAAGAGATTCAAACCAGATGTAAAGGGCTCAGCTTTTCATCTGGCCCTCCTTTAAGCGCCATAAATTTTAACGGTGCTGGACCTGCCAACATTCAGGGTATCTCCTTGGTATGAAGTCCCAACTAGACCTCACACCATTTAGTGTAGGAGTCCCATCCGATACGATAACATGGTTACCATTATCTTAAAGATATGCCTTAGCTCTTGCTTGTCAACACGTGAGAGTGGTTTTCTTTGTCTTCGAACAATGAGGTTCGCGTGCCTGGTGAGTGCTAATGTTACTTGTGTCAAGGTTCTTTCACTGGTGAGGGAGAGGGTGGAAGTGAGTCTCTAGTCGAAAGGGAAGAGTCCCAAATCTGTCAGAGACACACAACACAACAGGACATGTGCAGCTTCTGGCGGAGTAGTCCACACAGATGCGGTAGTCACAAACACACAATGAACGAATGGCGCGTACGACAACCAATGAAATAGTCCATGCGAGTGCGACGATTGTTATAACAATTTTATGGGAATGGTTATGTCTCATGTCCGGCGAGGTAGCCCACACGTTCAAGACAACATTAACAACTTATACAACACATTTTCATAAGAATATGTATTAGAACAACCAAAATAGTTCAACTATCTTAGCATAGGTTAAAGCAACATGCATTACAAGTGTCCAAAGAATAGTCTTACAAACAGTTACAATACATGGGTGAAAACGTGTTGGCCTGTTAGCATGCTTCTAAAGTAAGCAAAAGTTCCAAGACACATTAATACACCATGCATCACTAACACCATAAGCGGGGCATTGGAGGCACTACTCCCTCCTCAAAGACAATATTACAAACTCTCAAGGTTATGTGGGAGGAGCCAAGGTCAAAAGTATTTTGCATGTACAAATGAGGGTTATTTATAACCAAGGGTACAATTGGCCATTGTGACAATTTGACTTCCCTCATGACTATTTGACTTTCATGACTTTTCAACTTTACACGACTCTTCAAATTACATGTGGGTCTCTTGGACTTCCACGTTACATTAAATTGAATTATAATAGTATGGCCCATAGTAGTGATGTGGGCGACCTGACTCATGACATGACTCGACACGACAGTACTGGTATGTTCATGTTGCTGGTGGTGTCCATGTCGAGCTTCAATGCTGCTGAGTGATGGATGTGCTCTTGGTGTATCATAGCTTCACCTCTACATGGCAAGGTGTGGGGAGTCTTCGATGGTCTTGGTGTTCGACTGATCTTGCATGTGCACGTTTCTCCTTTTCTTGTACTTTGGCATGCTTCACGTGTTCATCCGTTCGTGAAAAAATCTCCTCGCATGCATTGTCCATTCGCAAAAAAATCTCCTCGCATGCATTGTCCATTCGCAAAAAAATCTCCTTGCATACATTGTCTGTTCGTGAAAAAATGTCCTTGCATACATTGTCCATTCACAAAAAATTCTCCTCAAACGCATTGTCTATTTGTGAAAAAATATCCTTGCATGCATTCTTCGTTCGTTTATTCACAAAAAAATCTCCTCGCATGTGCTCTCCTTGTTCATCACGTTCGTTGTCACGTCATGTATCATCCATGTACCTGTATCTGCAATCACTCATGACGAGACAACATCCAATCCATAAATCTCCTTGTCTACCATGATGCATTGTCATTCACTTTTGGATGCAAGTGACCGGGAGAGAGGATAAGGGTATGAAACTGCACAAGGAAGATTTCAAGCTAGGATGCGGGCTCTGGGCACTGCCGGTGAAAATTTATGCAGAAGTCACTGGGAGACTAAGATGGACATTCTGGATCAGTAGTGACTTTCCGTGGGATCTAGCTCGGCTGGAGGGAAAATCTGCACAATTTTTTTAGAGAAGCAGTGTAGGGAGCAAAGGGGGTTGGCAGCAAAAACTGCACAATTCCTCCGGGGAGCAGGAGGCTTGATGGGAAAAGATACGCCATTTTTTCAAGGTCTTGGCAGAGGGCTGTGGGAGTGCTACTTGCAAAAACTGTGCAATTGCTGGAAGGCTGGCCTACTGAACATCCCATCATAGTTTTTGAGTTGAGCAGGATGCTGGCCAGCTGGGAGACTGCGCATGAAAACTGCATAGTTTTCCGGGTGAGCAGCAGGCCAACTGACTGGGTGACTGGATGGAAAAGTTGTGAATTTTTTTTAGGGATTTAGTGACAGACACAGGGTGTCTATCCTGCATGTCTGCACAGTTTCTTTAGTTAGCGGAGTGGGCATGCTTTGCAACTTTTGCACAATTTTTTAAGGGAGTGAGTCTCTGGGTCACTACCTAGTTAAACTCTTTGGTTGACTAGCTAGAGGTTTGGTTGATGTGCTTGCAGGCAAAGCAGATTGAAAAGGCTTGCTAGGAAACTTATGCGTTGTTTTTGGTGATAGTCGGTCGAGTCAATTCAAGGGTTGTGCAGTGCTAACTACTAGGGAGGTAGCCTCAAGCTTTGCGAAATTATGGGTAGCAATACATAGTCACTGAGAGTTGAATCTGTGCAATGCAGCTCACTGAGGGTCTGGCTGTTGGAGGGTGATCTGGTAATCAGAACTTCATCAAAATGACTAAGTGTTTGAGGGAGTGAACTTGTGCTTAGGTAACCTTATGAACACACACTCAACATGACTCAGCGACAAGATGCCTCAAACCATCAAGACAACATATACTCATTGTTATTGACTGATGGTGCAAGCGACAAGTGTGACACTTGTCAGATATCGTTGAACAACCGCAACGACACTTTTGCGACAATGCATACAACTTCGTGTGTGAGTGTGATGGATGTTCACATAGAAAATACAACTTGTTCACATGAAGCAGGACATTGTGCATGGCCAGAACATGGCTGCAAGCATGACATTGTGACCAACATGCAAAAAGTTGTCCATTGAAAGGTCAAGCGAGGAGGGTTCAAAGACTCAACATGAGCTCACGGAATGAGCCCAAGTGCTTGCAAATATCAAGGAAAAACCCAAGGAAGTCTCTGTAATTGAATGCAGGCCAAAATTTTGGAGGGTGTTGCAGCCACTACAACAAATCCTCAAACTCTAAATCTTTAACAATAGCATCAACTCAATCACCAAGACCTCCATGGGACATAAAGGATATAAGAATATAATATTCTTGCAAGAAAATATTTAGAGTCATAAAATTATTCCCTCCATGATCTACAACCTAGGCTCATGTCTTGCAGGAACAAGGCTTCACAATCGTGTATTGAGTTGGCTCCACTCTTTGGTCCTCTACTAGGGTGGAAACTCTATCTCTACAACAAGAGCCATAACAAACATGAGCATCTCCCATGTCATGTTATTATGTAGGATTTATATGTATAGGGCAAACCTTAGCATCGCAAAAGAGATATCACAACAAGAGCCATAAGAAACATGAACATCTCCTATGTCATGTTATTATCTAGGATTTAAAGGTATAGTGAAAACCTTAGCATCACAAAAGAGTTATCTCCCAATGCTTATATAAAATGTCTATCTCTACCCTTGTCTTCACTTAGTGATTCCTCATGAATCCTCGTATTATGAAAAGTACAAAGAAAACAATAGAATGATGAATGATAAATAAAAAATCTCTATCTTCCCTCATATACACAATAAGTAAGTTAGTATAGCATAAAATAAGGACATAAGTCCACACAAGTAACCAAGGCCCACATGGAGAAATCTATAATAGAAGGATGTACATATACAAAACTAGGGTTTAGTATACCTCAAAAGTAAAATTATGAAACCGGCTCACAAAAAGATAGAAAAGATAGATCAATGCCTTAGAATTCAGCCTCTTCGAGGGGGCAACCTCCTTTACATTACAAAAATGAAAAATTCTTGGATGATTCAAACGACAAAGCTTCCTTTCTATATATAGGAGTCTAAGGGGTCACAATATAACCATGCCGACCTAACAATAATAATATAAAGGCACAAAAATAACAATAGAGGGATTCTATGGGGCACAATAATAACAATATGGGGACAATAGGGGCACAACAATAACAATAAGGGATACAACGACAATAGTAATGGGGGAATCACTAGTATTATAGGGACCTAACATGCCCCTCTTCTTCAAAAAAGTGTTGTCCTCAACACTTGAGTAGTTCTGGATGCTTCTATATAAAATTATCATCCTCCCATGTGGAATCTTCAATGGGTAAGTTCTTCAACTTGATGAGATACTCTAAAATTGATCGATTTCATAACTGTTGAGTTCTTATTTCTTTTACTGTGTCAGGTTCCAATATGATTTTTCCTTCCTCATCAATATCTGGCAATATTTTTTGAACTGGAAGCTTGTCACCTATAACCTTCTTTAAGCATGAAACATGGAAAATTGGGTGCACTTAGGAAGATGCAGGAAGCTCTAATTTGTATGCCATAGTACCTATCTTTTGCAACACCTTGTATAGACCATAATACTTTGGTGATAATTTATTATCCTTCTTAGCTTGATTTAGGGACATTTGTTTATATGGTTGTAGCCGTAGGCATACCCAATCACCTACATCAAAACTTCTTTCACTACAATGTTGACCTTCCTGTTGTTTCATTCTATTCTGCGCCAAGGTGAGGTTATCCTTTAAGAGTTGGAGAACTTGTTGTTGACGCTCGATGTGATCTTCCACTGCTTGAAATTTAGAATTTTCTCTTAAATATGATGTGATGGATGGTGGATGATATCCATAAAGTGCCATAAATGGAGTCATTTTTGTTGCAGTATGGAAAGAAGTGTTATACCACCATTCAGCGAGAGGCAACCATTTGACCCATTATGTCTGTTTATCAGAGACAAAGCAATGAAGATATCCTTCCAAACATTTGTTTACTATCTCAGTTTTCCCATCAGATTGAGGATGATAAGATAAGCTATGAGCTAACTGAGTACCAAGACAAGAAAATAATTATGTCCAAAAATTTCCAGTGAAAATGGGATCTCTGTCACTTACAATAATCTTTGGGTTTCCATGTAGCTTTTGAATTGTTTCCATAAATGCAATAGAAACTGTACTTGCTTTAAATGGATGAGATAATGCACAAAAGTGTGCATACTTTGTAAGTCTGTCAACTACCACCATGATAACACTCTTTCCTTCGAACTTGGGTAAACCTGTGATAAAATCCATTGAAACCTCCCCCCAACGTTGGCTTGGAATGGATCAAGGTTGTAATATTCCTGGGGTCTTAATTTTTTCAAATTTATTTGATTGGTAAACCAAACATTCCGCCACAAACTTTTTAATATCCGATTTAAGGCCATCCCAAAAAGAAATCCTTCTTAACCCTGTGGTGGGTTTTTAGAAATCCTGAGTGCCCTCCTAAGGGAGAGGTGTGTAATTCCCTAAGAATCTTTTGTTTGAGTTAGGAATTCTTACATAGGTATAACTGATCCTTGTACCATAACGAATCATTTTTCCATCTAAATGTATCAGATGTAATGGGATCTTGTTGTATCTTTTGAATGAGTGCCCACACTTCCTCGCCATTCTTTCATTCACCCCTTACTTCGTTTATCCAATCTAGTTGGATAATAGAAATCGCGCAAAGAAATGTTTCCACATCCTCATCCTTTCTTGAGAGTGCATCTGCCACAACATTTTGCTTCCATTTTTTGTAGATGATTTCAAAGTCATAACCCAACATCTTTGTGACACATTTTTGTTGTTCTTCTAAAGATAATCTTTGCTCTAAAAAGTATTTAAGACTATCATGATCTGTTTTTACCTTGAAGTGTCTTCCCATTAGGTAGGGTCACCATTTCTTAAGTGCATGTAATATTGCCGACATTTCCTTCTCATAAATAGCTTTGTGTAAATACTTTCTTTTCATTGGACGACTTTCAAAAGCAATGGGTCTTTCTTCTTGCATTAAAACAACACCAATTCCATTTCCTGAGGCATCACATTCCACAATAAATGTTTTTCTGAAGTCTGGTGTAGCTAAGATTGGTGCTTTGCACATTGCCTCTTTAAGATGTTCAAAGGCCTTTGTTGCTTCTGGAGTCCATGAAAATGCATCTTTCTTCAATAATGTTGTTAGAGGTGCTGCTATTCTCCCATAATTCTTAACAAACTTGTGATAATACCCTGTCAACTTGAGAAATACTCGTAGATGATTTATGGATGTGGGGATTTTCCATTCCTTAATGGTTTTAGTTTTACTAGGGTCTACCTTAACACCTTCATGAGATACAATATGACCCAGATATTCCACCTCTTGTACTCCAAAGAAACATTTGGAGATTTTTGCATATAATTGTTTCTCCTCCAATAGTTTGAGCACCATGTCAACATGTTGGACATGATCCTTCCAAGACTTGCTGTAGATTAGTATATCATCAAAAAATACTAACACAAATTTTCTAAGGAAGAGTTTGAAAATGGAATTCATTAAACCTTGAAATGTAGAAGGTGCATTAGTAAGACCAAAAGGCATGACCAAAAATTCATAATGACCCTCATGAGTTCTAAATGATGTTTTTGGAATGTCTTCAGTCTTCATTCTGATTTGATGATATCCTAAACAAAGATCCAACTTGATGAAGTAAATTGATCCATGCAATTCATCCAATAATTCATCAATGATAGGAATGGGAAATTTATCTTTAATAGTGAGCTTGTTGATCTCCCTATAATCTAGACACATGCACCATGATCCATCCTTCTTGTGAACCAATACTACTGGAGCAGAGAAAGAATTTTGACTAGGTTGAATTATACCAGCCTCTAGCATTTTTGCAACCATACATTCAATTTCACTCTTTTGGACATAGGGATATTCGTAAGGCCTGATGTTTGGAGGAACACTTCCTGGAATCAAATTAATAGCATGATCAGGATCACGAATAGGTGGGAGGCCTTTGGGAGTCTCAAATACCTTGGAATGATTGTCCAATACATTTTGGAGATCTAGATAAATGGATGATTTCAATGTGGGAACCTCTAATGAGCATAATTGTGCAATTATGCCTTGTTGTTCTTTCCTAAGAATATTTGCCATTTCATTAGAGATGATTATATTTCTTTGTTTCCCTGCGATACCCGTTAATTCAACTTCCTTTCCTTCTGAAGAGAATTTCATGAAAATTTCTTGAAAATTAAAAGCTATTATACCCAAGGATTGTAGCCATTGGACTCCTAGTACAACATTAGCACCACCCATTGGAATGGAAAGCACTGGGATATTCAATACATATTCTCCCATGGATAGCTTGATATTATGGCACTTTCCTGAGCAATTTATGGTTCCTCCACTTGCAACCATCATTTGAAACTCTGGTGCTGGATATAGGAAGCAATTCAATTCTTTGGCTATATTACAATGAATAAAGTTATGGGTACTTCCCAAATCAATCAACACTATTACCTTTTTCTTCTTGATATGCCCTTCTATCTTGATAGTTTGAGGAGTGGTAATTCCAGCCAATGCATTACAAGATATGGTCGAATTCATTTATTCTTTTTCTCGGGTTTATTCCTGGTGTATATCCTCTTCTTTTGACATTTCTTGTTCCTTTTCTTCCTCCTCTTCACAATCGATGTAAAATAATTTCTTCTCGGCACACTTATGACCTTTGGTGTATTTTCTATCACAACTGTAACAAAGCCCTTTTGCTCTTTTTTCTTCTAATTGTTGTGGTGTCAACCTTGTAGGTTGTGGATGGCTAGGGGAACTGACCCTTCCATATTTATGATTGTGAGTGGTAGGCTTCCTTGTTGCCATAATTTTTCTTTCCATTTTTCTTGCAAACCTAAATGCCTTCTCCAATGAATTGGGTTCCCAAAGGCGAATCTCATGTTGGATGTTATATTTTAAAGTCCCTATGAAGACATCAATCCTATGCTCCTCTTCAATATCTTTTACCCTTATATTTAATTTTTTTAAGTCCTCAATGTGCTCCATCATTGAACCCTTTTGTTTGAGATTTATCAATTGGCTAAAAAAAGTTTTTCTTTTTGTATCGTCATAATGTGCTATCATTTCATCCGTAAAAATAGCCCAAGTGACAATTTGTTTATGAGAGAAAAGCCATCGATATCGTACAAATTAATTTGGTTCCAAATATAAAGTTTCAATGCACCTTTTGTGTGTTTTGCACGTTATGGGGATCGAAAAATTGCTCCATATGTAGTATCCATGATCCGGGATCCTTGCCATCAAACTTCCTCATATCGATATTTGGAACATGGTGGTTCTTTGATCCAACGTTAGAGTCTATGAAATTATGATTAACATTTATTTTGTTCTCATCATGAGTTTCCTTTACTACCCTTTCACCATTAGTATGCATTTCTTGCAGAAACACTGTCAAATCTGTCTTCAAATCTTCCATGCCTTTCTTTAAATCATCCATCTCAGCTTCCACGCTGTCCATCTTAGCTTCCACACCATCTATCTTAGCTTCCACGTCATTCATCTTAGTGTTAGAAAATTATATATTATAGAGCAATGGAACACATAAAATATTGTAGAAATATAAACATAGAAAATGCATAAAACAAGAGAGACACAGATATACATGGTTCACCCAGTTTGGGCTACATCCATGGAGAAATAGTCAATCCTTCTTTTATTATATTATCCAACAAACTGAAGAGATACAACCTACAGCAGATTCGCTATAACTCCCTCTTCGCTCTCAATCTCCTCTCTTTTCCTCACTCAGAATACAGATATACATAAACGCAATACAATTCCCTCATATATAGTGAGGGGTTGCCTTCTAGGGCAAAAAACCCTAAATTAAACATAACTTCTACCGTCATATCTCCGCTTAATGAATGACCCAAATTGACTAGAAATTACTATACTTTTACAAGGCAATTTTACATCTATTTTTAGCTTCAGGGGCGCTACCCCCGAAACCCCCCACGAGGGGGTGGCTCCCAAAATGTCGCAGTCGCTCCCCCCTGGACCCCCCCTGTAGCGAATATTTTATGGGCGGCATTGCCGCCCCATTTTGAACTGGGGTCCAATGTGGCAATACCTTTGAATACAGAAGATAATCAGGGTCCACACCCAACAATATCCCACTTGGAGACTAATTATAGTAACTCCACCGCTGCTTCATCTGCTGGAAAATGACTCCACTTTGGACCTGGTTGTTTCTCATCTTCTTCATCATACATGAAGACCAATTGAAACTGAGCAAATTCTTAGTTTCTCCCTGTTTACAACTTTTGTTAACATATTTGCAGGATTCTGACTAGTGTGTATCTTTTCCAGCTTCAACTGTCCATCTTCCAACACTGACCGTATGAAATGGTACTTGAGCTGTATATGCTTAGTCTTGGAATGAAATGCAGAGTTCTTTGCAAGATGTATGGCACTCTAGCTGTCACTGTATAACCTGCCCAACTCCTGCTTCTTACCCAATTCATCCAGAAACCTTTGTAACCAAATCATTTCTTTACTAGCCTTTGTAGCAGCAACATACTCTGCTTCTGTTGTTGAGAGTGCAACAACACTTTGCAGTTTTGAGACCCAACTGATAGCTGTTCCACCTACAGTAAACACATACCTTGTTTTGCTCCTCCTATTATCTATATCACCTGCCATATCTGCATCAACATATCCCTATAGAGAAATGTTTGAACCACCAAAGCATAATGCTTGATTTTTGGTACCTCTCAAATACCTGAGAATCCACTTCACCGCCATCCAATGTTCTTTTCCTGGATTGTACATGTACTTGCTTACAAATCCCACTACATGTGCAATATCAGGCCTTGTGCAGACCATTGCATACATTAAGCTTCCAACTGCTGATGCATATGGAACTTTAGACATATGAACCTTTTCTTCTTGAGTCTTGGGACACGACTCCTTACTTAATTTGAAATGGCTAGCCAATGGTATACTAACTAGTTTTGCATTCTTCATATTAAACCTTTTCAACACCTTTTCTATGTACTCACTTTGAGACAATGTTAATTTGCGATTCTTCCCATCTCTAGTTATTCTCATACCAAGGATTTGTTTTGCAGCACCCAAATCCTTCATTGCAAATGAGTTTGCTAATTTTCTTTTGAGAAAATTTATTTCCTGCATGTTAGAACCTGCAACAAGCATGTCATCTACATACAATAACAATATAATATAGCTTCCATCATTTTGCTTTTTCAGATAAACACAATGATCAGAGTGACATCTAGTATAACCTTGTTCAAACATAAACCTGTCAAATTTTAGATACTACTGCCTTGGAACCTGTTTTAAGCCATACAAGCTCTTCTTCAACTTGCACACTAGTTTATCCTTCCCTTTTACTTCATATCCTTGTGGCTGCTGCATATATATCTCTTCCTCCAAATCCCCATGGAGAAAGGTTGTCTTTACATCTAACTGCTCAAGATGCAAATCTTCAGCTGCTACTAGACTTAAAATAGTTCTGATTGAAATCATTTTAACAACAGGAGAAAATATTTCATCAAAGTCTATACCCTTTTTCTGTGCAAACCCTTTCGCCACAAGTCTAGCTTTATACCTTTTTCTACCTCCATCTTCTTCCTTCGACTTGTAAACCCATTTATTCTACAATGTTGTTTTACCTGCAGGAAACCTGACTAAGTCCCAAGTCTGGTTATGTGATAAGGCGTCCATCTCTTCTTTCATGGCTTGCTCCCACTTCTTCCTGGTTTCTACCTGCACTATTTCTTCATAACATTCTGGTTCACCAAAATCAGTCAACAATACATAATATAATGAAGGAGAGTATTGTTCAGGGGGTCTACTTATCCTGGTAGATCTTATAACACCACTTTCAGGTGTTTGAAGTGATTGTTGCTGCTGTGTTTGTTGTTCTGACTGTTAATCATTATGATTTTTAGGCACCATCACTTTTTCTATGATCTCGTCAAGCACTGTGTATTCTCTGTTTTATTTTTCCTATTTCTTTTGCTGCATATGATGCTTATACAAAACCTTTTCATTGAATATGACATCTCTGCTCCTAATGATTTTATGTTTTTCATAATCAATAAGCGATAACCAAAATCATTAACACCATATCCAATAAGGTACATTTCTTTGATTTTGCCTCAAGATTTCTTCTATTTTCTTTGTTAATGTGGACAAAGGCTTCACAACCAAAAGTCTTTAAAAAAGAGTAGTTTACCTTTTTACCTATCCATGCCTCCTCTGGAATACCACCTTCCAAGGAACTTGAAGGCCCTTTGTTTATTGGATAAACAGCAATATCTATAGCATCTGCCCAAAATTATAAAGGCAATCTTGCATGCAATCTCATGCACCTTGCACGCTCCATGATTGTCATGTTCATCCTTTCTGACACACCATTTTCTTGTGGTGTTCCTGGAACTGTCTTCTCTCTATGAATTCCATTCTCTGAACAGTGCCCATCAAACTCTTTGCTGCAATATTCACCTCCATTATTTGATCGGAGACACTTCAACCTTTTTCTTGTCTTATTTTCAGCCAAAGCTTTCCTTTTTTTGAAAGTATCAAATACATCAGATTTATTTCAAATACAATAAATCCAGGTTTTTCTAGTTACATCATCAATAAATGTAACATAATAATGAGAGCCACCAAGAGATGATACTTGAGCAGGTCCCCATACATCTGTATGCACAAGCTCTAATTTTTGGATTTTCTTTTCTTTCCCAACTCTAAGGAATCTGACTCGCTTCTGTTTTCCATAAACACAATTCTCACAGAATTTTAAATCAACATGCTTCAAACCTGGCAACAAATTTCTTGAGTGAAGAATCTACATCCCCTTCTCACTCATGTTCCCTAGCCTATGATGCCACAATGTCGTATCTTCTCCTGTAGAGGTTAAAGCATTAACAAAATTAGAAATACCATTGCATAAATACAATGTACCAACCTTTCCTCCTTTCGCTATTACCAGGGATCCTTTAGTGACCTTCCAAGTTTTATTTGTGAAAGTAGTTACGCAACCTTCACCTCCCAAATGCCCTATTGAAATCATATTTTTCTTCAGATCTGGGACATGCCTTACCTCCTTTAATAGCCATTGATTTCCATTCTGTCATTTTATGAAAACTGTACCCATTCCAATGATTTTACAGGGTCTATCATCACCCAATCGAACCTGTCCAAAATCTCCTTGAACATAATCATGAAAATGTTTCCTATCAGGTGTGGCATGGAATGAGGCCCCTAAATCTACCATCCAGGCATCAATAATGTTTTATAATGAAAGAATCAAAGCATATTGCAACACATCACCTGTTACATTCGCTTCATGATTAGTTTCTTGCTGCACGTCTCCTTCCTTTCCCTTCCGAGACTTGCAGTCTTTCTTCAGGTGTCCTTTCTTCCCACATTTCCAGCACACTATCCCCGATCTGGACTTGGATCTACCTTTTCTTGACTTACTACGATATCCAGGGCTCTTTCCTCTTTCCATTTTTCTTCCCCTAGTCTCTGCAGTCAAAGCATTACCTGATGTCTCACCGGGGCTTTTCCATTGCATTTCCTCGCTAAGGATTGCACCGACAACATCAACAAACTTTAAAGTACTAGATCCAGAGACAGAGTTACTAATGGCCATAACTAAACCATTCCAACTTTCTGGAAATGAGTATAGAAATAACAGAGCCCTAACTTCATCATAAAAATTTACCCCTACAGAACTTAACTGACTTGTAACTATATTAAAATCATTTAAATGGTCTACAACAGATCCACCTTCTGACATCTTCATATTAAATAAATGATTCATAAGAAATACTTTATTTGAGGCCGAGGGTTTTTCATAGAGTTTGGCCAATGCTGACATTAAACCCTCTGTTGTCGTTTCCTTTGAAATATTAAATGCTATCGACGCTGCTAGTGTTTCTGGGAAAACTAGTGTCTTTTCGATCGACTAGCCCTCTAGGTTTGGAAGCTACCCTAGAAACAACAATTTAAAGTAATTCAACGATTTCTTCTATGCACAATAGATAAGAGAAAGATGAGTGGACCAACCTGGAACTTCTGCTTAATCCTTTGCTCGATCTTTCTCCCCCTTGATAGAGCTTGCAACTCCTCTCCGTACTTATCCCGCTTGAAGAGTACCTGTAGAAACACAGTAGCAAAGAACCATCAAAGCATCTTGATCTATTGTAACATAAACACTACAAAATCAGATATATAATGAACATACAATAGCATTCACAAATGATAACATTCACAATTGCACAATCATATGGAAGAAACTTGAAGAACTTTATTAAATAGAAGGGAGAATTACAACCCAGTTGTCTGATCCAGCATCATCCTCCCAGCATCAATCCCTCTTCACCTCATGAAATAGCAAGATCACACCAACAATACAATGCTCTTTTCTTCAAATACAAACTATCAGCACTTCCTTGCAATTCACAATATTCCAGCCCCTGGATCTCTTAGATGAGGGATCCATTTATAGATGTGTGCAAGGGTGTGAGTCATCTCTGGGGTTTTGATTAGTGTCATTCCACTTGTTACAATTGATTCCACTTGTTACAATTGGTTCCACTTGGAGATTTCTTGGATCTCTTACTCATCCCTAGGCGAATTCAGAGAGGCAAGTGTCATAAGAGAAGTTTCTAGAAGATTCCATGAGCATCCACTTAGCAAACTGTCTCAGACATTTGTCCATCCTTGCCCATCGCACCCTATAGAAGGCCTAATCAGTATGCATCGCACTTGAGCAGTGTACCACTCAGTATGCATCACACCTGGCGAGTAGCAATCAGTATGGTTTAGTTTGGGCCATTTCTAGATGGTTTTTCAGGTGGAACTTTTGGGAAATGATGTAATCATATGACCATGTTCTTTTAGGGTATGAAACAACTCTTTTAGGGGTTTAAAAGCCCTAGTTTACGACATATAAGATTGGGGTCGAAGTGCCCAAATATGTCTATAGCAGTTGCCCCCTAAAGCATGAAGTCGTAAATCTTGATGTCGGGTGAAATGCTTTATCATGAGGATCCGAGGTTTCGAACTGGAAGGTGACCTGTATAAGATACAACACAATACATCATCATAATATAATTTTTCATGATTTAGCTGAGGCGGGCATTCCCATGCTCAGCTTTATAAATTCATTTCATGTACATAGATTAGATAGTCGTCTAATGATTCTTCAGATGTAGAGTCATCATCCTTGGTTCGGATGACCGTCTGCGCAGCTTCTTTGTACATTTGATGTCTTTATATCCCTGAATATATCGCAGCTCGGATGGATGAAACTAGATCCAGGGTCTTCAAACTCATTCAATCTTCACCCGATGTACAAGTCAATCCATGTGAAGAGATGTTCTGTAGTCGAACATGGAAAGACATCGCCTGATTACCAGCCAATAATGTGAGCTGTTAACAGGCGCAAGAGGAATCACCAACAATGATAATGACCCTCAAGGTACTACAGTACAATTCACGTGGTGCAAATTTATGATACAATGTCGAACACCATGCAAAATCTTTCGGTCGAAGGCCATTGATGTCAACCTGTCGTGGAAAATTAGAAACTTGCCATTGAGGCATGCAAGCTTTAAAGCACTGAAAGGGGTTTTTCTAAGTCAACTTCTTGGATAAAGAGCTAATGTCAACAAGAAGTGACTCATCGTAGGAGGGCCTTGATCTATCCCACATCTACGACACGAAATGAAGCAAATTATTTCTGGAGGTGAAAACGATTTGATGACACAAGGTTCAGGAATGGTGGTCATGAAAAATGAAGGTTGAAGGTATTGCAGTGGATGAGGCATTAACTGGATTGTGGTTTCTCAACTGAATGACTTCTCTTGAACATGTCAGTGACACTGAGATGGATTGGTAGTGTTAACCCCAAAATATGGATGGTGTGGAAGACCAATGGTTAGATGACCAGTGAACGAAATAACCCAACCCGACTCAGTAACGGTGATGGAGTGAAAGTGTCACGTTTAAGAGTGACCTACTACCATAATTTTTGTCAAGTTTCTTCCCTTTTTCCCCAGTCATTGCTGACCAGTACCTCTTTATTTTTGTCAATCTTGAGGAGGATAACATATGCTTGTTCTATAATTTTCCCTTCGGGCAAACCTGTCGCTATGTTTTAACGAGTCTAGCGACGGTGAAACTTGGTCTTGTTTAGAATGGACAAGTTTGTCGTTATTGTTTTAATGAGTTTAACGACAAGAATAACTCGTTCCCTTTCATGTTTAGGGAGTTTGAAAAGGGATGAAAAGAAGACTCCAGAAGTTCTTTTTTGTAGGATAATCCCTTAAGTCTGAAAAAGGATAAAATAATACAAAAGGGATGACTTTTCCGATCACTTTAATGAGCCAAAAAAGGCAAGCGCTCGTACTTTTTCGTAGAATAATCCATAGGGTCCGAAAAAGTATAAAATTATACAGGATGGATGACATTTCCAAGCACTTTAATGAGCTAGAAAGGCCAATTTCTTGACAATGTTTTCATATTTAACAAGTCTGAAAAGGGTTTAAAGGAGACTTGATTTTGAGGAACGAGTGGTGTCTAGGGTAGCAACTGGTTCCGGGTAAGCTTGGAACTTCTCAAAACATGGTGATTTCTGTAAAGAGGCTGGCTAACAAGACCACTTGTCACAGCTATTCTCAAAAAGGGTAAACAACCAAGTGGAAGTGTATGATTAGCCAAAAGAATGGGGGTGATGAGAGGTACACAACCAAGGTTCAAAAAGCTAATAGAACGGCAAACACAAAGGTTAATCACTCTAGGTGGGTTCATTTTCTAAAGAGCTTGAACCATGGGGGAACTATGCTTGGTGGTGGGTTTATTTTTTAATGAGCTTAAACCATGGGGGAACTATTCTTGGTTTTTAGTTTCATTTTTTACGCAAGCTAGAAATGACAAAACTAAAAAAGCTAGAAAAGACAAAACTGAAAAGCTAGAAAATGAAATTAAAAAATGGGAGAAAAAAGGTTTGCATGCCCCCAGCATGATGAAAAGGAGAGTCTCTTGTAACCATATGGAAACTACTATGGTTATGTAGGATGATTTTGTCCGCAGAATAGACAAAACACTTCCTTGGCTTCGTCCCTAGAATAGACAAAGGTGAATGGTGTGTTAGACCAATCACATAACCTACAGGGAAACTTATCTTTTCAACTAGGTTCGTCCGCAAAATAGACATGGGTGCATGCCCCCTAAGCTTCGTTACATTCACCAGACTACTTATGGCAATTAGGTGGATGGAATGAAGGTTCTTTTACGAGATCAAGTGAAAGACTCGACTGGGATTTTTACGAGATCTAATCAGAGACTCGACATTGAACTTGGGACCTTGTTTCATTTTTAAATGAGCTTGACACAAGACAAGGAACTCTCCTCAAACACCCTTGTTTCATTTTTAACGAGGTTGACACAAGACAATGAACTATCTTCCGAGACTTCGATCACGACTCATAAGTGGTCATGAAATAGAGATCTGGTTCCAATGCCCCTAGTACATAATGTACGACATCATTGAATTGATCGTCAGTCGATGTAGGTATGGAACAAGTCGCCACATATTTAACCCGTGGCGGGGATGATACCATTGGTATAAATGGACCATTTAGGGATGATGGTTGACTAGGAGCTATATTTGGACCGAGAAATGAAAGCTAGTCAATGGTGACAATTCTGCCTTCATGCGGGAAACAAATCACTCGAAAGAGTGTTGAAACAATAGCTCCTATGTGATAAACATAGTCATGCCCAAGAAGTAAATTATAATCTAAAGGTCCTAGGACTACCATCACATTCAGATAAACGATTTTTCCTCCCAAAGTGATAGGTAACTAATGAAGGATCCCTAACGGTCGACTGGTTCCTTTGTTAAAGTCCAACATATTTTGTGTAACAGGCACAAGCGGTGGCGAACCGAGCACTTGACAAGCAGTTGAGGAAAGGATACTCACGGATGCCCCTTCATCTATAATAGTGCCACATACAATCATATTACAAACTTGTACTATGATTTGGAAAGGCACATAAGAAGCAAGGCGGGATCCTACCAATTGATTCCAATCAAAGGAAGTAACTAGACTGCTTGGAGGGGGTACCGTAGAAATGGGAGGATTAACCCCTTGAGTTACGAGAAGTGGAGGATTTTCCTCCTGTCTTGATGGAACAGGTGGACTGCCCCCAAGCTCATTTGAATATGAGGTAACAAAAAAAACTTGAGTGGTATCATTTTCACTCTCTTCGAGAAAGGTACGATCAGCTGAAGGTGAAATCGAGTCAACTATTACCTTGACCTGTTGATTTGGATTAGGTATAGACTCATAGGATTCACTTTTAGAGAGTGATTTCGATCGATGGTTGATTTTGGTCGGTCGGTTTTTCAACTAGTAAAGGACTTGGGGAGAGTTTCTGGTAACCAGATGGAAGTCGCTACGATGAAGTAGGATGGTTATCCAACACTCTTTTAGCTTTATCCAAAGAAGGACAACGGTGAAGGGAATGATTACCTTCACATAACCTACATGGAACCTTGACCTTTCCCCTCTATTCATGAACTTTGCTATCACTAGTCAAAGGTGTGTTACCAACATGATCATCAGAGGTTGATGACACTGGGTGGTGCGAACGGGAAGACCATTCTTTCAAGATCTGAGGAAAATAAGGACAATTTCGATGAAAATGGTCTCCTGTACACACTATGCATGGATATTTGACTTTGTGAGGCTTAATGAATGGATTTCCATAAGATGTTGCATTCAAAGCAATGGTTGCTTGGTTGGTCCCTTACTGAATTGACTTCTTCTTCTTCTTCTTCCCTTTCTTCTTCTTCTTAGCCACCTGGTTACTAGCATCAATACTTTCACCAAGCGAAGAGGAAGAGGGAGAGGGAGAAACAAACGAGGAAGAAGGCAAAGGGTCAACTTTAGGATCAACTAGAGGTTGATTTTGCCAAGTTGGAGGTGTACTTGATTTCAGAGAAGTCTCGACATTTTGAACCAAGGAGGTTGAAAACAGCCATACTGGCAGGCCAATGGTAAATCCCAGAAGGGATAATGTAGCCATATAAGGAGTACCAATATTTCCGAAAGAAGGAAAAGGGCTAGGATTCCCCTCAAAAGGGATTCCTTGATTGGTGGATCCCGGATTTGTCTCCATATATCTCAATCTAAGATAAAAAAATGAATAGGGATATTGTTCTGAATTCAATTAATTTTAATGACGCTTTGACACAAATTTTCTTTTTTTAGTTTTTAAGAGTCGAGAAAAAGCTAAAGATGACTTTAGTCCCCTTTGATTTTTAATGAGCCTGAAGTGACAAGTGCTTAGATGGACCTTTTCTTTTAAAGAGTTGAAAATGAATGAAAGTGACTACTCTGGAAAATCTAGACAGAGGGATTACCAAACCAATCGCAAAACTACAATATACACCTTGGTGATAAATTAAAGAGAAATTACCAAGGACTTATGTACGGCAATAAATCTTCCCGAATGCTGTGTTCAGTGCATTGCGATCAATAAGGCGGCAGACTCGGTTTCCTATGGATAAAGGATATAAGCCTATTGTGGTCTCCCAATATATACTCGACGGTATGGGGAGCACAAGTCCATGCTAACACTTGTCGTATCAAGGAGGAGGAATCACCCAACCTTCAATGAAAACGATAGTTACTAGTTTTTACGACGCCGAAACACGTGTCTAGCCTAGACCTTTAGATGTGTTGCGTTAAGTTCCAAAGCATTGTTAGGTTCATTGAAATTTATTTTAGAGTTGATCTTGTTTAAAGTTTTCCTTTTAATGGTTCACCACGTGATGTTGATTTGAAATTCCTAAAATGCAATCTACAATGATAAAAAATCTCTGTTTATTTTAAGCAATGAAAATCCTAGCTACTAGGGAAAGAAGATTACAATTCTTTCAAACAAAGAGCAAAGAGCACACACTAGTGCATTTTCCTAAATCATTTTCCGCACACAAACTAAATGCAAATGCAAATGCATGTATTTTTTTTTCGTTCCCCTTAATGTGAAAAATGCCAAAAAGGAAAACTAAGTGTAGCAAAGTGTTGAGTCTTGAAAATGTCATTCATTTGCATTATATTTTCACTATTATGTCCATTTTATCACCTCCATTTCACCTCCATTTTACTACTATGTCACCACATTCATCCCACTTTCATTATCATTGGGCCACCTTTATGTTTTTCCAATCTTTATTATTTCTAAGCCTTTTAAGTGAATTTGTGGTTAAACATTAGAAAATAATGTGCATATGCTTATACCTAACAAATGGGTTGAGTTTGTTGACATGTGTAGGTTGAAAGGAGACTTCTAGAAGACCCTTATGTGGCACTCTAAGGCCAAACTCGAATTTGGTTGGAAAGAATCATGGGATCATGAGGATATGTGTCACATCTCCTAATTGTATTGTAACTCTAAGAAGACATGTGTCTTATCGGTTCCTATTTTGATTAGGACTCTAGAGGTAGAGGGAGAGATTCATGAACTCTCATTAATGAGATGGCTCTCATCTTTGTGTATAAATAGGAGATCTCTCTCCTTCATTTGTTAGTCCTTTTTAGTCTTTTTAGTTTCTAGTTCTCAAGTTTGTAGTTCTTCCTTGATGGCTTTTGAAAGCTTTTGTACTTTGTACTTTTGAATAAATTGAATAAAGCTTTGATGTTCTCAACATGGAAGGAGATGTGAAGTAGATGTCATGGAGCATATTAGGATGTAAGGTAGAGTAGATTTCATTTTGTAAATATTGCTTTGTAGAATGTAAGGTAGATTAGATTTTTCATTCATGCAATTTTAATTCATGCAAGTGTGTTTAATTTTGCTTTGATTTCATGACTAGTGGCATGTGTGATCATCTTGTCTATGTTGCTGACCTTTATTTTTCTGTAGTTTGATTTTCATTAGTATCATTCCTTTAACTTGCACTTTACTTTCTGCTCTTAGATATCAAGTTGTTCATCTATTGATGGTTCTTTTTCCATAATCAAATAACTTTATTGGAGCCAAAATATCACTTAGTACAGCTTGGTTTAGTTTGCTTTAAGACTCACATTGCTGACTTGTTCATAACTGTTCTCACATGATAAATCTAACTGAAAGGCAAAAAGGTTAAGAAAAGGTTAAAGTAGTGTGATTTGTCTCCTTTATGTAGTGTCACTTAGATTTCACATTTCATTTTCATTTTAAATCAGCAGCAGAGATACTGGGCCGATGTCATTAGTCCGCTGTGGCTTCGTGACTCTTCAAATAGTGTGTTCTTTATTGGTGTGTCTTTCCTATGGTTGGATTGGAATTTCTTGTCTCCCACATAGATCTCTGATAAGGATCAACAATGTGAAACTACCACCATCAAACAATGGCGTACTGTCTTACTTATGGTATTGATATAGTGTTTAACACATCCCTTGTAGTCCTGCTCATGAGATTATTGTAGGAAGCCGACAGTGAGGAAGATGATATTTAGCGTCAGATTAATCAAATAATTCATCTTCAGCAAATAAGAGAAAGGTTAACTAAGCACATATAGTGCACCACACTTCATCAGTTTACGATACCCGGATTGATAATTTATGTAGAACAATTTAAGACATTAAATTGACTAGACACAAAGATCTTAAATATTTTACTCAAAGCGACATTTTCGACAATTTCTTTTTCAAAATAGAAAGGAAGACTAAACGACACTTTTCAATTTTGAATAAAAAATGCTTTCGACACTTCGAATATCAACAAATCAAATCAAATACATAACGAAAAGTTCAATCGACTATTCAGGGAAGGAAGAATCCACGACACTTCTCTTTTTGACACAAAACGACAGTTACAACACTTTTTGTACCAAAACGACAAATCGATTTAAGCAACTTTTCGACAAAGGATTGTAAATGATAGAAAAATACATAAAAACATTTACTAATCCTATTCAATGGAGGCCAATCTATGTGATGCAAGCAAGCTTCAGTAAGGAGGCATTGTTCATAAGCAGCAAATCAACTAAACAAGACTGAAAACAAGGACAAAAACCCCAAATTTCTAGAATGGAAATAGGTTCAGTCAGTCATCGCACCTAGGCTTCACAGAAACAGGGATGCATCGCACTTTACAGACTCGAGAGGTGCGATGCATACTGGGTCACAGTGACAGACAGTGCGATGGGCTAGGGAGCACAACTGAAATGGGTTTTGCATCTGCTTTCAGTAAGTTAAGTTGAGCTATGATGGACAGTAAAGAGCAAAGTATAGAGGCAAGTCTTGAGAGGTTACTGAGCTACCAAAAGGGGATCTAGAATGCTTGTAAGTCCAATGTTTAATTCATAAACTAAACCAGAGGTTAACTGAAGCAGCATTCATCTACTATGCAATTGCAGAGCAAGAGCAGTTCAAAGGCTACTTAACTGACTTCAGGCTTTGTCTATAGTTTATAAAACAAACAATAACAACTAGCAAACATCTATTCAGTCCCCAGTAGAGTCTCCATTTTGTTTCTGGGAAAACTAGTGTCTTTTCGATTGACTAGCCCTCCAGGTTTGGCAGCTACCCTAGAAACAACAGTTTAAAGTAATTCAACGATTTCTTCTATGCACAATAGATAAGAGAAGGATGAGTGGACCAACCTGGAACTTCCACTTAATCCTTTGCTCGATCTTTCCCCCCCTTGACAGAGCTTGCAACTCTTCTCTGTACTTATCATGCTTGAAGAGTACCTGTAGAAACACAGTAGCAAAGAACCATCAAAGCATCTTGATCTATTGTAACATAAACACTACAGAATCAGATATATAATGAACATACAATAGCATTCACAAATGATAATATTCATAATCACACAATCATAAGGAAGAAACTTGAAGAACTTTATTAAATAGAAGGGAGAATTACAATCCAGTTGTCTGATCTAGCATCATCCTCCTAGCATCAATCCCTCTTCACCTCATGAAATAGCAAGATCACACCAACAATACAACACTCCTTTCTTCAAATGCAAACTATTGGCACTTCCTTGCAATTCACAATATTCCAGCCCCGAGATCTCTTAGATGAGTGATCCATTTATAGATGTGTGCAAGGGTGTGAGTCATCTTTGGGGTTTTGATTAGTGTCATTCCACTTGTTACAATTGATTCCACTTGTTACAATTGGTTCCACTTCGAGATTTCTTAGATCTCTTGCTCATCCCTGGGCGAATTCAGAGAGGCAAGTGTCATAAGAGAAGTTTCTAGAAGATTCCATGAGCATCCACTTAGCAAACTGTCTTAAACATTTGTCCATCCTCACCCATCGTACCCTACAGAAGGCCTAATCAGTATGCATTGCACCTGAGCAGTGTACCACTCAGTATGCATCGCACTTGGCAAGTGTAGCAGTTAGTATGGTTCCGTTTGGGCCATTTCTGGATGGTTTTTCAGGTGGAACTTTTGGGAAATGATAATTAGATGACCATGTTCTTTTGGGGTATGAAACAACTCTTTTAGGGGTTGAAAAGCCCTAGTTTATCGACATATAAGGTTGGGGTCGAAGTGCCCAAATATGTCTATAACAGCTAGGCACAACTGTATTGTTCCAAGTGCCTTATGGTCAAGAATATCCCATTCTGTGTTTGTCATACTCGTCGGCTTCTGTCTTTCCACTCAATGGTAGGTACAGATCTCTCTGATACAGATAATCTTCCATCTGCATCTTCCACAGTTGGTAGTTTTGGTTGTTAAAGTTTTCAACCCTAAACCTACCATCTTCTGCCATTGCTCCCACTTGAACCAGGAACCTTTCTCTCCTGCGAGTTTATCATCCAATTAGACCTTCGGCTCTGATACCAGTTGTTAGAAAATTATATATTACAGAGCAATGGAACACATAAAATATTGCAGAAATATAAACACATAAAACACATAAAACAAGAGAGACACATATATATGTGGTTCACCCAGTTTGGGCTACATCCATGGAGAAACAGCCAGTCCTTCTTTTATTATATTATCGAGAAAACTGAAGAGATACAACCTACAACAGATTCATTGTAACTCCCTCTTCGCTCTCAATCTGCTATCTTTTCCTCACTCAGAATACAGATATACATAGACGCAATACGATTCCCTCATATATAGTGAGGGGTTGTCTTCTAGGGTAAAAAACCCTAAATTAAACATAACTTCTACCATTAGATCTCTGCCTAATGAACGACCCTGATTGAGTAGAAATTACTATACTTTTACAAGGCAATTTTACATCTATTCTTAGCTTCAGGGGCGTTGCCCCTAAAACCCCCCACCATGGGGTGGCTCCCAAAAGGTCGTAGTTGCCCCATGTAGACCCCCCTTGCAGTGAATATTTTACAGGTGGCGTTGCCAGCCCATTTTGAACTAGGGTCCAATGATCTAGATTTAAATAGGAATGCAACAAAATACAGAGATAACCATATACACAAAGATGCAGCGAAAATAATGCTTCATTTCATTAATGGAAAATACTGAAATATACTTACAACCAGAATAGAACTAAACCAGCTAGGGCGATAGTAGCTTATCTCTGAGAAGAGATGTGGCGGATACATGCCTCTCTACTGTTCTGAACTGTTGGAATTATGATGCATGTGTTGTACTTGATGGCATCCCACTCATCGAAGAACATCTCACTTATATACAATTAGATGAATCTACAGAAGAGATAAACAGAGAAAACAGGGCATATCGGAACTTGATGGCAACCCACTCATTGAAGAACATCTCACTTATATACAATCAGATGAATCTACAGAAGAGATAAACAGAGAAAACAGGGCATATCAGAGCAAGATGGAGCCAAGAGGAGCCATATATATATGCATTCATAGCTATCAGAGCAACAATGCCAAAGGAATACACAATCGGAGGCCAAAACATATATACATGGCAAACACTCTATCAGCGGAAAAGTTTCAGCATATCGGCGACATCGCTAATCGGTGGTTCAGCTATGTGCCACCACTGAAACCTCCGATTGCGATAATAACGTGGACCCGATGGCATATCACAATTTGATTTAATGCTATATCGCATCCGCAGTAATTGCGATGTATAAAGGGTTGTCAACCCCAAACCTCCGATTGCGATAAGCATGCAGACCCGACAGGAATATAAAGCATGGTTAAATACCATATCGCATCCGATCCATCGGATCGGCCATCGGCCATTGGCGACTACCGATTGCGATTACAAGGCGGACCCGATACAGGAATAGTTGCGGGTGAATTAAAATTGAAGTCCGCCTCTTAGTCTTTTGGACCGTTTTTCATCATTTTCTCTGTTTTATCACTTAAGTCATCGATTAAGTGATCGGTCCAAGCTATTGAGCCCCAGGTTTTCGGATCCCCTGTATTGATAATCTACGGTTCCGATTCATTGTTTTAACAAGAGCTTGACTATAAAAGGGGAAAGGAGATCTTTTGGCAGGATATCGGTGAACGTTGAAGATCTTAAGAAAGAACAGATCCGAGACACTTGCGATCGGTTGGGGAGTGATGGTTGAGATCTCATCGGCGCAGTCTGGGTATGCTTGAAGCCTGAAAATCATCTATTCGCAGGAGTGATACGGTGCGTACACCCGCAGAGCAGAAGACTGTGCAGGGTTCTGGGTGCACAATTGATGTTCGGTTACTGGTATTGAGTGCTGATAACGGCATGATTATGTTCTTAATTTTATGTGATCTAGATCTGGTGGAGAACTATCATAATATCTGTGTATATATTGATCTGGTGCTTGGGTAAGGAAATTAGTTGATTCACATATACTTGATGATCATTTGATCTTCTTGGATCTAGTCTGAAAATTAATGAAACATGGTCCTCAAAGAAGTAAAAGAGCAAAGGGGGTTGTAGCTCCCTTCCACGAGAGACTGGAAAACGAGAGAGAGTTGTAGCTCTCTGCAGGTTGCAGCCTGCGTACTGGTAAATGACTGCACCAATACAAAATCCTTGTAAAAGAAGTTTCTAATTGAAAGAAGATAGAGACATATTGCAGCAGGTGGTTTTCACCCACATTGGGTTTCCACCTTATATCTGGTGTTCTTTGGTGTGCCTATCTATTTTTCTTATTCTTGTTCATTATTATATGGTTTGTACATACAAGTTGATGATCAATATCTGAAGAATAAATTAAAGTATAAATCTAGAAGGTATATTGAAAATAATTTGATAATACTGATTCACCCCCCCTCTCAGTATTATTTCCAACAATTGGTATCAGAGCAGGTCCTTCTGAAGAAGCTTGATCGCTTGAAGGAAGATCTATCATCATGAGAAACTACGAGAGGGAAGCATCAATCAGGCCACCGATTTTTGATGGGACAAACTTCGTATATTGGAAGGTAAGAGTTACTGCCTATCTTCAATCTCTGGGCACAGAAGTTTGGGACATCATAGAAACAGGGTATACTTTTCCATTAGCTACTCCTACTGATTCAGCTGAGAAGAAGAAATATGAAACAAATGCAAAGGCGGTCAATACTCTTCTAGGATGTCTTTCTCAATCAGAATTCGTGAAAGTTATGCAGTATAAATCCGCAAAAGAAATATGGGACAAGATTGTTCTGAGCTATGAAGGAGATGATTAGGTAAAACGAGCAAAACTTCAAACCCTCAAGATTCAGTATGAAAATATCAAGATGTATAATGATGAAAGTGTGGCTAACTATTTTCTTCGTGTAGATGAGATTGTTAATTGTATGAAAAATTTGGGTGAAGAAATAAAAGAGGCTGTTGTGGTTGAAAAAGTTCTAAGATCTTTGTCACCTAGGTTTGAATCTAAAGTTTGTGCAATAGAAGAAAAGGAGAATCTACAAAATCTTAAAATGTCACAGTTGCATGGAATTCTAACTGCTTATGAAATGAGGAAAGGAGGTCCATCAGACAGGAGAGGTGTTGCCTTCAAGGCTTCAGGCAAAGGAGAGTACTATGAATCAGGACACGTGTCAGAAGAAGAAGAAGAATCAAATTTTGTCAGAAATATTCAACGGGGTACTGGAAGATTCAGAGGTAAGTTACCTTTCAAATGCTTTGCTTGTGGAAGAGTCGGTCACTATGCTGCCAAATGTCCTCATAAGGATAAGATTGACAAGGGGAAGGAACCTATTAGATGGAACAAGAAACATAATGCAAATAAGAAAAGCTATTACACTCATGAAGACAGTGATGGTCTATCAAATAGTGATGAAGATGAACGAGGTAATCACTATAAACTTTTAATGGCTTTTGAAGATGATGATTACATGGATGCTATAGATGTGGATAGCTTTTATGAAGAGATTTCTAGACTCAAGACATGTTTAGAAGAAAAGAATATGATCATTGATACTCTGCAATTTCAACTTGATGAAAAAGAAAAATTTCTTGAAAAATTAGAATGTGAAATTGTTGGCCTTAGAAAAGAAATTGAGAAAACAAAGGCTCTTAATCTTAAGTTTGTTAAAGGATCTGAAACTCTGGATGAGATCATCAATGTGCAGCATTCTCCACTAATCAAGACAGGTCTGGGATATAATGGAGAAGCATCTCAAGCGTCCTCCTCCAAAAGTTATCTTGATGCAGCAAGGAGGAGTGACCAAAGGCCTAATAGAAATCATCAGGTAAACCAGGGACAGTTTACCTCAAGAACAAACAAAGACTATCAAGAAAATCGGGGGCAAGCTACCTTAAGGACAAACAGAAGCTACAACCAACCACAGGTAAAATCTTCCCAATATACCTCAAGAATGGATGCCAGTAGAAACTACAATCGGTTGAACGATAGATTTGATAATCACAGGAGTTTCTTCAATGGCCAATGTTTCTCTTGCCATAACTTTGGTCACAAAGCAGCTCAATGTGTTGCCTATAAGACAATCATGACTAGAGAAGCTCAAAAACAAAGAAGTATGTCTGGAATCATGAAGAGGACCTATAACAACTTTTCGGCCCTTGAAAGTGAAATTGAATGTTCTATTTGTAATAACTTTGGTCATGAAGATTCTGAATGCAGGAGCAGGTTTTTGCAGACAAAGGAACAAGCCTCAAATACCAGAACATGGAGAATAAAGGAACCAAAACCAAAAAGATGTGGGATAGCTTTTTATGCAGAAGGACAAGAAAATTTATGGTATATCGACAGCGGATGTTCGAAGCATATGACAGGTGATAAAGAAAAACTTGAATCATATACTGCTTTAGAAAAGGGAAAGAAGGTTTCTTTTGGAAATGATACCCCTGCGGCCATAAGAGGAAAAGGCACTGCTCAGTTAAAAGAAAAGGTCAAAGCTGGAAATGTTTTGTATGTCGATGGCTTGAAGCATAACCTACTGAGTGTCAGTCAGATGTGCAATCAAGGAACCGAGGTAATATTTCGATCAAATGGATGTAGTGTTCGTGATCATGATACAGGAGAAACAGTGATCAAAGGCAGAAGAACTCCAAATAATCTTTACATATTTGAAGAAGGACAACAACAATGCTATTTGAGCAAGGATGATGAACACTGGTTATGGCACCGGAGGTTGGGGCATCTAAGCTTTTCACAAATAAGGAAAGCATGCAAATACCAGGCAGTTCGTGGGCTTCCAGATATCAAAATTCCAGACAACACCATATGCAAATCATGTCAGTTTGGTAAGCAAACCAGAACTAACTTCCCTGAGAAGGAAGGATCTGCCAGCAGGCCTCTTGAACTAGTCCATACAGATGTATGTGGTCCATTTAGGACAAGGTCACCTCGAGGAGAAGAATACTTTATACTATTCATTGACGACTTCTCCAGGATGATTTGGTTGGGACTTATGAAACACAAGGACGAAGCATTCGAAAAATTCAAATCTTTCAAAGCCTTGGTTGAAAACGAATCAGAACACAAAATTAAGTGTCTCAGGTCTGACAGAGGTGGGGAATTTACCTCAAATGAATTTTTCGATTTCTGTGAAGAACATGGAATAAGAAGGGAATTCTCTACAGCTAGGACTCCTTAGCAGAATGGAGTGGTGGAAAGGATGAACAGAACGGTCCAACAAATGGCTCGTGCTATTCTTGATGAGTCTGGCACTCCCGCAACCTTCTGGGGTGAAGATGCTTTTGCTGCGGTTGTTATTCTCAACAAAACATATGTCCAAGTGAATAGCACTCAAACTCCTCATGAGCTCTGGTATGGTGAGACTCCTTCGGTAAAGCATTTCAAAATTTTTGGAAGCAAATGCTATATTAAGAATAATGATGAACAGCTTGGCAAACTTGAACCTAGAGCAGATGAAGGCATTCTCCTTGGTTATTCTCCCCACAGCATAGCATATAAGTGTTACAATAAAAGACTTGGAAGAATTGTTGACATCATTGATGTAGCGGTTGATGAAAAAGGATACATTCCCAGGCAAGTAAATTATGAAAATATTGAAGAAGATGAAGACTACTCTCCAAATCAGATTGATGATGAAGAAGAACCTCAAGAGGCACCAGAGGAACAAATAAGGATAGAAGAGAAGACTCCATCCAGGTACGTTCAGAAGAATCATCCAGAATCTCAGATTTTGGGGCAGAAAGAAGCAGGCGTACAAACAAGAAGAACAATTGCAGAAACCTCAAGCTATTTGGCATTTCTCTCCTCCACTAAACCACAAAATGTAAGAGAGGCATGCAAAGATGAATGCTGGGTCAAGGCAATGGATGAAGAACTTGAGCAGATAAAAAAGAACAACACTTGGGAGTTGGTTCCTAGACCAAAAGATAAGAATGTCATGGGGACAAAATGGATCTTCAAAAATAAGTTGAATGAAAATGGGAAAGTAATTAGAAACAAGGCCAAACTTGTGTGTAAAGGGTATGCTCAACAAGAAGGAATAGATTTTGAAGAAACTTTTGCTCCTGTTGCAAGACTTGAGGCCATCCGAATGTTCCTTGCTCTCTCAAGCTTTCAAAAGTTCAAAGTATTTCAAATGGATGTGAAATCAGCTTTTCTGAATGGAGACTTAGAAGAAGAAGTATACATTGAACAGCCAGATGGTTTCATTCTTGGGAATGATCCAAATCTTGTATGCAGACTGAAAAAGGCTCTCTATGGTCTTAAACAGGCTCCAAGGGCTTGGTACTACCGTTTGGACAAATACCTTCATCAACAAGGTTTTTCAAAAGGATCAGCAGATAGCAATCTTTATATAAAAATTGAAAATGACAAATTGCTAATACTTGTTGTGTATGTAGATGACATTATCTTTGGTAGCAATGAAGAGGCTATGAGTCAAAGCTTTGCCTTGGAGATGCAGAAAGAATTCGAAATGTCCTTGCTTGGAGAACTGACATACTTTCTTGGATTACAAATCCAACAAAATGAAGGCGGTATCTTCTTGTCTCAAACCAAGTACCTCAATCAGATTCTGAAAAAGTATGGCATGGAAGATTCGAAACCAGTATGTACCCCTATGGTTACAGGATGCAGTCTTAGTGCGAATGATGAATCAGCAGCAGTTCATCAACCAACCTACAGATCTATGATTGGAAGTCTACTTTATTTGACAGGTACTCGACCAGACATCATGCATGTAGTGGGAATAGTTGGAAGATTTCAGGCAAATCCAAAGGAAACTCATCTTCAGGCAGTGAAGAGAATTTTCAAGTATCTTCAAGGAACTCAAAACTATGGCTTATGGTATCCTAGAGACACAGATCTCACACTTCATGCTTACATAGATGCAGATTGGGCCGGAAGTGTGGATGACAGGGAAAGCACAAGCGGTGGTGCTTTCTTTATGGGTTCCAGATTAGTATCTTGGTTCAGTAAGAAATAGAGTTCGATTGCTTTATCTACAGCTGAGGCAGAATATGTGGCTGCTGCATCTTGTTGCACTCAACTTCTTTGGATGATGCAGACTTTGCAGGATTTTCAAATCACTTGTACACCACCTATCTCCATCTTCTGTGATAATACATGTGCAATCAGCATTTCAAAAAACCCAGTCATGCATTCAAAGACCAAGCACATACCAATCAAGTATCATTTTCTCAGGGAACAAGTGCTTGAACAAAAGGTCAAGTTGGAGTATGTTCCTTCTAAGGAACCAGTTGTTGATATACTCACCAAACCATTGCCCAGGGAGACCTTTGAATACCTCAGGCAAAAGCTGGGGGTTGTTGATGCATCATCTTGTTGTTAAATCTCATCTGTTTCAGAGATTGTTGGTTGTACGCGAGGCTCATATGGGGTATATGCGTACAGGTTCAGGGGGAGCATATATAATGCATTGTTGGCATTATGGTAGTGCAGAAGGAGTAATATGTCTCTATCTCTTTCATGATCTGGCTTATAGTCAGGAGGAGCAGGTTCTCAGGGGGAGCAAGTTCTCAAGTATGGACAGCCGAATGTATATCAAGGAAAGAGTATGTCTTGATTCGCCCTTTGCCCTTGATGTCAAAGGGGGAGAGTGATTTTGTTATTGGTGTTGTTGCCATCAAGTCCAAAGGGGGAGATTGTTGGCATTATGATGCATGTGTTGTACTTGATGGCAACCCACTCATCGAAGAACATCTCACTTATATACAATCAGATGAATCTACAGAAGAGATAAACAGAGAAAACATGGCATATCGGAACTTGATGGCAACCCACTCATCGAAGAACATCTCACTTATATACAATCAGATGAATCTACAGAAGAGATAAACAGAGAAAACATGGCATATTGGAGCAAGATGGAGCCAAGAGGAGCCATATATATATGCATTCACAACTATCGGAGCAACAATGCCAAAGGAATACACAATCGGAGGCCAAAACATATATACATGGCAAACACTCTATCGGCGGAAAAGCTTTCGGCATATTGGCGACATCGCTAATCGATGGTTCAGCTATGTGCCACCACTGAAACCTCCGATTGTGATAATAACATGGACCCGATGGCTTATCACAATTTGATTTAATGCTATATCACATCCGCAGTAATTGCGATGTATAAAGGGTTGTCAACCCCAAAAACAATGTAAACTTTGAAACGGGAACTGTAAACTCAAAACGAGAACTCGAGCCAAAAAACCCCTTAAAAACATTAAAAATAGTGCTAAAAACAAAAAGTGTTGATGCTGGAATAACACTTTTTTTTTTCTAGGGTAAATTTTGATCATATTTTAAAAATGGCGGTGAAAATTGTTCCGAAGACCCTCAAAACAAAAAGTGTTAACGTTGGGATAACACTTTTTTTTTTTTCGTTTTTTTTTTTCAAGGGTAATATTTCAACATTTCGAAATAATAGCGTAAAATATTTTATCATGACCGTGCAAAAGATTAAAATTTCAAATAAATAATGAAGACATAAAATAAAATAAAATAAAAAAAAATTAAAACAATGAAAAACACAAAACAAAAATTTTAAAAATTAACAAAACATAAATCAAAGCATATACTAAAAAAAAAAAAATCAATCATAAAAATGTCAAAAAAAACTAAATTAAAAAACTAAAAAACACTTAAAAATTATAAACAAATAAATAGTTAAAAAACATATTTAGAAAAATGGAAAAAAAAAAAATCTTATAAACAATAAAAAAAATTGTCAAAAGAAAAGAAAAAAAAATAAAATATATATATATATATATATATATATATGGAAAAGAGAAAAAAATAAACAAACTATAAAATTTAGGTAAAAATAGAAAAATTTAAAAAACATTAAAAAGAAAAAAGAAAATTAAAAACAAAATAAATTTAATAAAAACATAGAAAATTAACCAAAAATAAAAAATAAAAACTACGAAAATTAAGATTAAAATGTTAATTACTTAAAAATATATATATATTAAAAAGACAAAAAAAAAAAAATTATCTCATAAACCATAAAAAAATTAGGAAAAAAAAAAAAAAATTAAAAATATATATATCTATATAATTAAGTAAATAAAAATAGAAATAAAAATATTAAAAAAACCTAGGAAAAAAAATAAAAACAATCCAGATTTAAAAAAAAAAAAAAAAAACATAGAAAATCAACAAAAATAAAAATAGAAAATTAGTAAAATTAACATCAAAAACATTTAAAAAAAAAAAAAAAAAAAAAAACTGAAATTAAAAAGAAAAAAAAAAAAAAAAAAAAAAAAAAAAACACCAAAAAATTTAAATATATGTTTTTTGAAATTCAAAAAAAACACCAAAAAATTTAAATTTTTTACAAAAACATTTATTTATCTATTTAAAAAAAAAAAAAAAAGAAATTAAATTTTTTTAATACATATCTTTTTTTTATTTAGAAAAATATATATTAAAAATTTTTAAGTTAATTGATAAGCAAATTTGTTTTTTTTTATTATTTAAAAAAAAACAATTATTAAAAAAATTATTTATTTTTTAAACAATGTTTTGCATTTTTTTTTTATTATTTAAAAAAAAACAATTATTAAAAAGTTTTTTTTTTTTTCAAAACATGTTTTTTTTTTTTTTTTTTTTTTTTTTTTTTTTTTTTTTAAATTAAAATTTTTGAATATTTTTTATTTAAACAACGGTTTTTATTGTTATTTAAAATAAAAATTTTATTTAAAGAAAAAAAAAAAATTAAAATTTTTATTTAAAAAAAAAAATTAATATCAAAATTTTTATTTAAAAAAAAATTATTAAAAAAAAAAATTTTTTTGGGCTCGCGTTCAGGCCTTCGCCCCGGGCCGAGCCACCGCGGGCTGCTCGGAGGGCGGAGGGGCGATTCCGGAATCACCCCTCCGCCCCCCGGGCGGCCCAAATTTTTTTGTAAATAAAAATTTTAAATTTTTTTGTTTTAAATAAAATGATTTATTTTAAATAAAAAATAAAAAAAACATTGTTTAAAAAAATAACAAAAAAAATTAATAATTGGTTTTTTATTTAATAATAAAATTAAAAACAAAAAATGTTGTTAAAAAAGAAAAAAAAAATTTAATAAATGTTTTTTATTTAAATAATAGAAAAAAAAAAACAATTTTTTTTTATGAATATCAAATTTGTATAAAATTTTTTTAAATTTTTTTTCTAGTGTTTTAAATTAAAAAATGTAAGTTTAAAAAATTTATTTATCTATTTTTAATCAATTTGGTTTTTTATTTTTTAAATAGAAAATACATGATTCTTGAAAATTTTAATTTTTAATTTTAAACACATGTTTTTTAATTTTTTTTTTTTTTTTTAAACATATATTTCTAAAATTTCTATGTTTTTATGGTTTTTTTCTTGTAAATTTCAATGTATTTTTGTTTTTTTAGTTTTTTTTTTTAAATGTTTTTAATGTTAATTTTACTAGTTTTTTATTTTTTATAATTTTAATTTTCTATTTTTTTTTTTAATTACCCCGTAAGGCGTTCCCATCTGAAATGGACTCCCCCAGCTGCCCCCGTGTCTTATTGTTCACCCTTAGATGGATGGTGTTAGACGATTGAACGAATTTCGATCGTTGATCGAAAACTAAAATAAAACTGCAACAAAAAACGGGGAGAAAATGGGCAGGTAAAGCGGTTCGGTATGACTCTGAGTCCCTTGATTGTGCCGGTTCGCATGGCATTTGCTAGGTATCGATTACCAGTTCGCCGAAGAGAATCTCAGAGCTGCTCCTGAAATACATTGGAACAAACGCGTACTCGTTGCAATGGTCCCTGCTGCCTTGCGGCAGGTAATGGGGGACTAATAAAATAGCCACGGCAATGGCAGCGGGAAACGATCATAAGAAGAAAAATGGTGTTGTCAGTGAAACCAGTTCTCGAAATTTCCAACAGATGCAAAGCTACAACAGATACTCTGAAAACGAAAGAAGGGAATGATGGGTTGGTAAAAAGTTTGTGTAAACAGGGTCGGTTGAGGGAATCACTGCGCATTTTGCAGGACATGGTTGAGAATGGGATTTGGCCATACTCCTCTACTTACGATTCTCTGTTGCAGGGATGCCTGAATGCTAAATCTCTTCCAGATGCCAAACTAGTCCATGCCCACATGGTTCAAACGCAATTTGAATGCCAGGATATCTCGCTAGGAAATAAACTGGTTAGTATATACGTTAAGTTAGGGAGCCTCATAGAGGCTCGCAGGGTTTTTGATGAAATGCCTCTGAAAAATGTGGTCTCGTGGACCGCCATGATTGCAGCTTATGCCCGGCACGAGCATGCTCAGGAGGCCTTGGGATTTTTTCATGAAATGCAAGATATGGGTTTACAGCCCAATCATTTTACCTTTTCCAGCATTCTCCCGGCGTGTACTGATTTGGAAGTCCTGAGGGAAGTTCATGGTGAAATTCGTAAGGGTGGATTCGAAACGAATGTGTTTGTGGGAAATGGACTTGTGGATATGTATGCCAAACATGGGTTTATTGAGTTTGCACGCGAATTGTTTGACAAAATGCCTCAACGAGATGTTGTTTCATGGAATGCTATGGTTGCAGGCTATGTACAGAATGGACTGGTCGGGGATGCCCTGAAGTTGTTTCAAGAGATGCCCAAACGAGATGTCATTTCATGGAATACAATGATTGCAGGGTATGCGCAGTGTGGGGATGTGGAAAACGCGGTGGAGCTGTTTGAGAAAATGCCTGGACATAATTTGGTTTCATGGAATACTATGATTGCAGGGTATGTGCAGAATGGATATGTTAAAGAGGCCTTCGAGCTCTTTCAGATCATGCCTGAAAGAAATGTGATCTCGTGGAATGCAGTGATTTCTGGATTTGCACAGAATGGGCAAGTTGAAGAGGCTCTAAACTTGTTTAAGACAATGCCTGAATCTAATGTTGTCTCGTGGAATGCAATGATTGGAGGATATTCACAGAATGGGCAAGCTGAAAACGCCCTGAAACTTTTTGGACGGATGCAAATGGTAAATATAAAACCGAATACAGAAACCTTTTGTCATTGTCTTACCTGCATGTTCAGCTTTGGCAGCTCTGGAACGAGGCAGTGAAGCCCATGAAGTAGTAATTAGAAGTGGGTTTCATTCTGATGTGCTTGTGGGAAATACCCTTGTAGGCATGTATGCAAAATGTGGGAGCACAGAAGATGCACGCAAGGTGTTTAACAGAATGCGCCAACAAGACACTGCTTCCTGGTCTGCAATGATTGTAGGGTATGCAATAAATGGATGTGCCAAGGAGTCCCTGGAACTCTTTGAACAAATGCAATTCACTGGCATAAAGCCTGACCGTGTTACTTTTGTGGGTGTTTTGTCTGCTTGCTGCCATGCAGGGTTAGTGGACGAGGGAAGGCAATACTTTGATGTCATGACTCGATTTTATCACATTACTCCTGCAATGGAGCACTATGGCTGTATGATAGACCTTCTTGGCCGGGCAGGGTGCTTGGATGAGGCAAACGACCTTATTAACAAAATGCCATTTAAACCGGATGCTGACATGTGGGGTTCGTTTCTCAGTGCCTGCAGAACGCATAACAATATAGACCTCGGAGAAAAGGCAGCACAACACCTTATTGAGCTGAATCCCCAAAATCCAGCACCGTATGTACTGTTGTCAAACATCTATGCAGCAGCTGGTAGGTGGGATGACATTGGCAGTGTGCGGAACAGGATGAAAGAAAGGAAGGTGAAAAAGAAACCCGGTTGCAGTTGGATTGTTATTAACAAACAGGTCCATGCTTTCCTCGTAGGGGGATAGACTACTCCCACAAAGAGAAACAATTTATGCGAAGTTGAAACTTTGTCTGATCAGATGAATGCTGTGGCATATACAGCCAACGTGGGAATTCTACCAAATGGTTTTGAGGAGTAAAAGGATGACGTTCGTTTCCACCATACCCAACATGGGATTTCTACCAAATGGTTTTGAGTAAAAGGATCACGATCTTTCCCACCATAGCAAAATCTGGTCATCGCATTTGGACTCTGGACTTTATAACATGTTCAGTTCTCCTAAGACAGTCGTACATGTACAGAAGAACCTTTTTAAGTTCTAGTCATTGTCACTCTGCTATGAAGTCCATGCCCAAGCTTCTTATGCAGGAGATTGTCGTGAGGGATGCTCATTGTTTCTATTGTTTCAACAAGAAACTGTGTTTTTGTAGAGATAGTTGTGGATGTCTCGAGCATTGAGTGAATGAACCCTGAGTTAGTGAAAAAAGAAAAGCCCAGTAAAACAAGCCATAAGCATTGGTTTGCATAATGACCAAGCTTATGCATGTTGGCAAATCTTGCACTGGTGAAGATGGGCAGTGTTCCACTGTGGATTACGACTTGCCTACTAATCAAGCTTATTTACGTAATCAATTATGATTGGTAGCCATGGAATAGCCGTTAAATTTTGGTTGCATGATGACCAAGCTTATATATGTTGGCAATCTTGCATTGGTGATGATGAGCAGTGTTCCTCTGCGGATTATGACTTTCCTACCAATCAAGCTTATCTATATTCTCTATCATGGATGTGTAGCCAAGGAATAGGTGTTATATTTTCTATTTAATATATGTAGCATTTCAATGTCCAGAACATATTTTCACTTTACCATTGTGTTATCAGAGTTATGAAGCACGGTTAAATTGACAGGAAGATACGTACTCATAGGTTGGGAGAACCAGAGAACCATTCTTTTATGATATTTATGTAACATGGATAAATAAACAGGTAACTATATATTTAGAGAGCTCTATGAGCAAATTTTGGGGATGGCAAACTAAAATTCACCAACATGGAAGTACCATTGCAGTAGTAAAACATGCAATTGGATAATGACAAGAAGCCAAAGATGGTGATGTTTGTAGCAAAGACAAAGGGCGCTATTACATGTAGGGATTTGGAGATTTGGATTCAAAGCCAACTTCCAAATTAATAAAGCTTTTGGTATAGGGAATTTTTTATAATGTACTTATATTTCGGATCTGTTATGTATGTGGGTGTAAATAAACAGTTTTTGATTGTATTTGAAGATAGAATAAATCCGTAATTGTATAAATGTATTGATAGATAAATAATTGATAGAATGATGAATACTACAATGAGGGCGCTCGTTATAAATATCTAAGTCGGGTGTTCTTCCACTAATATCTAAGTCGGGTGTTCTTCCACTAATGGACATATTTTTTTAATAAGACATATTTCATCTAAGTAATTAACTATTTATTATGTTTACGCCGTAAGGCGTTCCCATCTGAAATGGACTCCCCCAGCTGCCCCGCAGCTGGTAGGTGGGATGACATTGGCAGTGTGCGGAACAGGATGAAAGAAAGGAAGGTGAAAAAGAAACCCGGTTGCAGTTGGATTGTTATTAACAAACAGGTCCATGCTTTCCTCGTAGGGGGATAGACTACTCCCACAAAGAGAAACAATTTATGCGAAGTTGAAACTTTGTCTGATCAGATGAATGCTGTGGCATATACAGCCAACGTGGGAATTCTACCAAATGGTTTTGAGGAGTAAAAGGATGACGTTCGTTTCCACCATACCCAACATGGGATTTCTACCAAATGGTTTTGAGTAAAAGGATCACGATCTTTCCCACCATAGCAAAATCTGGTCATCGCATTTGGACTCTGGACTTTATAACATGTTCAGTTCTCCTAAGACAGTCGTACATGTACAGAAGAACCTTTTTAAGTTCTAGTCATTGTCACTCTGCTATGAAGTCCATGCCCAAGCTTCTTATGCAGGAGATTGTCGTGAGGGATGCTCATTGTTTCTATTGTTTCAACAAGAAACTGTGTTTTTGTAGAGATAGTTGTGGATGTCTCGAGCATTGAGTGAATGAACCCTGAGTTAGTGAAAAAAGAAAAGCCCAGTAAAACAAGCCATAAGCATTGGTTTGCATAATGACCAAGCTTATGCATGTTGGCAAATCTTGCACTGGTGAAGATGGGCAGTGTTCCACTGTGGATTACGACTTGCCTACTAATCAAGCTTATTTACGTAATCAATTATGATTGGTAGCCATGGAATAGCCGTTAAATTTTGGTTGCATGATGACCAAGCTTATATATGTTGGCAATCTTGCATTGGTGATGATGAGCAGTGTTCCTCTGCGGATTATGACTTTCCTACCAATCAAGCTTATCTATATTCTCTATCATGGATGTGTAGCCAAGGAATAGGTGTTATATTTTCTATTTAATATATGTAGCATTTCAATGTCCAGAACATATTTTCACTTTACCATTGTGTTATCAGAGTTATGAAGCACGGTTAAATTGACAGGAAGATACGTACTCATAGGTTGGGAGAACCAGAGAACCATTCTTTTATGATATTTATGTAACATGGATAAATAAACAGGTAACTATATATTTAGAGAGCTCTATGAGCAAATTTTGGGGATGGCAAACTAAAATTCACCAACATGGAAGTACCATTGCAGTAGTAAAACATGCAATTGGATAATGACAAGAAGCCAAAGATGGTGATGTTTGTAGCAAAGACAAAGGGCGCTATTACATGTAGGGATTTGGAGATTTGGATTCAAAGCCAACTTCCAAATTAATAAAGCTTTTGGTATAGGGAATTTTTTATAATGTACTTATATTTCGGATCTGTTATGTATGTGGGTGTAAATAAACAGTTTTTGATTGTATTTGAAGATAGAATAAATCCGTAATTGTATAAATGTATTGATAGATAAATAATTGATAGAATGATGAATACTACAATGAGGGCGCTCGTTATAAATATCTAAGTCGGGTGTTCTTCCACTAATATCTAAGTCGGGTGTTCTTCCACTAATGGACATATTTTTTTAATAAGACATATTTCATCTAAGTAATTAACTATTTATTATGTTTACGCCGTAAGGCGTTCCCATCTGAAATGGACTCCCCCAGCTGCCCCGCAGCTGGTAGGTGGGATGACATTGGCAGTGTGCGGAACAGGATGAAAGAAAGGAAGGTGAAAAAGAAACCCGGTTGCAGTTGGATTGTTATTAACAAACAGGTCCATGCTTTCCTCGTAGGGGGATAGACTACTCCCACAAAGAGAAACAATTTATGCGAAGTTGAAACTTTGTCTGATCAGATGAATGCTGTGGCATATACAGCCAACGTGGGAATTCTACCAAATGGTTTTGAGGAGTAAAAGGATGACGTTCGTTTCCACCATACCCAACATGGGATTTCTACCAAATGGTTTTGAGTAAAAGGATCACGATCTTTCCCACCATAGCAAAATCTGGTCATCGCATTTGGACTCTGGACTTTATAACATGTTCAGTTCTCCTAAGACAGTCGTACATGTACAGAAGAACCTTTTTAAGTTCTAGTCATTGTCACTCTGCTATGAAGTCCATGCCCAAGCTTCTTATGCAGGAGATTGTCGTGAGGGATGCTCATTGTTTCTATTGTTTCAACAAGAAACTGTGTTTTTGTAGAGATAGTTGTGGATGTCTCGAGCATTGAGTGAATGAACCCTGAGTTAGTGAAAAAAGAAAAGCCCAGTAAAACAAGCCATAAGCATTGGTTTGCATAATGACCAAGCTTATGCATGTTGGCAAATCTTGCACTGGTGAAGATGGGCAGTGTTCCACTGTGGATTACGACTTGCCTACTAATCAAGCTTATTTACGTAATCAATTATGATTGGTAGCCATGGAATAGCCGTTAAATTTTGGTTGCATGATGACCAAGCTTATATATGTTGGCAATCTTGCATTGGTGATGATGAGCAGTGTTCCTCTGCGGATTATGACTTTCCTACCAATCAAGCTTATCTATATTCTCTATCATGGATGTGTAGCCAAGGAATAGGTGTTATATTTTCTATTTAATATATGTAGCATTTCAATGTCCAGAACATATTTTCACTTTACCATTGTGTTATCAGAGTTATGAAGCACGGTTAAATTGACAGGAAGATACGTACTCATAGGTTGGGAGAACCAGAGAACCATTCTTTTATGATATTTATGTAACATGGATAAATAAACAGGTAACTATATATTTAGAGAGCTCTATGAGCAAATTTTGGGGATGGCAAACTAAAATTCACCAACATGGAAGTACCATTGCCGTAGTAAAACATGCAATTGGATAATGACAAGAAGCCAAAGATGGTGATGTTTGTAGCAAAGACAAAGGGCGCTATTACATGTAGGGATTTGGAGATTTGGATTCAAAGCCAACTTCCAAATTAATAAAGCTTTTGGTATAGGGAATTTTTTATAATGTACTTATATTTCGGATCTGTTATGTATGTGGGTGTAAATAAACAGTTTTTGATTGTATTTGAAGATAGAATAAATCCGTAATTGTATAAATGTATTGATAGATAAATAATTGATAGAATGATGAATACTACAATGAGGGCGCTCGTTATAAATATCTAAGTCGGGTGTTCTTCCACTAATATCTAAGTCGGGTGTTCTTCCACTAATGGACATATTTTTTTAATAAGACATATTTCATCTAAGTAATTAACTATTTATTATGTTTACGCCGTTCCCATCTGAAATGGACTCCCCCAGCTGCCCCCGTGTCTTATTGTTCACCCTTAGATGGATGGTGTTAGACGATTGATTATGTTTACGCCGTAAGGCGTTCCCATCTGAAATGGACTCCCTACGCCGTAAGGCGTTCCCATCTGAAATGGACTCCCCCAGCTGCCCCCGTGTCTTATTGTTCACCCTTAGATGGATGGTGTTAGACGATTGAACGAATTTCGATCGTTGATCGAAAACTAAAATAAAACTGAAATAAAAAAACGGGGAGAAAAGGGGCAGGTAAAGCGGTTCGGTATGACTCGAGTCCCTTCATTGTGCGGGTTCGCATGGCATTTGCTAGGTATCGATTACCAGTTCGCGGAAGAGAATCTCAGAGCTAAGAGCGAGCTGCTCCTGAAATCGAACCCTGTTCGCAAGAATTCCCAAAGATCCATATGACCGAGCCATTGCTCGTTTCTGGGCTGCCTTTGTAGACGATAAGGTAATTTAGTTCATTCTTACTGTTATTCCAATCTTTTATAATGTTAATCCTTGTGATCTACGGATCAGGACAGATGACAGGCAACATGGACTATTGGGTCAAATCTTGAGATTTATTGGTTGCGCGGCGGGCAACAATGGAGTCTATGGTAAAGCCTTGCGAGGTCATGAAAAGAAAAGGAGATACCCACAACAAAGAATTGCAGATTGGAAAAAAGCATTGCTTGAGGTTTCACACTTGCGGTTTGGAGCTAAAGGCATATTATGGGTAAGAACTTTTAGTCTCTGTGTCCCTAATAGTTTGATTGTATTGATAAACGAAGTTTTTCGCACTCACGTTTGGTTTTACTGTGAATAACCAGCGACGAAGGCAAACTCCTGGAGAACGTAGTTCAATTGGTGGAAGAAAAAATTAGAAAGCCTCAACTGTTTGTAGCTGAATATCCAACTGGTTTGGACGAAAAGCTACAAGATTTTGAGAAAACAGTGATGCTGCAGCAGCGACCCAGCGTGGAGACCAAGGTTGTGGGGATTGTGGGTTCTGGTGGTGTAGGGAAGACAACCTTGGCATTAGAGTTCTTTAACCGCAACAGGTCAGCCTACCGTGGATCTTGTTTTTTGGAAGATGTGAGAGCCGGAACTTCTTTAATTTCTGTGCAAAATAAACTCCTCCAAGGCTTGACTTCAGGGGATCTGGCAGTTAGTAACATTGTTGAAGGTAAATCAGAGCTTTCTCATCGTCTCTTGGGTTATAAAGCCCTCATAATTTTGGATGATATCAATGATTCCAGGCAGTTAAAAGCATTATTTTCACCTCTTAAAGATATTCTTAGTTCCGATAGCTTAATCCTACTTACATCTCGCAATAGGGATTTTCTTTAAACCAACGGAGTCTCGTTGATTTACAAGCTGTCAGGCCTCGACAGAGAACAGTCACAAAGGCTTTTCTGCATGCATGCCTTTCAGGAGCCTAAACCCCGTGCGGGATTTGAAGAAGTGGTTGCAAAGTTTTTGGATGCGTGTGATGGATTGCCATTGTCTCTCAGAGTGCTAGGGTCTCATCTTTATAAACAATATTTAGAGTATTGGGAAGCCCAATTGCTGAAATTATCGGGTTTAGTACTTACCCCCGAAATACAAAACAGTCTTAGGATTAGTTACGACAGTCTCGACACCCAGGAAAGAGAGATATTCTTAGATATTGCCTGTTTCTTCATAGAAGAAGATAAAGATCTGGCCATAAGCATATGGGACAGATCTGGTTGGGGAGGAAAGCTGAATCTGCAGAACCTAGAGTACAAGTGTATTCTGGAGATCGACTGTCAAAACCGTATAAAAATGCACAATCACCTCAGAGACTTGGGCAGATATTTCGCTGATAGAGAACTTCCGAGATGTCATCGTCGTCTTTGGCGCCCCACTGACGGCCTTTTTCGTAATGCGGTTATACAACCAAATGTACGTGTTTGAATCAAAATGTTAGTTCTGAAAATTTTACAAGTTATATATTGTTAATACTGTTTGGATTTACGAGTAAGTCCATATTGTTTTCTAACAGTTTTCAGATAATAATTCAGGTGCGCAGGATAAACAGGGTTCGAGGAATACCTGACCAGTCGTTCCACAACTCTTTGCAGCCTTATGTTGATATGAGCACGTTGCACCTATTGAGGGCCGAAGGTAATTGTTTGAGAAGCATATCCGAGTTTCTGAAACAAGCGGATCAGCTTCTATGGCTTTGCTGGAGTAAGTGTCCAGACACTTCCCTGCCTTCTTGTCTTCGAATTCGGAATTTGAGAGCTTTACAAATGACCGGTGGCGAATTGGAAACATGGTGCCATAGTGAAAGTGTGGTAAAGAATGCTTCTTTTTTTCCCCTTTTTGGTTGTTGTCCAGAATACTCAAAATTTACGGTTGCTAATTTTGTAGATGTATTATTAAATTAAATTGAAAAAGGTTCAAAGATAAGAGAGAAAAAATGTAGCCCCAGGGGCATTTCAATTTGTTAATAAGTTTGTTGAAACAACACAGATTCAGATTCAAATCCCCTATAGTGAGTCGTTTAGGGCTTGAACCCAAGAAGCAACAGGCTGCTTTTTGGCTTGAACCCAAGAAGCAACAGGCTGCTAGTACAAAAAGAAAGAAAGAAACAGATAAAAAAAATGTATATGCATCTGAAAATTTTTTGCTTGCCAACAAGTTTTTAATGTATCTCTCCGATACTGTAGCTGTCATTCCGCTGTTCAATGTGCGTTGATTAGGAATGTAATAGAAACCATAATGAAAAGGAAGCTTTGGTATAGAATGTAATAGAAACCAGAATGAAATGCAATTAATTTTTTGGAAAGATCCTTTATACCTAGTATAAAGTGTTGCATAAAATACAAAATTTGTAAAAAGTGTTGCATAAAATACAAAACTTGTAAAGAGTAATTTTATACGGGACCTTGCTGCATTTTGGAAAACAATCCGGAATGTGAATGGTTCTGGGCTTCAAATTCTGTTGTTGGTTCAATATTATGAGTTATCTCGGAACCAATTTTTTTAAAATAAAAAACGCCATTTTTTTTAAATAAAAAACGCTTCTGTATTAATAAAAATAAAAAAAACAGATAGTAAATATAACATATTTCTTGATTACAGGTGGCTTCCACAGCATTCATTACCTCGAAAAAAAAAGTGAGGTCTCGGCTTGCTTGACATCGCATTGGGTGGTTTGTCAGTGATTGTCAGTGATTATCAAAGGCTACCGATAGCGTTTTAATAGATCCAGAGAAAATGCCATTGCTGAGCGCATGGATTGATCGATTCTATAAATCCGATGGACTGAAAGAAGTAATCCCTGATTTTGCCAAGCTGCCGGAATTTATGTCCACTAGGAGAGCCAGTATGATCCAACAAAGAATTGCAGATTGGAAAAAAGCATTGCTTGAGGTTTCACACTTGCGGTTTGGAGCTAAAGGCATATTATGGGTAAGAACTTTTAGTCTCTGTGTCCCTAATAGTTTGATTGTATTGATAAACGAAGTTTTTCGCACTCACGTTTGGTTTTACTGTGAATAACCAGCGACGAAGGCAAACTCCTGGAGAACGTAGTTCAATAGGTGGAAGAAAAAATTAGAAAGCCTCAACTGTTTGTAGCTGAATATCCAACTGGTTTGGACGAAAAGCTACAAGATTTTGAGAAAACAGTGATGCTGCAGCAGCGACCCAGCGTGGAGACCAAGGTTGTGGGGATTGTGGGTTCTGGTGGTGTAGGGAAGACAACCTTGGCATTAGAGTTCTTTAACCGCAACAGGTCAGCCTACCGTGGATCTTGTTTTTTGGAAGATGTGAGAGCCGAAAATTCTTTAATTTCTGTGCAAAATAAACTCCTCCAAGGCTTGACTTCAGGGGATCTGGCAGTTAGTAACATTGTTGAAGGTAAATCAGAGCTTTCTCATCGTCTCTTGGGTTATAAAGCCCTCATAATTTTGGATGATATCAATGATTCCAGGCAGTTAAAAGCATTATTTTCACCTCTTAAAGATATTCTTAGTTCCGATAGCTTAATCCTACTTACATCTCGCAATAGGGATTTTCTTTAAACCAACGGAGTCTCGTTGATTTACAAGCTGTCAGGCCTCGACAGAGAACAATCACAAAGGCTTTTCTGCATGCATGCCTTTCAGGAGCCTAAACCCCGTGCGGGATTTGAAGAAGTGGTTGCAAAGTTTTTGGATGCGTGTGATGGATTGCCATTGTCTCTCAGAGTGCTAGGGTCTCATCTTTATAAACAATATTTAGAGTATTGGGAAGCCCAATTGCTGAAATTATCGGGTTTAGTACTTCCCCCCGAAATACAAAACAGTCTTAGGATTAGTTACGACAGTCTCGACACCCAGGAAAGAGAGATATTCTTAGATATTGCCTGTTTCTTCATAGAAGAAGATAAAGATCTGGCCATAAGCATATGGGACAGATCTGGTTGGGGAGGAAAGCTGAATCTGCAGAACCTAGAGTACAAGTGTATTCTGGAGATCGACTGTCAAAACCGTATAAAAATGCACAATCACCTCAGAGACTTGGGCAGAGATTTCGCTGATAGAGAACTTCCGAGATGTCATCGTCGTCTTTGGCGCCCCACTGACGGCCTTTTTCGTAATGCGGTTATACAACCAAATGTACGTGTTTGAATCAAAATGTTAGTTCTGAAAATTTTACAAGTTATATATTGTTAATACTGTTTGGATTTACGAGTAAGTCCATATTGTTTTCTAACAGTTTTCAGATAATAATTCAGGTGCGCGGGATAAACAGGGTTCAAGGAATACCTGACCAGTCGTTCCACAACTCTTTGTAGCCTTATGTTGATATGAGCACGTTGCACCTATTGAGGGTCGAAGGTAATTGTTTGAGAAGCATATCCGAGTTTCTGAAACAAGCGGATCAGCTTCTATGGCTTTGCTGGAGTAAGTGTCCAGACACTTCCCTGCCTTCTTGTCTTCGAATTCGGAATTTGAGAGCTTTACAAATGACCGGTGGCGAATTGGAAACATGGTGCCATAGTGAAAGTGTGGTAAAGAATGCTTCTTTTTTTCCCCTTTTTGGTTGTTGTCCAGAATACTCAAAATTTACGGTTGCTAATTTTGTAGATGTATTATTAAATTAAATTGAAAAAGGTTCAAAGATAAGAGAGAAAAAATGTAGCCCCAGGGGCATTTCAATTCGTTAATAAGTTTGTTGAAACAACACAGATTCAGATTCAAATCCCCTATAGTGAGTCGTTTAGGGCTTGAACCCAAGAAGCAACAGGCTGCTTTTTGGCTTGAACCCAAGAAGCAACAGGTTGCTAGTACAAAAAGAAAGAAAGAAAGAAACAGATAAAAAAAATGTATATGCATCTGAAAATTTTTTGCTTGCCAACAAGTTTTTAATGTATCTCTCCGATACTGTAGCTGTCATTCCGCTGTTCAATGTGCGTTGATTAGGAATGTAATAGAAACCATAATGAAAAGGAAGCTTTGGTATAGAATGTAATAGAAACCAGAATGAAATGCAATTAATTTTTTGGAAAGATCCTTTATACCTAGTATAAAGTGTTGCATAAAATACAAAATTTGTAAAAAGTGTTGCATAAAATACAAAACTTGTAAAGAGTAATTTTATACGGGACCTTGCTGCATTTTGGAAAACAATCCGGAATGTGAATGGTTTTGGGCTTCAAATTCTGTTGTTGGTTCAATATTATGAGTTATCTCGGAACCAATTTTTTTTAAATAAAAAACGCCATTTTTTTAAAATAAAAAACGCTTCTGTATTAATAAAAATAAAAAAAACAGATAGTAAATATAACATATTTCTTGATTACAGGTGGCTTCCACAACATTCATTACCTCGAAAAAAAAAGTGAGGTCTCGGCTTGCTTGACATCGCATTGGGTGGTTTGTCAGTGATTGTCAGTGATTATCAAAGGCTACCGATAGCGTTTTAATAGATCCAGAGAAAATGCCATTGCTGAGCGCATGGATTGATCGATTCTATAAATCCGATGGACTGAAAGAAGTAATCCATGATTTTGCCAAGCTGCCGGAATTTATGTCCACTAGGAGAGCCAGTATGATCACCGCCTACAGCTAAATAGGGCAAACTTAGCACAGACAGAGGTTGTATTTGTTAAAGTACATTAAATTTAGGTAGTTGAGTCAAGTTAAATTTAGAAAGTAGCCAGATCCAGCCAATCTGGCAGAATGTATATCCATTAGGAGAGCGAATCTTTTGGGTATGATATCACCACCTACTGCAAATTAGGGCGAACTATGCCGGCCTTATAAATGGAGGACAAGCAGAGAGATTTTATTTAAGATGAGTTTATCACCTACGTCAAGAAGTAAGATCACCCAGTAAGTTATTATAATTAAATCCAAATAGTGAAGGGAATAGTGATAATAATCAGAATAGTGGAAGTAGTCAATCAAGATCTAGGATGCCAAACAAATCAATCAAAAGTTTCATAGTGTGGAACTACGTAGAGAATGGTAATGGACGTTGATCCTTCTATGCGAATTACGTTCTTTCACTGTGTTGGATCGGAGGATCCCAAACAAAATATTTTTGTATGTGAGAAAGTTTGGAATGTTAAATAGGTACTAGATGAATAGAAAAAGGTGGCACAATTGTATACCACTATTAGACCACATGTTAACATGGTACATGAAATTAAAGAACATTGTGCCAAGAGGGAGAGGTAGAGGATTATGGGAGATCAAGAAAGCAAAGGAGTTTCGAAAAAAAACCAAAGTCTAGTGTATCACATAGGTCAAGGAGATTGAGCAGTACGTTAGTGAGTCAGTATGGGATTAAAACCATACATTCAAAGAATTATTAGAATTATTATCATTTCCAATTCCTAGTGTGTTGCATAGAGAATCATTCATTGTAATTTCATTTCCCAATATACATGTTTTGTGGAGAACCTACATTAACTTAGTACATTGGAACTTAATTATTTAGATCCTCCCGGTGGCAATCTAATTATCATATGTACCATTTCCATGGATAAATCATGTGATTGATGTGATGTTATTAATTCTAAATGTAACTAAAGTGAATTGTAATGCACTCATGTGTATTTAAGTCAAGATTGAGTATATGAAAAATAATCATGTGATTGATGTGATGTTATTAATTCTAAATGTAACTAAAGTGAACTGTAATGCACTCATGTGTATTTAAGTCAAGATTGAGTATATGAAAAATTTAAGGGTCATGTATTAAATACTAATAAAAGAATTTGTTGTGGAAAAATGGCATTGCCACAGTGATATAAATCATAGCAAAGATCTTCATTCATATATATATAGATATAACAAGTATGTACTATAGAGATTTATTTATTTCAATGATAACTTGAGATTCTTCTGTATGTAAATGAAAAATTAATAGATCAATTTAATCTTAATTTTGAGAGAATTGATTATTTTTTTCTAGTTAAGATTAACCTAAGTACCCATGGGGGATTTGAACCGGTGACATATCGCAAGGAGTGCCTTAACAGTGCACCCATTCACCGTCAATCCAAAGCCCCATGGGCGAGAATTGATTATTTTTAATAATGAAATATTTTTTGATTATTTTTAATAATGAAATATTTTTTGATTATTTTTAATAATGAATTTTTTTTTAATTATTTTTAATAATGAAATATTTTTTTATGATATTATTTTTAATAATGAAATATTTTTTTATGATATTATTTTAAATTAAAATTTAAATCAAATTTATATTTTCATAATATATATTTTTATGCATAAGAGGTTGAAATAAAAATATTTTAATTAAAATAGAAATTAAAATATTTTTTTATTACTATTTTTTTTATTAATATTTATAGATATTCTATTTAAATTTCATATTAACATTAAAATAATTATACATGTTTAATTATTTTATTATTTATATAGAATTATGAAGGAATTATATATTTCTTTTATATTAGGTTATAAAAAAATATATTTCAATACAATAAATAGTTAAAAGAATTAATTAATCTACTTCTCTCTTATCAAATAATGTAAAGTTAGTTAAAAGAATTAATTAATCATTTTCAATAAAATATCTACTTTCCACTTCCTCTGGGTACGTTACTTGGAAATTATCTATTCGAAACTCTGGGTGAAAGAGAAGAGCTTTTTAGCTCTGCACAGATGGTTTATTGGTTTTAATCCGCTTCGTTGCACGCCCCAAAACAATTACATTTGGCCAAAATTGCCTGGCCTGCTTCTTGAACTGTGGACCAAAGAATCTATGGAAAAAATAGGAAATGCTATTGGGCGATTCATATACGTCGATCCTAGGTGTATTGGGGCAAAAGACAAGCAGGTGGCCTAGATTCTCATAGAAAAGGAATTCAAAGGGGGTTTTCCAGAGTCTATTGATTTAACTTGGGAGCTGTCCAAAATTCAACAACGATTAGATTATTGGGGCGTCCCATTTAGGTGTTCAAATTGTCACAAAACTAGACACCTTTTTCGTAATTGTCCTCGTCGCCCCAATGGTAAACAGAAGAAAAAGTTCCATGCTGTAAATATTCCCGTTTCGACATATGAAAGAGAAAATTCGGCATATGAATGGCCTAACACCATGGAGGTCTATCGGGCTCCAGTCAGAACTAATGACGTGCTATCCTCGCCGAAAGGCCGTTCCCTAGATTGATCTGCCAGTCTTCCGCAATCTCGATCTGTATCTGTGAACCATACAAATCGTAATTCTAACTATTTTTCTGATCGACCCCGTTCTTCCACTGTTTCTAAAACTCCCTCGCTGTCCTTTTTTGACCTATCGGCCAGAGTAACGGGCTTCTCCAATATTTCTCCACCTCATGAATTGGAACCAAACCCTGAGATTCCCCTCCCTCCTGCATCTTCTAAGCCTCCATGTATTGATCCTGCGTCTGCCCATATTCAATACATATCTTCATCACCCCAATCCCCTTCCTCTCACTTTCCACCCATCCAAAGATTCCCGTCTTCCCCCTCACTTGGTCGCTCTTTTGATATAAATAATAAATCTCCATATATAGCTCACTCCCCTAAACCTCCATCCCTTGGACATGTACCTGACCATAAAGGTAAGGCTCCATATATCCCTATTTCCTCTCCACTATCCCCTCGAACCTCTCCCCGTAATTCTTTTGATCAGGATATTGACCTCCTTAAAAAAGCGTCTTTAAAATTTCAGCCATTAACTGTCCATCGACCCAATCGTTCCCCCTTGCCCAATATTAGCCCTAATTCAGCTAGAAACATAACTGTCCGCCGCAAAGAGAAGTGTGGTAGTAGACACTTTCGGGGTAGGAAGGGAAGACAGGACTCGTCAACCCGAGATCTTTCCTTAATTGAAATTCCTATTACAGAAATTGCAGCTGAAGATATTCCTCTTAAAAGGCCTCTTAGAGCATGTCGGCCTAATGATTTTCCCAAATGACCGACATTCTATCAATGAACATTCGGGGCCTTGGAGCTGACCCCAAATTTCTGGCCCTAAAAAATCTTTTTGTCTCTTCAAAATCTAAAATGCTTCTTATACAGGGAACCATGCACGATAGCTCACAAACCATTTCTTACTTCAGGCGGATGTTACCAACATGGCATATGGTCGCTTCAAATGCTGTGGGCATGTCTGGAGGACTAGCTGTATTATGGGACCCTAAATGGATTACGACTGCTGCTTTTCAATGTTTCACTGGCATTCTTGTGCTGGCCCATTTCTGTGGATCTTCAGATCCCATTCACATATTGAATTTTTATGCTCCATATAAAAACCAGTACCCTTTCTGGAATTATCTTCTTTCTTCTGAACTACTTGAAATTGACTCTTTGATAATTGGTGGAGATTTTAATTGCACCTTTTGTAATGACGAAATATGGGGCAATGGAAAGAAATATGATCCGATGGGGAGATTCATTCGGGAATCTATTATACAAAATAATTTTATTGATATCTTGCCTATTGGTCAGGGACCAACTTGGGACAATGGGCGATCCAACAATTCCTTCCTGGCGAAAAGATTAGACAAATTTATCTACCATGAAAGACTGACAGAAAGATATGGGCCTCCTACCATGAACATCATACCATCTTTCATATCTGATCACCGCCCCATTTCTTTTCAATGGAAATATGCTGGACGCAGATTTGGATATCCTTTCAAGTTCAATTGTGCATGGCTTGCTGTTGGTCAATTCAGCAAATTTATAAATGATACATGGAAGCTATCTCCCATGCAGGAAAATGACTCTTCCCGGCAATTCCTTGATCGCCTGCAATTTCTTCAAAAGGAGGTTAAAAAATGGCAAAAAGAGAAATCGACCTCCAATAAAAAGGAGCTGAAGGACATATGTAGGAAACTGGAGTACTTATCTACACTTTTTAAAAATCCCTCCATGACATCCACCATCAGAAAACATATATGGGATTTAGAAAAAAGAAAACAAAAGATATTAGAAGAAGAGGCCTCTTGGAGGCTCAAAAGTCGAGCATTATGGCTCAGAGAGGAAGATAAAAACACCAAGTTTTTTCACAGGTTTGCAAATAAGAGAAGGGATACAAACGCTATTTGGGAGATCAAGGATGAGGAAGGAAATTCTCACTCCTCACAGGAGGCTATTTCTAGAGAAGCTGTGAAATTTTACAAAAGGGCTTACAGTGAGGATTCTGTCTGTGATATTGAGGATATTCTATGGGGAATAGACCCATACCCCACTATGTTTGATGAAAGTCTAAGCAAAGCTCTATTTGGTGAAGTTTCAAAAGAAGAATTATTGGCAACAATGAAATCATTCCAGAAAGACAAGTGCCTTGGGCCGGATGGGTGGACCACCGATTTCTTCATCCACTTCTTTAAATTATTCATGACAGATATCCTAAAGATGGTCGAGGAAATGAGAACACAGGGTTTCATAAGCCAAAAAATCTCCTCAACATATATCGCTCTAATTCCAAAGAAAAAGCTCTCCTCCACATTTTCAGATTATTGTCCAATCTCATTGTGCAATGTATTATACAAGGTCATATCAAAGATTATAGCTATTCAAATTAGAAACACTCTATCTCTACATCTATCTCCAGAGCAACACGGGTTTCTTAAAGACAGAAATATCTTAGAAGCAGTGGCTCTCACTCAAGAATTATTACACTCAATGCATAGCAGGAAAATAGAAGTTGCTCTTTTAAAATCGACCTTAAAAAGGCATATGACTGTGTGAACTGGGGCTTTATTCGATGCCTACTAGCTAGGATTGGCCTAGATGTTAGGTGCATCAAATGGATCATGGCCTATGTGGTGGTAGTAAATTATGCAGTCCTAATTAACGGTGTCCCAACTCCTTTCTTCAAAGCGGCCAGGGGCTTACGTCAGGGTTGCTCCCTATCTCCACTCCTTTTCATTCTAGTTATGGAATCTCTGAGCCTACACATAAAGAAAGCTATCCAACAAGAGATATACAAGCCTCTCCCCATTTGCAGGGATATATTCATGTCGCATAATCTTTTTGTTGATGATATCCTTCCGTCAGCCATACTGTGCAAATCAACATGGATATGTATCTATGAAATCTTTGGGAGATTTCAAAAAGCCACCGACATGTATATCGACGATTTAAAATCTTCATTCTATGTCGCTGATGTGAATGGAGGTATAATCACATTTCTAACAGATCTTTTCAACATTAAAGCATTTCCTATCCTGAAGGGCTTCAAACATCTGGGATTCAATTTGAAACCTGTGGGTTACAGATTGGCCGACTGGTCATGTATTCCAAATCGGTTCTATAAGAAAATATCTACATGGGAATACAGGTGCTTATCAATTGGAGGTCGCGCCATTCTCACACAATCCTTGCTGCTACAAATCATGGTTTATTGGGCACACCTTTTCTATATCCCTTCATCTACTATTAACAGTTTAAACAGAATGATAGCTAATTTCATATGGGGAGGACAGAAGGAGAAGATAAAATATCACCTCAGCAAGCTTTCGAAGTTGACACGGCCAAAAAATATGGGAGGTTGGGGCATATTGGATTTACACTCCTTTAGAAGAGCCCTTCTATGTAAATCAATGTGGAAAGTGATTATGGATGAATCCAACTGGAGCAAAACCATTAGAGCTAAGTACATGGATGAGCAAGACATGACATATTGGTATAGACAGCGCTCCACTAGATCCACCAACGGCTCATATATATGGAGAGGTTTTAAAAGATTGGAGTCGTTCTTTAGAAAAAATTTGATTTGGAAATTCCAATCCGGATCCAATATTATCATTGGATTTGATGAATTCGCAGGTATGGGAGAAAAGATCCGTATCTCCTCTCAACTTTTGAGAAATTTACACAGCAGGGGATATTTCTTTTGGGCCAGTGCAATAAAAAAATGGGATGGTGTTATTCCAATCTGGAAAACTGCTACAGAAATGCAATTACCCGGTGCTCTGGAATCCCAATGGAATGCTATCACTATTTCATTGCAATCGCGTGGATTGTATCGCTCGTCAGATAGGGATTGCCTCGTTTGGAAAGGTCTCAGTGGTGCATCGGCTGTATATGCAAAGCATATATATCTCCAAATTTTATTATCAGAGTCCGATACATATCATAATATTTTCCCCCCAGCGTTTTGGAAATTTGGATGCCCTTTAAAAATCATTATTTTTTCTTGGCTGGTTTTTCATGACAGGAATCTCACTTGGGAGAATCTCCAGAAGCGCAAATGGTGTGGGCCTGCCATATGCCCCCTTTGTAGATCAAATTCTGAAAATAATTTGCATATTTTCCTACAATGTCCTCAATCCCAGTTGATTTGGTAGAACTTAACTACTGACTTTGGTTTCGTCATCGTCAATGCTCCTTCTATCTATGAGGCTTCCAAAGCACGGAGCAACATGTACTGCAAGTGGAGGCCCATTTCTTTGTTAACAATCTGGGCCATATGGAAATGGCAAAATCGAATGATTTTCGATTCCAAAAGGGAACCGTTTTATAAATTTTTCGAATCTATCCTTTGTTTATATGAAGCGCTAGCTTAGCCATGACATCCCAAAGTTAGACAAGGAAGGAATCAACAGCCCAACGATGCCTATGGATATCCCTGTGCTTTTTTAAAATACACATAACTAATACTTTCAACTGTAACTCATTATCATCCACCCTTTCTTTCAACAACGTCCATTCACATGTCGCTATTCTTCTACAACCTATTATTATTTACAAAATATCCATTTTCAGAATACACATAACTAGCTATTGCAATTGTAAACCATTATCATCCACCATTGCTTTCAACAATGTCCATTCACATGTCCCTATTCTTCCCCACTCTATGCCTTACGGCGTTTCCTTTGCAACATAAGATGCAAATGCTAGTCTAGTTTGTTTTCATTTATTTTTTATTTTTTTCTTCTTGTTTTTGTTAATGTTTTTTTAATTTTTGTATTTTGACTTACTTATATATATATATATATATATATATATATATATATTTTAAATTATGTTTTTGTTTTTTTCCAAATTCTTTTATAGTTTATGAGATAATTTTTTTTTATTAACATTTTTTTTTTGTCTTATTTTATATATTTTTTTATATGACTTTCTTGAAGTAATCAACATTTAAAAAAATAAAAATAAAACAACTTAAAAATTCTTTAAGTAATCATAATTTAAAAAAAAAAATGAACATAATAAATTTTAAAGTGTGAAAAATAAGTCCTCTAAAAAAAAAGGTATGATGTATAACGCGTTGCATCAACACGTTTCAAAATCAGCATAAAAATCACTAACATTTAAAAACGAATATTTATATTTGATACATGAGAATATTTAAATTTGTTGAGGAATCTTCGGCGAAAATCACATAGAAAAACTTTTGTCGACGCGTTTCGAACTAGCCAGTGTGGTTCATCGTCAGGACAAGTTGAATGAGCAGATCTCACTGGCTGGTTCGAAACGCGTCGACAAAAGTTTTGCTATGTGATTTTCGCCAAAGATTCCTCAACAAATTGATATGGATCGCAGAAGTCTCAATTCAATAATATTTAAATTGTCAAAAATATGCTCCAAAAAATAATTATTGTATTCTGCATCACCACTTTTCAAAATCGGGTCATGTTTTTATTACCTCTATGAAACGGGTAATCGTATCGGTTATTTAAGGTTATTTAAAGTGCCAAAAACTATGTTCTAAAAAAATTATGTGTATTCTGCATCGCCCCTTTTCAAAATCGGGTCAATTTTTTGCTATCTCTACGAAATGGGTAACAGTATCAGTTCTCGTTTCAAAGTTTACATTGTGCAAACCTCCGATTGCAATAAGCATGCGGACCCGACAGGAATATAAAGCATGGTTAAATTGCATATTGCATCCGATCCATCGGATCGGCCATCGGCCATTGGCGACTGCCGATTGCGATTACAAGGCGGACCGATATAGGAATAGTTGCGGGTGAATTAAAATTGAAGTCCACCTCTTAGTCTTTTGGACCATTTTTCATCATTTTCTCTGTTTTATCACTTAAGCCATCGATTAACTGATCGGTCCAAGCTATTGAGCCCCAGGTTTTCGGATCCCCTGTATTGATAATCTACGGTTTCGATCCATTGTTTTAACAAGAGCTTGACTATAAAAGGGGAAAGGAGATCTTTTGGCAGGATATCGGTTAATGTTGAAGATCTTAAGAAAAAAAACAGATCCGAGGCACTTGTGATCAGTTGGGGAGTGATGGTTGAGATCTCATCGGCGCAGTCTGGGTATGATTGAAGCCTGAAAATCATCTATTCGCAGGAGTTATACGGTGCGTACACCTGCAAAGCAGAAGACTGTGCAGGGTTCTGGGTGCACAATTGATGATCGGTTACTGGTATTGAGTGCTGATAACAGCATGATTATGTTCTTAATTTTATGTGATCTAGATCTGGTGGAGAACTATCATAATATCTGTGTATATATTGATTTGGTGCTTGGGTAAGGAAATTAGTTGATTCACATATACTTGATGATCATTTGATCTTTTTGGATCCAGTCTGAAAATTAATGAAACGTGGTCCTCAAAGAAGTAAAAGAGCAAAGGGGGGTTGTAGCTCCCTTCCAGGAGAGACTGGAAAACGAGAGAGAGTTGTAGCTCTCTGCAGGTTGCAGTCTACGTACTAGTAAAGGACTGCACCAGTACAAAATCCTTGTAAAAGAAGTTTTTAATTGAAAGAAGATAGAGACATATTGCAGCAGGTGGTTTTCACCCACATTGGGTTTCCACCTTATATCTGGTGTTCTTTGGTGTGCCTATCTATTTTTCTTGTTCTTGTTCATTATTATATGGTTCTAACATACAAGTTGATGATCAATATCTGAAGAATAAATTAAAGTATAAATCTGGAAGGTATATTGAAAATAATTTGATAATACTGATTTACCCCCCCCTCTCAGTATTATTTCCAACATGAACTGTGTTACAATGAGGCTCGAAGGCCTAGTTATTTTTGAGAAACAATGGAAAACCCTTCACATTCCAAAACCTAACCCTAGAAGATGAAACGCCAAATTGTGGGCCCCGTTTTTGGGTAAGTTGGTACATCAACTTCCCGGGGTCGCGAATTGGTTGTATTATCTCCGTTTGACTCGCATGATAGCCCGTTGGAAAGATCTCTCCAAGGACTACGACGAAAAAGATGATTTTTTTGACAAAAAAATCGCTGGCAGTATATTTCCCAAAAAACGTTGTTTAGGGCCTCAAAACGGCTCCGGAAGTTTAGGACCCGAAAACCTACTAAAAATAGTAAACTGCGCTATAATTAAGGAAACTGAAAAACTGAAAGGGACAGTTGTGGGGGTCCAGATGGGATAGGTGGGTGGCCACCAACATCCACCTGGATCATTCCTCCCCCCTTAGGAAGCAATGGTCCCCATTGCGTTGAGTTCCTCCCTGAGATGAGGAAGCTTCTGCTGAGCTGGGTCTCTGGTGAGTTGTTCTGCAATCTCTGATGTGTCCATAAATGGTGGGAAGCATGGTCGACGACGGTCCACATTGAACACTCGGTGCAAGCAAAGGAATGGAGGAATGTTGTGCTTCCAAGCATTGTTTCCTGTAGCCTTGGTACTAGTGTAAGAACCATGTCGGAGTGGTCTGAGTTTCTGATGGGTTCTGGTAAGGCGTTCTTTCTGCAGATGTAACCAAACTTTGTTGCCCACCTGAAACTTGTGTGGTACCCCTGTGTGTGAGGAGAAGTTGTTCCTGTGTTCTATCATGACCGTATCCCTTTGCTGTTGCTGCTATGTGGAGGAACCCTTTGCGGGGGTCATGGATGTAGCAACGATCTTCCCCTTACTTTGGGAGCGAACCAGACAGAAAATGAATTTCCTAGTATGGGAGATGAGCTTGCTTCCTTTCTTGGCAGTGATCAAAGAGGTGGCGGTAGGTGGGGCTACCTCCGGTATCCTGTATAATGAATTATCCAAAGAAATAATTACAGCGCGAGGCCTTGACTCATACACAGCATGTCGCCTCCACAAATGGTTGGCCTAATACTACATCACAAACATCCAGAGGTGTAACATCACACAATACCTCGTCTGTGAAGGGCTTGATGCTGTAGTGAAGGCGACACCGTTGGCGAACTTTGAGATCTCGTCCTTTGTGAAGCCACCCGATACTGTACGGCTGTGGGTGTGGTGTAGTTGGTAGGCCCAACTGCTTCATGACCTCTGTTGAAATGAGGTTCTTTTGGTTGCCACTGTCGACAATGAATTGCAGCGGCGAACCCCTTCACCCACATCTGTGAGTGGAAAAGACGTTCCCCCTCCTCTGGATCTTCGGGCTCATTTTTCTGGATCTTGGTGGTGGCAACAATGGCGCTGGGCTTGGCATCAATGATTTGCTTCCCTTTTCCATTCCCCTTGTCAGGTTCTGGCTCAGGGTCGGAACATGCATCTGATTCGGAAGCCTTCAACTTGGCCACCAGCAACTGCTTGGTCCGACACTCACTTGTGTTATGAGTGGGACTCTTGTGGAACTCACACCACTTTCCTATGTCCTTCTTCGGCTTCGTGGTGTTGTTCTTTTCTTGCGGCTTCGATGGGTTGTCTTGGGTCACCCAGCCTTGGCTTTGTCCTTTGGGCTTCGGATTTGCAGATCCAAAGTCTCGCTTCTTCAGTTTGAACTTTTGCTCGATTTTGACAGCATATCGGTTTGCTGTGCCGAGTGAGGAGATGTTCAAGAACTTCATCTCTTCCTGGATGTATCTGTGTAGGCAGCCACAATATTTGAGTACCAAATGTAGCTCAGAATCTTTGATACCCAACTGTGTGCGAAGGGTATGGAAAATGTTTGTTAACTCTGGCACATCTTGGTCTCGTCCCTGCCACAGTGTGGTCCATTTGATGTATTTGTCCTCATAGCTTTTGACAAGGTAGTACTGCTCCTTGATGGCATCCCGGAAGTCATTCCAAGTGGGTGCGGTTGAAAACAGTGAGCCTGTACTTTCATCCTTCTGCTCGCAGTAGGTTTCCCACCAGTCCTTGATGTGGGGGGCTGCTTTGAGAAGAGCGAAAACAATCTTTTCCCGACTTGAAAATTCATGAACAGAAAAATACCCATCTAGCATATTTAACCATTTATCTACGGCATCTACGTCTATTTGACCCTCGAAGATGGGGATTTCAAAATTAACTTGTACCTTAAACGTTGTGGCGTTTCCAGAGCAGCTGTTGGAAGCCGATGCATCGCCTCTGGGTAGCCGCTGAAGGATCTACGCAAAGCTATCCATCATCGCGTTCCTTTGCCGCTCGAGGGCTTCTTCGAGCAAGATTTTGATAGGATCTCCTGCCCCCTCGTCTTTCTTCTCATCTGCCATGGGAGGTCGTCGAGATTTGCGAGGTTGGTTTTGCAAAGGTTCGACCAGTTCAAGCCCTAACTCCTTATATCCCGACCTCGTTGGGGACATGCAAAGAAAGATAGAGAAAAAGCAAACCGCTTTGATACCACTGATCCGGATTTAAACAGGAACGCAACAAAATACAGAGATAACCATATACACAAAGATGCAGCGGAAATAATGCTTCATTTCATTAATGGAAAATACTGAAATATGCTTACAACCAGAATAGAACTAAACCAGCTAGGGCGATGGTAGCTTATCTCTGAGAAGAGATGTGGCGGCTACATGCCTCTGAACTGTTCTGAACTGTGTTACAATGAGGCTCGAATGCCTAGTTATTGTTGAGAAACAATGGAAAACCCTTCACATTCCAAAACCTAACCCTAGAAGATGAAATGCCAAATTGTGGGCCCCGTTTTTGGGTAAGTTGGTACATCAACTTCCCGGAGTCGCGAATTGGTCGTATTATCTCCGTTTGACGCGCATGATAGCCCGTTGGAAAGATCTCTCCAAGGACTACGATGGAAAAGGCGATTCTTTTGACAAAAAAATCGCTGGCAGTAGATTTCCCAAAAAACGTCGTTTAGGGCCTCAAAACGGCTCCGGAAGTTTAGGACCCGAAAAACTGCTAAAAATAGTAAACTGCGCTATAATTAAGGAAAATGAAAAACTGAAAGGGACAATTGTGGGGGTCCAGATGGGATAGGTGGGTGGCCACCAACATCCACCTGGATCAGTAGGTATTACAGACTCATGTGCTGGTGTGTGTGTCTATTATCTTAGGCAACGGATCGATAAGATTGCAAAATAAACAGACATTGGAAAACAGTAAGAGAAACACAGCAAGCAAATGAAAAACACAACAATTTAATAAGGAGTTCACCCAATCCTCCTAGGCTACGTCTCCTGGTCCAACTTTCAGTGGTGGCCTTCTTTTATTGTGTCTTTAAGCAGAGTTTTTACAATGAGGAGCTCAATGTGAGTCTCCTGTAGCAGATGATGCTTAGTAGGGTGGTACTTGGATTCCCCAAGCCACTAGAGTACACAGACTCCCCCTTACCAAGTCTCGACCTCAATTGGTCTTAATGGGATGAGTCCAATTTGGTACTCAGTTCCCGACCGATATCCTCACAGGGATTGCTTGAACCTCTCAAGCCTTCTCGGTTCTGTCTGCTCGATGCTGCCTTAGCTTTGTAGGTCAGCTCGACTTCTGTTCTCTGCTTCTTGCTTCACTCTCTGTTTTGTCTCTTCTGTCTCATTGTCTTCTCGCCTTTTCTCTCTTTGTTCTGTTATCTATCTGTACATGGCTTAAAGCCAATCCATCCCTTAACTGTTCGCTTCCTCTTCCGTCCCTTCGGTTCACCTACCTCTATTCGCTTGGAATTCCCTGCTTCTGTGTCATCGCCACTATGTAATGTTTCACAGGAGGTGGCCACTTGTCCTCTCACGAACTGAGCGCTAGCTCTTCCTCGAACGGTTCGTTATTTCGGTTACTTTTGTGAAATGATTCATCCGCCAGCTCAGCGGTCAAATCGGACTTCAAACTTTTATGCTCCGTAGTTTATTTCTCCCTCCAAATCTGGTTTCCCATTGGGTGCAATCTCTGTCGTTAGATCTGGGGCCTCCAGATCCTACGGTTATCGCTTTTATTGCACGGTTGACTTGCTCGAACATTAGCTCGCGATGAGAGCAGTTTTCTCTCTCATCCGCCGGACATGCGTCACCCGGTGTATGGAATCGGTTGGTCCTCTAACAAATCTGCTTACCACCCAAAACGCCTCCGATATTCCATCGGTTTTGGAGCGCGAGACCCGCCTGTCATTTTAGCGCTTTTCCCATGGTTTCTTGGCTTCCCTTGTGACCGAGCGCTTGGGGCTTTTCCTTTTCGAGGGGTTTTGCCCAGCGATGCACGCATTAGAAACAGCCTCTATTTTTTGATCTGGTCTTCCCAATTGCTAGTTTGCGCCACTCCACGGTCTCCATGGGCCAACGGTCAGTGCGCTTTGACTGAGGTCCTTGTTGTTCCGTGCTGGCTACAAACTGCCATTGTCCAGAGGTCCTTCCTGATAGCTCATTGTTCATAATATCTTGAAGTTTGTCATGATTTGAAACAGTCATAGAACTCTAATAATTTTCATGGATCCAATTCGGATAAGAAAATGTGCATGTGTTCCTCGAAAATCGATGTTGGAAAGTATTTTTGGTTGTTTGAGGAGCATTAGGGCTATAGGATTAGAAGTACACGTGTGTTTTTAAGAATGCGTGTCTATTCTTGTGTAAGAACATTTGTGATGGCCCTATTTCCACTTTTAATATCATCATTATCTTGCGAGCACCCATATGTGGCACATGGTTATATGAATAATTCCTTTCATGAGGACACTATAATAATAGACCACCATAGAAGGGGAGGTATTGGAATAACAACCTATTTGAGAGTGCAACATCTTCGAATAGGGCCACTAAGAATAATGAGGATCATCGTGGAAGGAATTTTACTTTTTGTGTATACTAAACCCTTGTTTTGTACATGTACATCCTTCTATTATAGATTGATCCATGTGGGCCTTCATTACTCGTATGGACTTATGTCCTTATTTTATGCTATACTAACTTATTGTGTATATGAGGGAAGAGAGAGCTCTTTTATTTATCATTCATCATTCTATTGCTTTATTTGTACTTTTCATAATATGAGGAGTCATGAGGAAACATTAGGTGAAGACAAGGGCGAAGAGAGACATTTGGGATATTCATGTGGAGATAGCTCTTTTTTTATGCTAAGGTTTGCACTATACCTTTAAATCCTAGATAATAACAGGACATGGGAGATGTTCATGTTTGTTATGGCTCTTGTTGTAGAGATAGAGTTTCTTCACTAGTAGAGGACACAAAGAGTGGGGCCAACTCAATACATGACTCTAAAGCCTTGTTCTTGCAAGACATGAGATTAGGCCACAAATCATCGAGAGACAAATTTTATGATTCTGAAGCTTTTCATGGAAGAAGATTGTATTGTTATATCCTTTATGTCCCATGGAGGTCTTGATGGTTGAGTTGATGCTAGTGTTAAATATTTATAGTTTGAGGATTCAAAGCCTTGGATGTACTTGTAGATTTGGAGGGTAGCACTCGAGCTTTTTTACCATGTACTTGTGTGATGCACCATGCACCATTGCCGAGGTCTGTACACCCCATGAAAGACAATAATGTTGTTATGGAGATATTATGTGATAGAAACCAGATGTTTGAACTAATGAGGACATTCCATTATTGATATTTATTTATTGTGGATCTTTAGTGATGACTAAGGTTTATATGTTTTCCCTAATCATGCTTCTTTATAGCTTATAGATTGTATTATCTTGTAATAAATTACATGTATTTAATTAAATTCATTTCTTTTATATATATCATGAAGTTTCTACTTTTCCAAAAATATGTAATATCCATTTGATCTCAAGCATTTTCTCCCTAATTAAATAATTTTTTAATGGTTGTTGTTCATGTTAATTTTACATAAGATAAGAATGAATTTAAGCGATTTAACAAATAGAAAGTGTATTTACAATTATAAATAAACTTATAAATCTAGTATAGGGTTGGAAAAGTGTGCTTTTAAAGTAACTTGAAGCTTTTGCTATTTAACCTATAATATCTTTTCTCTTGGACTCTAATGTATTTGGTTCAAATGAAGTGAAATATTATTCAGCTTTTCGCACCATAAATTAATACACAAAAATCATCTTTCTGCATCTTCATCAATTATCTATCGCACTCAGGTATGATTATAAGCCGTAGAGCTTGTTTCCCATTCTCACGTTTGAGTTTGAGAAGCTAATTCTTTTTCTAACCAATTGATTAGATATTGATATTTTGATTTGCTAGTATTTGGATTGGATTTGATGGTAATATTGCACACCATTTTATGCATTATTGTTGAAAAAACACTATCAACTCTTTTAAGGATAACTAAATAATACGTAAAGGCAACGCAATTTTCTTTTGGACTGGGGAATAAATTTGCGCTTACACTGTTCATCATTATCGTTTTTCTTGCTAATCATCTTGATTAAAAAGCCAGCAAAATATCCCCTTTATGCGGCCTTCTCCCAATGTAACAAAACCAAATTAATTTGGAGGTTTCATCTGCTTGCAGTGTAAGAGGATACCATCAACATAAAATTAAGTTTTCTCACTAATTTAAGTTTTTAAAATTTTGATATTTGGAATCAATTAACAAATAATCTCACACATAATTTATAAAAGAGATTTTTCGAAATAAAAAATTAAACTCTGTAATTCAAATAATTTTATAAGCATTGAATTCAATTGTAGTCCCACCCATGGTTCATAGAAGAGATTTTTCGAAATAGTAAGTTTGAGCTTTGTGTTTCAAATAATCTTATAAGCATTGAATTTGAATTCAATTGTAGTCCCACCCATGGTTCATAGAAGAGATTTTTCGAAATAGTAAGTTTGAGCTTTGTGTTTCAAATAATCTTATAAGCATTGAATTTGAATTCAATTGTAGTCCCACCCATGGTTCATAGAAGAGATTTTTCGAAATAGTAAGTTTGAGCTTTGTGTTTCAAATAATCTTATAAGCATTGAATTCAGTTATATATTAAAAGCACATCTACAGTCTCATAAAAATTCCAAATAAATAAAATTAAAATTAAAAAGAAGATCGGTGGTTCGCACCAGAATCTATTTCTGGGCCTTTGTCGGCTATTTATCCCACGCTTCCCTTCAATTAGCCACTGAACATCCTTTGGTGATGTCATCTGCAATCACCATGAAGGTAAGTGATCCCCCATTATCCCATTATCTCTGAAAGTAACTAGTTCCCAGCTGCTTACATCGTCTCCTGAAGTTCCCTTGAGACCACCAGTTGTCTCCCCATGCCCATACTTTCCCCCATAAAGAAGAAATTGGACGAAATAGGTCTAACAGATTGTACAGCCATTGGGATCCTCACATCTCACGACAGTATATGAAGAGTATCCTTCATAAGGCCCGTACCCATATTGGGGATTCACTTGATACACAACTGTCGGAGTCTCTGCAGCCGCCTTCTCTTTTTTGGCAGGACCCATGCTCAGCAGCTCTCTGAATCCGAGCTTCATCAGTTTCTTTGCCAGGACCACGGGATCTGCTTCTCCGATCACAGTTATCTCCCTCTTCTGCATATCAACTGCAACGGACTCTACGCCTGTAATCAAATATCATATCACTAATCAAAACCCAATTCTCATTGTAACGAGAGTTGCAATGGATAAATATTGGATTGATAGTTACCTTCAACAGCTGCAACAGCTCTCATGGCCCTTCTCTTGCTTTTCTCATCTTCGATCGCCACTTTCAGCACCATTTTCTGCAAATATAACACACGCAGGGCCATTATTGTCAGTTAATCGTTTCGATAATTCATGATCGCAGAATTTCTAAATCGATGATTCTGATTCAACAGAGTTAGAGTAGTGACATACCTTCATATTTGACAGCCTTCGAAAACTGTCAGTGATATGTGCAGAAGGGAAGCAGAAATTAATCAAATGGCACTGGGCGCTTTCAGGTTAATGAAAGCTCGAAGAGTCACGAGCTCAGAGGAGAGGAGTTGGCGTGAATGAAGGAGAGACTACACATATAAATCGTTGTGCTTTGTGCAGAAGAAGAGCTGCGCTACGCGGGCGGCGGCGCGTTTCAACGCGTAGGAAAGACGCCCAAGTCAGTACGCGGCAGAATCTTTGACGACAGGGAAAGGCAGCTGCCATAGGTGGTGGGTTCCACCAGCAGTTGAACGGGTCTTCTAAAGCTTTCTCAGTCGTTGTACGTTTATCTTGGCCTCTGGCCAGTTCTACGAATTTTTTGATTTGCCGGTCTTTTACTCTTTTGACCGCAAAGTACGCAGCCTTTCCCTAAGTAATTTCGTGATATAATGGTAATTTCGTCATATAATGGTAGGGCTCTTTATCACCTTGTTATATTGTATCACCTTGTTATATTGTATTTTGCTCTGAAAACTATGGAAATTTTAGTAAGATTTTAATTAAATTTAGCAAGGATTTTTGTAAATCTAAATTATAGTTGTCAAACTTCAAGATTTTGGTGGCTCTAGATGTTATTGATGGCGCTAAATCTATTTTCACCATCAAAAACATGATTCAAACACTGCCACTGTAAGATTTTTTGAAATTCTTTTTGCCAGGATTCCCGCCACTTTTGACTGCGAAGGCAATTTCTCTCCCTAAGTATCCTTCTTCCATCTAATTTATAGGTTAAATGACTTTTTTGAGATTGGTTATTTTCAATCAAAATAAGGTAGAGATTTTTAAATTTTATGAATGCTTACATGGTGTTTATGAATTCATTTATGCATTCGAAAATGTATTTTAAACAACAAAAAATGACAATTTTGGTTGGGATTGTATCGGAGGATTAAGGTGAAAAACTATTTCATCTATAAATTAGAACTAATGCACTAGTTTGTAACCTGATAAATCATATCATATTAAATTGTAATTTTTTTATAATTAAGTGAATTGATGATGACTTCTTATTTTAATTTTTTTTATAATAATAATAATTATGAAGTATATATATTGTTAAAGATTTTGGGAGGAAAACCGTGTAATGGATTTTTAATCAGTCTAACTTCTTAGATAATTACACCATCCATCATAAATGTTAGATAAATTAAAAATCCATGACACAATTCTCTTCCTCAAATCTCTAACAATATAACTATGTGGAAATCTGAATCCAAAATAAATATATATATTAATGTTGAAATAAAATAATAAAAATAATTAAAGTTAAAATTTAATTTAATATATATAGTTTATTAATATATTTTCTAAAATTAAAATATAAAAATTCTAAAAACTCTCGAAAATAAACAAGTCTATCTGCCGAATCATAACAATATTTCAAAAAAACAAACTTACTAGTTGAAACATATTAAAAATAAAATTGGCCAATTAAACACTGTACCGCCTAATTCGGCCAAAAGGAGAAAATATGTTGAAAAATATAAAAAATAAAATTGGCCAATTAAACATGATACCGGATAATTCGGGGAAAAAAGAGAAAATATGTTGAAAAATATAAAAAATAAAATTGCTACCGGATAGTTCGGACAAAAAAGAGAAAAATATAAACTTACAAGTTGAAAAATATCAAAAATTAAAATTGGCCAATTAAACATCGTACCGAATAATTTGGACAAAAGGGACAAAATATTTTGAATAATTGCGAACTTCCCAGTTCCACGTAGAAGGTGAATAATTGCGAACAATAATTGCGAACTTCCGTATATGAATATACAGCCTAACGGAATCTTTTAAAGGCCATATCATAATATTCGCTGTCAAATAAATAAGGATCTCCTGAGTCTTACATTAAATTGATTAATATTTAGTAATTAGCAATTTTAAATCAATATTAATAATTTTACTAAATAATAAATAATGAATTTTGATTACTACCGCGAAACTTCTGGAAACACACCTATCAACACATAGTTTACAAATCCAATCCAGTTGCATAATTTTCCATCACCATTATATATATATGTGGATGATTTACATCATAATTTTTGAAATATTTATTTATTTCATCCAATTAATAACTAATATATATAATATTAAATTATTGTTTAATACATTCATTTATCTTATAAAATTCCATTAATTATAGAAATAATAATATGATACCATATCATTAATGTAATGTTTATAATTTTTAAAATATCAAAAAATAATTTAAAAAATATATATCCACAACAATTATAAAAAAAAATAATTAGAAAAATAAATCTATCTTAAAAAATAATGTCAAGATATTAAAACCCTATAACAATATTAATTACTTACTTATAAAACACATATAAATAAAATATGGTAAATAAAACACATATAAGTAAAATATGGTAAATAAGAAGTTCACAATTTATAAGAATGTCATAACATCTAATATTTGTTTTTTTGTTTTTTTGGTGAATTGCAACATTTATATATAGTAATCAAAACATTGTTACAGAATTATTGATATAAATCTCTCCTAGCTAGTTATGCATAATAGCAATCTGGAATAACTAGAAGGCCCAATTTATACCAAGACAGAGCAAGATGCTCACCCCAACTCAACAAGATATATATTACATAATTTCAAAACTATGAAACAAATCAATAATGATCTAGGCCACTTTTTCTTTTAAAATACATCAAAGGACACCCAATACATCCTAAAATCAATGTTTGGAATAAGCTCCAGATCAACAAACCAAAGCAATATGCATGTCCAAGAAATAAAATTCAACATCGTTGTGAAGTCTCCAAGGACAAAAGAAGGCCATAATGCAGCCATACACTGAGCTCAAAGAGGGTTGGCAACATTACACCACATAGAGAATGCACCCAACATGAAGAACCCCTAATAGGCACATTGAGTCTAATAAGATACCCAGAGTCAAATGTCACAGTACGTAGAGTCACGCTCATTAGTAGAGTAAGATACAATTCAATTATCACATTTAACAAGGCACTGTGTTTTACAGCCATCCAAGCCATAGTTGTAGGCGAGAAAGAATTAGAGAACCAAAAGTTCAATCATCGAAATCAGTATATAGGAGATCAACAAGGGTGTAGAGCCAACCATAGGACCAAGGCCCTCTGAAAATGCATAGGACCATAAAGTATCAACTAATTCACATCCACCTTAATAACATATGAGAGAAACAACTCATATATGCCACCACAGAAATACACCAAAATTACTTACAAAAATAGCATAAGGTTTGTACTCCCTAGGCATGGTCTAAAGAGGAGATTGTTGTTGGCTCGCAGGCATTAAAACTCGGAGGATTCGTGAGATCTCTAGAGGAATATTCACTAACAAAGAAGCCCTCAAACTAGGACAATCAAGACTCCAAATTGTCCAAACAAAACCTTTGATTATCAATCATGCTTTTATTGTCCTCGAGAGAGAAGAACACATGGTAGTTTTCAACTTGTTTATTTTTGAAAACCAACTGCAGTAGAGTTGATAATTATTGAGGATGGCCATGAGAATTTAGAAAATGAACCTTTTGAGTCCTGGATTTAATCAGAGCAACAACCCATTTCACCTCTTGTCTAATTAAGTATGAATACAGATGATATGGGTGGTCACCTCCAATTTAACTTTCCAAAACTTGGATATCTTTCCTCACCTAAGGAGGAACAACATCAAAGAGAGTAGCTATAGAGTCATACGCAAAATGATGAAACCTTTTACGTCCCAAAGGACAACCCATTTTGCTGCTCAAACATTGATGAGGAGGCATCAGAACCACTGATAAGAAACAATGATTATAGATACTAAAAGACCCACAACCCATAAGAAAAATACGAGAAGCACTTGACACACCACCTTTGGCACTAGACCAAAAAATCACTAAATTGTCCCAAAAAAACTGAAATACAAGTTCCAAATTCATCAAGTTGACAAAATCCTCACAATCCATAACTATGCCCCACAACACCCTATGAAATCCTGGAGGAGAAGGACACTGTTCAATATACCAATTTAACGCAGGAATACTAATATGAAAATCACACTAAATAATGTTAAGAACTAGAACATTAAAAAGTCGACTGCAACCAAATTCCCGTAGTAGAAATGATCTCCTAATCCAAAAAGGTGACCCATTCAAATTCAGAACCACACTAGAAAATGGATTTTGAGACTCCTGAAAAATAGATAGAGGAAATAAACACATCAAAATTTTGAGACTCCTGAAAAATAGATAGAGGAAATAAACACATCAAAACAAACAAACTTGGAAAGTAGGAAAATTGATTAAACCAAGGCCAAAATACGATCAACTCGAGAATTATGGAAAGCCCAAACAAAATCATTCTCATGATGTTGACGGAGCTGGACCCGCCGACATGTTAGGGGATCTCCATGGTAAGAAGTCCCAACTAGACCTCAGACTGTTTGGGGTAGGAGTCCCAACAGTGGGTAGTACGGTATCGCCTTAACTGCAGTTGTTCATAGAGGTAAGTAAGATGTCCTTGTTGGAAGTAGGGGTGTGACCTTGTAGCAAGTCAAGGAAGGTGCATGAAAGTCTCTAACACATGGAAGGGGAGAGGAGTGTGCCCCTTAGAAGAATGTGATAGCACACAGCTTAGAAGGGAACACACGAGCTAAATGACATCATGAGAAGGAAAATAGGATAGTCGGCGATCCAAAGTGATGAGTTATACCAACAAAACACTTCAATAAGATTCATACAAACACATACAAAATAGTCCACGCATACATGTATAAATTACAACTACATACATCGTTAGAGTAACCAGGATAGCTAAACTACAATAACAATATATGCATGAAACATGTTGGCGCTATTATATTAAAAGAGTGAAATATCTAATCATACATACAATCATGACAACCAGTAGCACTGATAACAGAACGTTACAGTCATTGCCGCCTTCTCCTCCAAAGATATGTACTCACTCTGCACTGTGGAGAAGCCAAGGCTCATTACAATACACTCCAAGCTTTCTCTAAGTTAAAACTATTAGAAGCTTGGCTCCCAAAAGCCTGTACAATGAGTTATGAGGTTCTATATATTGCAAAGGGTGGGGTGACCCTTGACATCCCCCTTTGTGACTCATCCTACCCTTATGAATCTTTAACTTACACATGATTTTTTACATTCTACTGTTGACAATTGGCCTTTCACTTTAGATCATGTTTACAATACAAACTACATATGTACCCATGTGAGACAAAAATGGGCTTGAGTAAGCCATACAAGACACCACTAAGACTTGGACAGTTGTGGGAAGACTAACTCGTCGACATCCTCTTGATGATCGATGGTGGCAAAATGATGCCAAGCTTGGTAGTCTGTTATGGTGTCTACGTACTCTATGGTGACATCTTTTTGAAAGAGAACTCTTGCCTCTATTGCATCCAAGTACATTGATTTGGAAACTCTATCCAACTCATTAGATAGCATGTGCATCATGGTCTTGAGTGCATGCAAACCAATGACATACTATTTCATAGTGTCTGTGCTCATCTGCAAATCTGCGTTGGTTTCTATGCACATTAACTTCTCGAAGTACATGTCTAGCTCCATTCAAACCAGGTTCATTTATTTTTCCTTGGTGAGTGTACCATTTGATGGGATCGCATGTGTGCACAAAATGACATCCATCCTCCTAAACACTCATGCATGTGAAGCATGTAAGCTGGTGATGAGCTGTGGGAGTTCCTCATAGTTCTGGATCTGACTTTGGATGCATGCCTTCAACTCCACTGCCTTTGGCTTCATCATCTTTGGCAAGTAAAACGGGGCTCCCTTGTACCTCATTTTCCATATCTGCATGTGATTGAGAATGGTGTGTATGTATGTCAAGGTGTGTGCTCTCTTAGCACAACGCTGCTAGAAACCATTAAGATGGACAACTGACTTATGTATGGTGATGAACCTAAAGTACAACTACTACATGATTATCTCAAGAGACAATACCTCATCAAGTATAACTTTCTTCAACTCTGCTCTGGCGAATGCTGTAGCTTGCTCTTCTCCCTGCTTGGCTGCTTGTAGTTCTCTAGCCATGCACTCATTCTCGACTATCAAGAATCTCACACTTGAGCTGGTGGCTTTGGCATATGCCCTTGTAGCATCGACCAATGCAGCTGGATGTCTGCGCACATCAAACACGATCACTCATTCTTGAAAATGATTAGGAGATACATGGACATATGGAGTGGGCACTTTGCGTAATTACACAACTCTATGTTGTGACTTTTCGAAGTATATGTTGTGCACAGCTGTTTCCAGATTTTCCTCAAGGATTTCAGTATCACCTTAATCACTTGGGACTTGCTTTACTCCCGGATCTGGTGAAGCCAATGGAGTGACCTCTTGGCCTTTGGCATGAGGTCTGTATCTTGATCCTGCTCTAGTTGAATGACATCCGTGTCCATTTGTTCAATCTCCTGAGCAAATTCTTGCTCCTATAGCTGCTCATCTTGTTTGCTATCTACTAGTTGTTCTCATGAGTCAATTACTTGTATTGGCACATTTTCATCAATGTGTGCATGTTGCGCCTCCTATTGCTCCTATTCCTGCTTCGATTTCTTCCCTCTTTTGTGCAACTCTTGTTCTTCCCTTAGTTGTTGCTTCAACTCCTGTAACTCCTTTTCTTCCTCCTTCAGCTTCTACTTCTCCCTCTATATTTGCGAAATCCTTCTGTCGCGCTGTCACTTCTTTGCCTCAATCTCTAAAGTTTCTCTTAATACAAGTGGATCTTCCTTGAACTTGCAGCTTTGCTCCACCTCTATGTTGTCGATAACCTTCCTCTTGCCTTTGTCATGCGAAGGTCTACTACCCTCTGTTGCTGCTGATGTTGCTACTCTCTGAGATACTGTTGCCTTGTGCATTGCTAAGCAATCTATAACCACTCTGACTAGTTCATTGAGCCTTGAGGAGTTATAGTAGTATCTCCGCGGGTCTTCCTCGGGCCAATGACATGCCCCGTGGATCCAAGGATGATACACTTTCGCACAATAGTCTTCCATTAATCGATGTGGGTCATATGAATTGAAACTTCTAGTGCTGAAGGTGAACCTCTTGAATTCTGCCACCTTGGCCTCACCATGCTTGGGATTCTAGATCTCATACAACCCGATCCGCAAAGGAAGAATGGGTCAAGGTGCCTTCTTCTTCCTGTGCAGTCTTGCTAACAACCTTGTCAAGATGTGGTATGCAACTTATTGCATGACCAACTTATCCATTGAAAACTTTGGTAAAACATGCGGCGCCTTCTCCACACTTTACATCCAGATGAAGGTGCCAAGGGGTGAGGCATACCAATCTGCTATGTTAACCAATGCCTCCATCGTTTCCTGTGACATGCAAGGCAGATCCTGCTCAAAGATCATCATGTACACTAGGGTGACGAAGTGGTCTGATAGCTATAGTATAACTCCACGGAAGCTGCACTCGGAGAACAACCTGCAATAAGTGTGCACAGAGGTTTCTGAAGGTGTCCATGCCCAACCCAATCCAGGGAATTGTTGACAGGAAAATATTGCATCAAGAATGTAGGTGGACATGAAAAGATTTGCTTGCTGACCCTTGTGCGAATTTTGGGCATCTGTTACTTGTCCCTTTAGCTGGAGGGCCAACATATCAAACCAATTGAAAGGTATTCCTTCGTTCGCCAACTGATCCAACACGATAACCCAACTCTGCAGGAAGGTTTTCTGTACTCTCTTGGCCATATAAGAGACATGTGAATATGGCCAAGAACTTATAAGCCTTACGTAATATCTTTGTCTTGTATACATGGTTCGGTGTTGTTCTGAACTTATATGGATCTTTCACCCAACTCTTCAAGATTTCTCTTGAGTTTACATAGGTGCTGGGCTTGGTGAAGGGTGCATCCATTGTGATCACCGACTGTAGTAAGATATACATCTCCTAAAAGTTCTCCACCCTGAAGGTAGCAAGTTTGTTAAACTAAAACTGCTCAACACCATTTCCTTTGGATCAATATGCAAGACAATCGAGTGGATTATGTTCGTGCTTGGAAATGTGGGATACATGCATGCAACTTGGTACAAGCCAGACTTGTGTATGTTGAAATAGACTATGCGTTCCTCCAGATTCTCCTCAAAGGTACCTAAAAAGATGTCATTAATATTGTGCCATTTGATCTTTATCTCCTTGTCTATGAACAACTTAATGTCTTCATAGATGGGAAAGCTCATAGACACTTGCTTGACCACATCTCGAGTTGCACTCTCAATGGTGTCCTTTGACTATGCTCTCTTGGAAGTCATTGTACTTGAACTGCTGAGAGGTTGGTGAACACCTGTGATACCTGGAGACAGAGAAAGACACATGGCAAGAAACCTGTCAGTTGAAAACCAAAAGAAACTTGAGGACTGACATGCAACCCAACTAGGTGACTGACTGGGAAATTTGTGCAATTCTCACTGGGAGGTTGGGACGCTGACTACTAGAACTATGTAGAGCACAGTCTAGACTGCTAGTGAGTTGACCGATTGTTGAAAGTACGTAGAGAACAATCCAACTAGGTCTGTTGAGGACTAGAACTGTGTAATGCGCAATTTCAATTAGCATGACTGCAACCCTAGAAAATTGCATTGCGTAATTTTGGGGACCAACTGAGGCATTGCCTCTCAAAATTGCGCAGAGCACACCTTGGGAGGCCAATGTGAGGCAAGCTCTGTGCACAATTTCTAGGAGCAAGGAAAATCCTTCCATCCCAGGAATGCGCAGTGCAATCTAGACAAGGTAAGGTCTGGGCCAAGGCAGCTTAGACCCACCGACGGGAGACTAAAAGCAATAAGGAATGAATGCATGTGCGGAACTCGGTGCAGAAATGAGTGATTGAACATGCATGCAATTAGTGAGTGCAGATTTAGCAAAACGGGAAAACAATGAAGTGTGTGAAGCGAGTTGCTGCAACGACGATCGTTAGTGCAGGAACAATGTCATGCATGCAACCATAAGGGGATGCAATGGAAAACTTGAAAAAATGCTTATATAGGAAAACATGCATTAAAATGAGAGAAAGAATTCAAAAAAACCAAGAAAATAACACCCAGACAAACTGAAAAATAGAAAACAACAGAAAAGCAACAAAAGACATGAAAAGTGGACTTACCTGGAAAAAGTTGTGCTAAGTGTGCTGAATGTTCCTAGATGCATTAGGGATGCCAGAGCTCTAAGATCAAAGTGAAGAATGAGCTCTGAAGCATTGAATAAATAGTTTGACAAGGTCAAGGCTTATGATGTGCATGCCACAATTCTAGGAAAAAGCTACACTTGGTGGGAGGTTTCTAAAATAGCTTTTGCATGTAACCCCCAAATTCTAAATATAAATACCTAAAATCAAGGCATGCTTTTTGTTTTTTTCTTTTTCTTTTTTGGGAAAAAATTGCCCATGCATGCAAGGCAAGATTGCATAATCTTGGAGGGAACTGATCGACTTGAGAGCACATGCAATAGACAACAAGCCTCAGGATGATTTCTGTGCAATTTTTGGGTTGAGTGGCTTTGGCTTCCCCTCAAGCTCTACATGTTTTATGGACTGAAGCCAAGGTTGCAAATCAGAACTACACAAATTTTGAGAGAAAGTACAGTTATGAGCTGCTTTGCGCAAATTTCAAGGGGAAGGCAGCTTGCATGCTTTGCGCAATTTTGGAGAGCAACTAGCTGCCTAGATGCTCTGCACGATTTTGGAGAGCAAGGCTGGTTTCCTTCCAGTTTTATGCAATTCTCTAATTCAGCACAAGATCCAGTTGAATACCAAGTCACGGGATGTTAGCTTGCGGGTGGGAGGAAAACAAGTTAATGGACATAAGCAGATAAACGAAAGAAACTCAACTGAAAGCATAAGTACTGGGGCAATGCAAGACATGCTGCTAAGAATGGTTGGTAGGGAGGCTCCAAAACGAAGCTATGGAAAATTTTTAGGGGATGCTTGTAGCCACTACAACATTAGTGACACATTGGTAGAACTCCAACACTGTGAATCAACCTTGTTTTGTAAAAAGCAAGTCTAACTCCTCTAGAAGTATTGTTTGATTCTCTGATCATCATGGTTTCCACACTAGCTTGAGTGAAAGATGTAGCAATTTCCATGCTCTTGATCAGCGAAAACACATTCAAAGAAAAGTAAGCTTTTTCGTTTTGATTGGGGATGACGGGTATATTGCATCACACTTAATATGACTGTTAAAGTTTAAGTTTCATCTCTGGTGTTGCTCCGCTGCCAGCAGACCTGGAAAATACCCTGGCAGAGTCACACATAAACACAAGTATTGCTCTACTACCAGCTAGACTAGTCAGTACCCCGATGAAGTTACTTGCATCACCTTTCTTCTTAGGAATCCTTTCTCTTCTTTCACCTTATTCATTTTTTTTCAAAAATTTCATATTTTCTTTTTTTCATTTTTTTCATTTTTCAAAGAACTGTACATAGGAACTTATTTATTTCAGAGGCAAAAGAGGGATCCCAACTTATTAAGAGTAGAAGAGGTTGTTCCTTTAGAGAATTATGTTATATATATACCTCTGACATACTTGTTAAGGTTTTCCCCCTCACCTTACTCTACTTGACTGAGCTCACAAGGGTTAATCCAAAACAACCGACTAGAGTAGGTGGTACTAGTTAGAGTGCAAGTCTTGTGTTTTCACCAAGATTCACTTCGAACATAATGTATTTTCCATTGGTGTATCATTGAATGAAGACCACATGTTCCACATAAAGAGAGAGGACAATAGATAACCAAGTGTTGATAAATGTACAAGTCCTTATGTGCTTTACCCTGCTTGTTTTAAGAGTCACACGCGGTTTCATCTTAAACTAACCTACGGATGTAAACAAGTAAATAAAACAATAAAGAAAAGAGAAAAAGAAAATGAAAAAGAAAATAAAGTATGAAAAGCAAGCAGACAAGAAAACAGACAAACAAAGAAAGAAAGCAAACATGCATGCAAGCAAACAAGACATAAAGCAAACACTACTCCTACTCCTAAGCTAACAGTGCATGGGTCTACTCACATGAAGTGATATTTCTAATGCAACCATCAGTGCATTGGTCGACCCATGTTTATGAAGGCATGGTCTGTGAATAAGATGGTTAAGAAAATTAGCAAACATGAAAGATATAAAAATTAAGACTAACACACTCCAAATTTAAACTCGTCCACAGAAAAGAAAAGAGTGAAAGCACAAGACAAGCACTATGTTGACTTACCATGGTGTTGTGACACACTGTGTGCAGATGATAAGCGTGCACACTCTCTTGAATGTGATAGACAAGAAAATATGAGAAAGAGAGACGAATTACTTCTTGCAAGTGTGCTTGCTATATATGATTCCTCCAAAGCATGAGCGATGGGATCATGTGATTTAGTTGGAGGAAGTAAAATCTGTGTATTGGATTGATCTTTAATGCATACAGATGAGTGATGATAGCCTTGTGTGGTTCAACAATTTCCTGATCAAAAGTGAAACTAACCTCAGGACAAGGAGGGCCTAACATAACCATTAGGTCAGGCTAAAGTGCTTCAAAGGCCTGCAGGGTTTCGACTTCATCGATAGATAGATCATCATAAACAGGTGGCTTTGAAAAATTAACATCAATTGAATGAACATCGTGATCGAATATAGGAGTAAAGAGATCACAACATCTACGATCAGAAAAATCAATGATTTCATTGACATCCTCATGATCTGATGAATCATACAGAGGGGTAGACGAGAAGCAAGAATGTTCACCCTCTGCATTTCTAGAAAAATAGATGAAAAATCAAATGGATTTTCAATGAAATAATTTTCCTCTTCGTTGTCAAATGATGGACTCACATTGGGTGTGTTCTGCGAATGATCAAAAGTAGATGCATCCATGGATGGATTTACACAAGGAAAATTAGAGATAGCAAAATCACCAAAGATGTCAAGAAAAGGCGAAGGAGGTGCGCACATAAGGATATCATTCTTCACCATGGGTTCATGCTCAGATTCCCAGTCATACTCATTGTAAATGATAGCGCAGGTTAGTTGTGCACCATGAAATTTGTCGATCACTTGATCCTCGTTCACAACAAATGTAGAGTCTGAAATGGAAGAACACAAGACAATACAATTCGGAGGATCAACAGAACGTGGAGATGGATGTTGAGGTAATAAGTGAAAATGACAACCCATGGGATTCCTAACCAAATCTGCACAGAAATTAAGAGTAGTGAGGGTGGGAGGATGTGACAGTTGAACAGACTTGTGTGCACACTCTCCCAAATAACTCTATGGGGCTAGAGATGTTTGATGAGGGGAAGGTGGAAAATCACTTGTGACAACAATTGTGTCCACTTGTGATTTCGCAACTTCATCACTGAAGTATGTTGAGCAAGGTTTTAGATTCTTCTTCCTTTGTGGAAAACGAAATTTGATACAAGCATACTCATATCTGTCCCAAAGATATTGGAATTTCATTTGACTTTTTAGAGCTTCAAAAGAGAGTAGACGGAAGCCCTAACAAAAATCCATTAGAGATGCATGAAGGGCATTCCATTTTTTTAAAATTTTCTTATCAATTGATTTAGGATTGAAATGGTGAAAACCAGATTCTATTAGATCACTGAACTGCTTGAATGAGTGCATGCAATTAGGAGGCAGCGTGCGACACCATAGAAATGGGTATTGGCGAAGTGTGTGTGCGAGCAAAATAGAAACCTCTATTTCACTAAAACCTTCCACATTATCCATGAATGCAACAAAGTCATTTAAGTGCTTAGGCCAAGCCACTTCACCCTCACTATCATACGCGATTCCTGACAAGTCATCAAAGAACTCCCTCTCGACTTCAAAGGGATGTCCATCAGACAAACATTACGGAGGGTTAACTATAATAATATCCATGATAGATGTGCAAAGATTCAAAACAGGATGTGAGGACTCAACTTGTCATCTGGCCCTCCTTCTAGCACCAAAAATGTTGACGGTGTTGGACCTGCCAACATGTCAGGGGATATCCCCATTAAGAAGTCCTTCCCACCATTACTGGACACATCAGAGATTACAAAACAACTCACACCAAGAGAATTAAATCCAAACTACATGGAATATGCCACAACTAATCGGATTATGGACACACAAAACGAGAACACTTGCTAGCAGACAATCCAACTATATCGGGTTATCAAAGCTTACTAACTCTTGCACCAAGGCAAGTGGCTCATCAGGGATTAGGTTCAACATAAATTTCCTCACCTCGTGGAGGCTCTGCACACAATGGGAACCATTGATTCCTAGGGGGGAGTAACGATACAAGTGGATATTGGTGGCCACCCACCTATTCCACCTAGACCTCTAGTCAGTTTCAATTGTTTCCTTGTTCATTTCAACATATACTATTTTTAGCAATTTTTCGGGCCCTGAACTTTTAGAGCAATTTTGACCCCCTAAATGAAGTTTTTCAGGTTTGTTGTAGGCTTGTAGCCATAGGTAGGGGCTTGCAGAAAAACTTGTAGTACTCGGAGAGACCTTTCCAACAAGGTATCATACATTCAAAATGAAGATAATATGACCAAGTTACGACAGGCCCGGGAAGTTGGATGCCCAACTAACCCCAATGGGGCCCATAAACTCTTGGTGTTTCATCTCTTGGGTTAGGGTTTTGGTTGTTTGGGGTTTTCTCATGTCTTTCAATAGTAAATAGGCCCTTGAGCCTCATTGTAATACAGTTCAAAGGCATGTAGCCACCATATCTCTTCTTAGAGATAAGCTACCATCACCCGACCTGGTCTTAATTCCATTCTATTTGTAAGCGTATTTAAGTATTTGATATTAATGAAATGAAGTGTTTCTTATAATGCATCTTTTTATTTATGTTTATATCTATAATTTGTTGTATTCATGTTTAAATTTGGATCACCTGTTTTGTATTATGTACCTTGTTGCAATTTAATGAATCAATTATATCTTTTGTAGTCATTTTTGGGCCACAAAGCCATCCTAGGTCGAGACAACTAGTTGATATGATAACTGAGGCTCAGCTAAGATATTTGTTGTAACCACATTTCCCCACCCCAGATAAATAGAGGGAAGCGACACTTACCAATGGGTTAAGAATTTTTGGAAAGAAACTCCCGAGTGGGTCTTTTTCTTGTATCAAAAAGGCATTGTATGAACATTAATGTATGCATTCTATCAAAGAATGTAATGTAATAATTGTGGTGATTCCAACCATTGATTTGTAGTATGTTTTTCTCTCTTAGTATTTCCATTTGTATTTGACATTCTCCTCGGATTGCATGTAAGTAGAAGCTAGATATATTTCCATTATATGCAGATTCATTTCAGTTAAGTCTTTGATAAGGAATGCATATATTGATATGGTGATAAGGTCTTTAAAAGGTTCTCCATGGATCTCATCATCTCATAAAACTTTCATTGCTCTAATTTTCCTCTAAATCCAGAGATACATAATTCCTCAAGTCTAAGCTCTATTTTGACGGATTTTCTCTATATTGTCTTCTACTATTCCATCTCCATTAACAATTGATTTGCTGTGAGTTTCAATCTGGTGTGGCCGCCATTGTTTGAGTATTACTCCACGTGGATTTCTGAACTCATGTTATTTCATGAGTGGTTATAAACCAACCCTTTTCAAACTATTCATGACAAAAAACTATTAGTGTTGCAAGCTCGCAAGATAAATCTGCTAGCACTAATTAAGATGTCCTAGGCACTAGTTTATAATAAACCTAGAGGCTAACTCTAGGAAAATTTTTGTATCCCCTGAAGCACTATTCCTACATGTGCTAGAATTAGCCACAACATCTTTCTGGCACCGTTGCTGGGGAATGAATTAGAATATTTCTCCCTGGGTACAACAAATCTTTACATTCCCTCTGTTAGGTGAGCAAGGGAACTATGGGTTGAAGATCTCTCACCTTGGCGACTCCATTGTTTTAATTTTATGGTAAAAATCTTGACAAATCCACTTTCTATATCTTTATTTGATCATCCTGGATTTCAAGCAACCTCATACTCCCTTTGATGCAAAACAACAGAAAACTTCCACTACATTTGAACTTGAGATCACTCACTTAGAGGGGTTTTCAAAATGGGCACTTGGATTGAATTCTTGGCCAAAAAATTTTCCCCACTGGGTATTTCTTCTATTGTTGGTTATCCCAATCAAGTCCCTTCATATCTAGAATGGGAGACCTATTTGCCTAGATTTAGTGGAAACACAGATAAAAGACTAGACCAGCACCTCAAAAATTTTCATGAATGCATGGAACAACAAGGTATTGTTTTTGAAGATGTGAAAATGAAGTTGTTCATGCATTATTTCGAGGGAGATGCTAAAGTTTGGTACAAAACAATACCTCGTGGTAGCATATCTTCTTTAAAAATATTTCACTTAGCATTCAATCATTATTGTAGAAAATATTGTATACTAGATGCTTTGTTTGAAGTTTGTTGTGCACATTATAATATTGAAAATATTTCCAAGGTTAATGATCTTGCTGAAGATGTT